>OZ012710.1:12350143-12722643 GCA_963942595.1 Cylloceria caligata | reverse complement strand
CTCCCTCTCTCAATCGTCAGAGATTTCGTACATTGTTGTTTTAAAACGCGATGCCTTTTTAGATGTTTATTGAGAGAACAACGGTGTTTAACCTGTAACGCATTCCAATCGTTGCCCGCTCTGGACCGATGAGGAAAACTGCACATATTTCTCTTTTTTCTTTCTTTTCCAACAATGGTCATGATAATACGAATAACATGCGTGGGTCCGAACGGTTTCCTCGATCATTCCTGTACATGGGCAAGTTTTTGTTGTTTTTGGCGAATCACGGGATATTTGCTTTACACATGTGTTAAAGAAGTCTCGGCCGAGCAAGGCTCACGCGAAATCGCGTCGCGCGGAACCATGAAGGTGCCGCGCGCGGCCGATACTGGAATCGATTTATTTCATTGCGAAGCTAGGGCGCGCGGGCTCTCTCGCGGGCCAACTGTAGGCAGGCAGGCAGCATGAGTTGTAAGCGCGAAAGCGAGTGGCAAACACGCCTGAGATGTCCCACTGATACGGTCCTCAGTCACGAATAAAAAAAAAAAGAGACCATTTTTTTTTGTATATATCATGAATATAATCGTTAAACGATAATACGGCGTTAAAGGTGGGCGTGTTTTTATTTTGAATGCGTTATACGAGTACCAGTGTGAGATATAAGCCCGCATATATACCGACGAGAGAATAATAAATAAATGAATAAAAAAGAAGATGATGATGAACATTTGAAGAGGTACGAGTGCGACGAACACGTGTTGGACACCCGTGAAACGTACTGTTTTACGAAATGACCGTTTACTTCTATTACTCTTTAGTTTTCATAATTTTTTTGTTTCAATTTTTTTTTTTGCAATGTGGTCGAAGAATTATAAACTTAAGGCACTTGTAAATAGTACATAGTATCTAATTTTTAAGACGAGCAAGTAATTATATGATTACTAGTTTACTATAGTAGGATAAGAGAATCTAGGCTTAGATTAAGGTACAGTAGCTAGCATTTAGAGGGTAGGAAACCACGAACTGACTAGGGAACTTCTCCCGAGACTACGTTCTCTTATTCACGAATAAACAACCAATTAAAGAAAAAAAAATGATAAATATTATAAATATGAAGTTGATTGAATCATCAATGGAATGGATGTGAATTTTATTTAATTTAGCGATACATTAAACAAATCCAAGTACACTCTGGTTTCTACAGAATACGAACTCTGACACAAACACACACACACACGTACGTACGTTCGTTCACGGATACGCACCTACACGAGATACACAGACTTTTTTATACAGCCTAATTTTATATTTGTACGCAACGTGACTTCGATTCATATGGACTTCACCGCCTCTGAATATTATTCGTGGCTTTGTATAGAAAAAAAAAAAAGAAAAAAGAAAAAACGAAATAATCTAAATTCAAATCGATGAGCCAGATCGGCATCGATTGCAGTCTTGTGCCGCGAATAATTTCTTTCAACGATATCGAACAAATATATTCAACTTTATTCCAATGACCCACGAAATAACAAAAACGTGAATTACACAAAATTCGAATACGAAGAGAAAGAGAGAGAGACCGAGAGGCCTTTTGAAGATTCGCGTACTTCGTACGGATTCATGTGTAGTGCACATTTGAATAATCATAATGTTTTACATCCGGTTGGCTACTATTGGTCGAACGCTGGAGAATCTCGATGCTTCGTAACGCTACGGAAACGGAGTTCTTACTTTCATAGATACGGTACGATACACGAATCATCATTGGAATCATCATGAAAGGCTGATGTTCACGTAACCAATCCGATTATCTCGCCGATCGCTTCAACCAAATCGAAGGTCTCGCAAACCTCCCCTGTTGCGGCGTGGATTGCAAATTTCCTAGTGTTATCCAAGCGCTTCACCTAAAGAAATAAGAGAAGAGAAATAAATTCTGCGATCGAGTCGTACTTGTCGAGTTCCGACGTTTCGATTGAACTTATAAAGCGTCGCAAGATCCTGCAAAAAAAATAAAAATAAAGAAATAAATAATACTGTCAATGCTTCCAGAGTAAAAGTGGTCTGATTATATCGAGCGAGAGCGAGCGAGTGAACGAGATAATGAAAGAACAAAAACAGAGGCACGCGAAAAACGATCTTCGTTGATGCGAACGATTCGTTGGTAATAGTTAACAAGTTCTTAGCACCGTAAGCGAGAGAACGCGATCGAGTGCATCGTTATCGACGGCTACTGCTCCAAAAAAAAAAAAAAAAAAGAAAAATCTTAGACTAGAGTGATGTTATATTACTGTAACAAGTGTACCTATTCGACTAAAGCCTGCAAAAGGATCGACGGCTCGATCGACTTTTGAAAAATCTTATTATCCTTCTCGATCAACCGCGATTAAAGGCTGAATTTAAAACAAAACGTTGACTACGAGGTACATTCGTCCTCTCTTCACATAAATTGTATAATAGAACGAGCTGAAGATAATGGAAGAAGCTGAAAGATAAAGCGCGATACGATATTATCTACGAGAAAAAAAAAAAGAAAAAAAAAGAGCAAACGTATTAAATAATTGATTAATGAAGAAGAAACAAAAAAAATAATTAATTACAATTAATAGCGAGCGAGCGCATACCACGCCTACAGTAAACTACAGGTGTAACATACACGATAATATTATTATCAAAAACAATTCAATGTAAATTGTTATTTTTGTTGAAATAAAAATCACCTCCGTTATGATCGGGCACTGTTCGCTCTTTGGCATTTATAAAGAATTTAAAAAAACATAAAAGAATAAGGCCTAATTGCCGTTCGGCAATACTCACTGCGCTTTCCCACGGAAATCCATAATTACAAGTTCATGGCTCTGGCCTGAATCATGCGTTCCCTTGCAGCCTTGAATTGCTCGAGTACATTGTCTACGCTGTTGAAGAGAGTCGTAGCGCTGAGCCTTTCGACAACGTCGCGTTGTAGGCACCGAGTTTTTGTAAAAATTTTACTCTGATGCGCAATATTGAAGTTTATTTTTATCTTCCCAGCGGGAACGACTTTTAGCCGAGTTTTTTCAAGTTTTGCATTCTCGTGGCCATCGGGGATACCGCAATACGTCATATCTTCGAGTTCAGACGTGCCACCGGTGAAGAAACGTCTGAGGGCGTTGACTAATCCGCTCACGGGTCGCCATGTGTGCAATTCGAAGGAATGATATCCCGGTGAGGGCGGAAGAGGGACGGACGCATAGCCCTCGATACGATATCTGCGCTTATCGAATCCTTATAATTAATTTATTTATTAATCTTCATTCGTACGTGACATCGCAGGTATATCGACGCGCGTTTCGGATACCTTACCTCGTCCAACTATCGAGAGAGGCTACGGATATAAGCAAATACGGCCACGAAGGTTGCACACTCTTGTCGTTCAGACTCTTCGAGTCAAAGTCCAAGGGAATTTCAGTGACGTAACTGAAATTCGCTCTTCCTCTTACCATGCGGCATCGTTGGGTTCTTCCGGATAGTCTCTCCGTCTCGCTCGTACTCCAGTGCTTCGGCAAATCGATCAAATAAGTTGCGAACAGAGCATCGTAAGGGAAATCATCGGCAGACTCGATTTCCAAAATGATAAAAATCCGCAGGATGTGGGGCGGTGGTAATTCCATCTCATTGAACATCTCGGCTTCATCGAGCAATCGTTTTTCCCGTATTTCCTGAATGATATTAACGCTTCCGTTATATATACCGTTGCGGGGAGTTGAAAATATTTTATTTGTTACTTGTAAACAATAAACATTTTTGTAAAATTAACAACAATACCAAGATTAATTTAATACATTGACAGTTCGTCAATGTCGAAATGCCTGTAAGACATTTTGTCTCTAAAAACGAACGGTTTAATTTAATAATTGAAAAATCATTCACGCAATCACCTTTCATGAGCATCGCGATTAGATGATTATCAGTTACAACGAATGTCGCAATAGCTGCAACATTTGAGGCTCGGTTACCGAAAATTTTTATCGAAAAATAATTATTATAAATTAAAAACGTGCGTTAAGGTGAAGCGAAACCTATAACTCCAGCCATGAGTGCGAAATAGACAAGCTAGTATGGCGCTCACGGCGAAGTAAAAAAGAATCAGCAAATCTGTGTAAGTATGAAGGTTTTACCTGGGGAGGAATTTTTTTTTGTCTAGCCTTAACCCATTAAAAAAGCATACTAATTCTATTTCTTTCGTACTCATGGAAATTTCGCCTTCCCTTAATGACAGCATCGCATAGCGTGAATCGTAAGCGTCTTCGTTGTACATTTGTCGATTGGATAACGTTCAAAATAAAAGACGAAAACGTTCCCTGGATTTTAACGATTCTTATTCTTGTTATCAAAAAGTATGGTTGGCAAATATTGCAAAGAGAATTCTTTGATTTGCGTCAGCGCATTTCTCTGAATTGTTACGCCTGCCCCGCACACCGCGTATCGAGTACAGGGCGCTTGCCTGTTCCTTCACGATGCTGCAAAATTACTACCTTAAGGCATTCATCTATAGCAATCCACTCTGCGCTTCACACAAGTAAAATAAGTGCTAATTATTTAACAGCGTTTCTAAATCGTTTGGGGATTTAATAAATATCTCTTTTTTAATGAAAATCAAAAAGATAACACCTATTCGAAAATTAAGATAAATTATTAAATTTTATTTCGATCAATAGATTATGAATATTTTTCTATATTAAGAAATACATTTTGCTCTGTAACTTTTCTTCTATAAAACTGGCAATGAAATAGGTTTTTACCACCAAAAATGGTAGAAAAGATTTTTTTTAAAATTAACACTGATTTTATAAGTGTGAAACGCTCGACTGTCCTTAAGGGGAGACGAAAGGCTCCTTCACCATGTACCACGTGATACGTGATATACTTTCTCTCGCACTCACGCGCTCTTTATGGTGCTATTTCACTGGCAATTAATTACGTGGTACACGTCACTCGCTACAAGCTTCGCTTCCGTGCGATCCGGTTGATAGAAAAAAATCATGAAATTGTTGTTTTTTTCTATTGTAAAATTAACACGTTCAGGTGGTGAGGTGAAAGATAAATCTTTGGATAATTATTCAATATAAAATATAATGATTATTCCATAGGTAATAATATTCATCGAATTGTTTTCGATGCGGAGATTGTTGATCGATCGCACACAAGAAACTATGATTAATGCATATCTTGATTAGAAAAAAAGAAGCTTCGCGCAAGACTGCATCTAATTGCAACTTGAAATACCTTTTGAGAGCATCTATTGGACGTTAGTGAAAGTGTATTTTGCCACTTGCTTGTAAAACGCGGTAATCACAATGGGACTCGTGTATTATTACGTGTGCCCATACTCGACGATACATGAAAATATAAAGACGCGCGGTGCGGGTGAATGTTACATGCTGCGATGACACTGGTGCGGATCCATAGGATTCAGTTGTTTCCCGACCGCCGACTAGCCAACAGGTCGATCCAAGATAGGGCTACGGTGGTACTTTCAAGAGCGCGCGGGTTTTGATACGATACGCGCGCAACCACGCGTACTTGCAACGTACTTAGCGCTTTGAATCGATCGTCTATTTGACTTAACGATTAATGTGACATTCCGCGAAGCCTGTGTCACTCTTGATTCCTCGTTGATTTATCTTAGGAATACGAAGGAAAGTCATATCTCAGTGTGTATTCGTGTGAATGTAAATTCAAACGAGGAACTTCGCTATTATCGTAATTATCGACGAGTCGTGTTAACTTGCACGATTATGAGCAGAATGTTACAACATTATTGATCACGAGTTTGTGATTAGTGAACCGGTGTTTCATTTGTCGAAAGGAAAAATGAATACTTTTGGAGTGCGCAAGATGATGCGACAAATTTCCGAAATTTCCTACGTTGGGTTTGTATATTTAATCTTTTTTCTTTGCTATTTTCGTGTCTTTCTTAGTTCCAAGGGTCAAGTTCAGTCATGAGAAACCTGAATGTCTATTTTGGAACCAACTGGTATAAAAAAAAAAACCACTTCTAAGTTATTTTTATGGCGTCTTTTATGCCCGTTAGTCACCTTCGGTCATTATCATACTGCGATCTCAGTTCTAATCTATGTGTGATTGATAAAACTCGTTTTTTTTATACCACGTAAAAAATTAAATACTAGTTTGTCGGAGATGACGCAATTTCATTCTGTAAGATCGAAAATAATAGCACAGAATAAAAAATTTATATCAATTCGAGTTATTAATTACTAGGTCATCGCACAATAAATTAAATTATTAATTTAGTTTACACGAGTTGAAAAAATATTTGAAAAATTACGATATTTTAATAGTAAGCGTGTATGCATAAACCATAAATATACATACAGCTATGAAAGAATATTCAAGTTCTCGAATATGAAAATAAGACATTGTTAACGCGTATACTATATCGTTCAATAATTTTACATCATATTTGTATGTTTAATTGAATGATATTAATATTTATTAAGAACATTTTTAAAGTGTTTCCAAAGTAAAATAATTTATTTAAAAATTCACCGTTGTTATCAACTACTTAATCCAGACCTTGAGACCAAAGAAGCGTCTATAGACTTTATTAGATTTGTCGAAGAAGCAAGCCTACATTTTTATTTTCACACATTATTCAGCGGCTTATTACAAATGATAATATAAAACCACATACGTAGTTCATTTATCGCTCGCTTATGATCCAAGAGAGTCAAATGATATTGACGATTCACAGGTACGTTTACATTTAACAACGGGAATAGGGTAAACAAGATATTGAGTTGAAAAATATTGAAGAACAATGCAGCGACGAGTAGCTCTCTATACGTACGTACGACAGTAGATAGATAATATAATACTTACGTGACACAGAGCGTCTCTTTGTTGCTGCAACTCGTCGATACTCTGTTGCTGAGAAGCATGTTCGATCCAATAATCGTAACCCATCCCAGTTGCTCCGACGGTGTAACAATCGTTGTACGTAAAGTCCGGATCAATCGTCAAAGTTTTCGCCGCTCTGTCGTGTGTTACGGTGCAAAGTAGAGTTTCACAGTTTCGCAAAGTCCCGAGGTTCTCGTCTTTCGACGATAGATCAGCGAGAATGTACATTGTATTACGGTCTTTGTACGAATAGTGATTCGAGCGAATTCGCGTGTCCGATGGCCACGCGTCGATCACCTTCTTGTTGTAACGCTCGGCAAAGGGCTTTCGATTTTGCATAGACGGCAATGCGCTCTCATTTTTCACGGATAAGGGCGATCGATAACTTCCGGTCAATGGACAATTATCAGGGTAATACGAATCGTCTTTGGTATAAGAAAATAAACGAGATTCGTCGTCGTCCGCATCGACGAGACGTCGATGATAATCTTTCTGCAAATCAGTTACGCAATTTCTTTCTTCTTTATAAAATTTTCTCTCAAAAGGACTGAAAATCTTCTCCTGCCAGGCGAACTCGCGTTCCTCGGTTTCCAAAAAATTCGAATCTCGCGTCTCATCCTCGGTTTCGAACAATTCTGCGAGTAACGATTTCTGCTGAATGATTCTTATTCTGTAAAAATAAATACGACGTGAATAAATGTAATTCGGAATATACTCGAATAGCTTGAATTTACCACATGGCCCGACCAACGCGAGTCAATCAATGTAAACATTTAAATTTTCCCTGTGAAACTGAAACAGATACTCCGGACAGTGTAGTGGAACTTTGTGTGTCAGACGGTTATTTTCGTGCGTGTACGCCTACGCGCGTGAAACTTAAAAGTAAAAAAAAATAAAGAATTTCAATGTTTTAAACAATAATACCGACACCATCGGTATTCCGACGCATTTTTCTCACATATCGCTTGCAACGATGGACTCTAATCGAATAAAAAACCTTTATTCTTCCTCAAAATTGAATAATAATTAGAAATATTAATTACAATAAATAAACTTAAACGAAAATTACAACAAATTGTCTATGACACATTGGATAATGTAATATTTTGAAAACAAATGTGAATTATTGTATAAATTTTGTCGGATGATTTTTATTCTAATATTGCCTGATGTGATGCAGCTGGCCGGTAGAAGCGACATCGTTTTCCACATGAAATCGTAAATATATTTCTTTCCATGAAGTACTGCGTTAAACCTTCGATTGCACACCGGTGCGAATTTGCACTATCCGATTTTTTCTTTGTAAATATTTTTCATGTGGTACACACATCTTAAAAAAAACGTTGGTATTTAATAATAATTGGTCAATTAGAAGTGGAGATACGAACCATTGAATACTGACTACTGCGAAATCACGCACTCGTATTTAAAAGTAAAATATTAAAAATCGAAGAGTCAAGAATGGTTAACCCTCAATCATTAACCTCAATCGATTGACTCTTAAACGAATATATTTATAAAATCAAATTTCAAGATTCAAATTAACCACGCACTCAAGAAATTAAGAAGAAATCACGTATTCGTGTGTATTAGTAAAATATTAAAAATCAAAGGGTTAATCATCATTGACCCTTCGATTTTTAATATTTTACTTTTACACACGAGTACGTAATTTTCCCTCGATCTACCGAGTGCGTGGTTAATGTGATTCTTGAAATTGATTATAAAAATATATTTGCACTTAAACCTATAATTGCGACAATTAATATTGATTATCGAATACATTTTACCAATAGAAACAAAGACAATTCTGGAAGAATTCGAAAATAGAATTTTTAAAATTAATTATGAGCAATGGTCAATTTATTATGAGAAATTAGTTGTAAATCTTGGTGAAAATATTTTTAATTGCGACGACATAAAAATGTTATCGCTCATTTCGTTTATTAATAATTACGGCTAAGAATGTTTCGATAGAAAATTATTTCATAACTATCGTGTATTCTGATATTTATTCATACTCATACGAATATCGAGTAATAATAACATCACATTCATATTATTACCGTAAACTCTCGATATTATTATAGATAAACGTACTGATCAAGTCCAAGTACATATTAGGTATGACTAAAGTTTCTATTGTACCATTCCGATGCAAGAAAAGCTTGGTAATTATTATAGATAAACGTACTGATTATGTCGAAATACATATTAGGCATGAAAAAAATGTCTATCGTGCGTCATACAGATTCAACAGATGCTCGGTAAGTTCTGATTGCATCAGATATACATAAATGCTATCTTCACTTTTTTAACTTGGACTATTAGTTAGAATCTATGGAACACGATTGAACATTATTATTATTATTATTGTTTTTTTTTTTTTTTTAAATTCTATCAAATTTCTGAAATAACAGTTCAGATATTTCATAACGTTTTTAACTGGTGCATCGAGTGAGCACCCTATATCTAGGTTTACCGAATGAGAGCAAGAGAGATAAGTATGCACTCGTGCATGCATCTTCTATATATTTCCATGTTAAAATGTTAACTCATTTCTACCCAGTGAAAAACGCTATTAGCGATGTTGATGCTCTTTAAAAAAAAAAAAAAAACATTCAACGTAACGTACCTTAATTTAAAATTTTCTATAGGCTGAGTGACACGATAACTACACGCAATTTTCAATCTTCCCGGTGGATAACCTAACATTTTTGTAAATATTTTTCTGCGAATAAAACTTTCTACGTTTCATTAGATTCTCCTTTGTTACATATTGCCGACAATACCTAGGCACTGACTAACGTGGCGAATTTAGAACTCGAAAGCTTCCTTGTCGTGTTTGCACGCTACGGTTGTCAAGACAACGAGTGTACTATATTTTACGCCCGTAATGAGACCCGCGGTATCGTAGATAGTAGTGCGCCTCTTGTATATATAGTTAAACCTTCAAACAGCTAGTCAGCACAAAGACGAGTCTCTTCATTCACCAAAATCATCTAATCGTCATAAGGTTATTTTTTATTTCTACCGGGCCCAGTAATATAATTGGCGAAGTTCTTCATTTTCCGAGAGTGAGGTCACGGCCCTCGGGTCTCGACGAACGAGGAACGGTAGAGCGCGCGCTGTCAAAATGTCTGTCAAGCGGCAATATCCCAATGTGAAAGAAAGAGAAAGTCCACGCGGCAGAAGTAGACAGAGAGGCTCGATGACGCGCAAGTAAAGTTCCGTTTGCCGCGAGTTTCGCACACCGTGAACTTACGGAGGATGCGTTCGTTCGGTACGATCGGGAATTTCACAATGACTCATAAAACTCTGGAACATTTTGATTCGTGTTAGTGCGCTGTACGATTGTACGACTTTTTTTTATTCGCGGACTGCAGGTAAAAGAATTTTGTGCATACGGTACCTTAACCTTACGCCGTACAAGTTACCAGCCGCTGACTTACCTTTCCAATTAACGTTCTGACAGTAATCTTTGAAATATGTACATGGGATAACTGTAAAGACGCGCCCCTTTCTGAACTATTGAATCGTCTCGCATTTCTGGTTATATGAGTAATATGTTGCCTTATCGGCTTATACCATAGCGCAATCGAATCTTTTACTGATAAGACAATATTGGGAAATATCGTAGGTGATACATAGTTCTCAGTTCTTGTTTAACAGAACAAGCCGACGTCACCTGTGGCTCTTTGTATTCGACTCGAGCATTCGAAATTTGTGGCTAATTAGCTCTAACTTATGCTAATAGTAAAATAATAATTTTTTAACGTCAGAATTTTTGGAGCTAAAGGTACCATAATTCTGTTATTTGAGTTGTTTATTATCATCATTATTTAGGCTATATAAATGCAATAAAAACGATTGAGCTTGTAAAGTCAAATTTTATAAGGTTGCCCATAGTTTATGCATCTGCGGAACTCGCTCGTAAAACTGTTGCCTTTGGTGACCTATTTAATTTCTCTGTATTTATCGACAGGAGCTTCAAGCTTATCAGAATGGCGAGTGGACAGGATAGAGAGTCAGGCGTGACGATACCGCTCCAATATAACGATGCTGTAAGTTGTATTAACATTCCACTTTACTCCGGCAATGTATATATTTATCATAATTGTGTATTTAAACGCCAGAGATAAAAGTTCCAGCAGCATGTGCATTAATTAGTTTTAAAAGAAAACAGTTTTCAATAAAATTAACTCTTTGAATGACAATAAATTGCAAGTCGATAAATATGAAATAATGGATATAACAATGTGTTGCTCTATGAAACAACAAATATTTTCATTTGTTTTCTATGACATCGAACGAGTAACGTATTTGAAATAAGTAAATGTGTACAACACACTAATAATTGTGAGCATAAAGAAGGTTTTACGTTTTAAAACAATGATATTTTCATTTACCAATTTATCATTTTCAACATTATTTGTATTTTATATTCATTTGTTTGCATATAATGCTGTTAATGTCTGTAATCGCAGAAAGTAACTGCAACAAGTTATTTAAAAAGAGTGGAAATTTAGACTAAAATTGGCTTTTCCTATGTACAATTTAAAAGATTAAATGTTTTTGTTTGAAGAAATCCATTTGTTAACTTATCAGTTTTTATCCTGCACTAAAAGTCATTAAAATTATATCATTTAATGTTCTATTCTCTTTGTTACAGCACTGGAAGGGAATTTTTGAAAAATATGATCTCGACAAAGATGGAAAAATATCATACCAAGAGTTAAAAGCTATGGTTCGTGGTTCTACGTACTCGAACGATATTCCAGCCAGAGTCGTTAGAATGATGATGGATAAGGCAGATTTGGATGATTCGGGATATCTGGAATTTCCCGAATTTATAGCCATGGTGAGATATCCAACGTAAATTAATTTTAAAAATCCACAATTGAGAAGAAAAATTAACCTTGATTAATAAATTAATCTCCTTTCTCCCTGACAGATACACCGGAAAGATATGCAAGGCATTTTCGGGCACTTTATACAGCGTTACGTTCATAAAATGGTGCCACAACGTCCGTCAGTGTGCACGCAAACAGCGCGATATTCCAGCGATTTGCCGGACGGACAGTACGAGGAGGAATACAGCTGCAGACCACCGGCGATAGCAATGATAATTATCTCGATAATCGAGATCATACTATTTTTGTACGATGCCATAGCGCACAAGGCCCTTGCGGTTGAGGGACCATCCGCGACTCTCTTCATTTATAATCCTTACAAGAGATATCAGGCTTGGAGGTATCTGACCTACATGTTCGTCCACGTGGGGTAAGCGATATAAAATTATTTACTGCTTCTCAAGTTAATTGAGTCTATGTAAGGACATTAGTTCAAAACGATTTCTATGTATCAATGAATTTCAATGAAAAAAGAAAAAGAAAACATTATTTGTGGAGTCGATTCGTGATACATTCGCTAATCGTCCGAGGTTGAACTCGTCACTTGTTGTATCGATTCGTCGGAAGTTTCTGCTCTAGTGTGCGAAATATAGAAAGGTTTTTAGCTTCAAACACTAGTGTTGATACTCAACAAGGTACATTCTGCGCTACAAAGCAAAAAATTAAAAACTCAGCTACAACAACCAAACAGCTACAAACAGTACAGTTGCTATGGCATTTGATCAGGGGAAGTGTGCTTATTGTTGGACCTCGAATTAAATATCGCGGCATAAAAATTCTACAGCCCGTTACCATTCAAATGAACTCTCATCCACGAATATACTTTTGTCTCTTAAGAGTACGTGTCAGGTCTGGGAGGGCAAAGGGAAATTGTGTATCGCGTTGCATCCAGTAGAATAAAGTCGCGGGTAATAGAAGCGGAATGCATAAATAGTATTCCCGTATGGAAAATTAAATATTAAAAATATATTTTGATATGGAATTTACACAAAGTCTCGACGTCTTTACATATGTTTGTCATATAAGATATATTGGTAATATATAACTTTTTTCTAGCTTATAGCTCTGCTCTTTAATCATATTTTTCTTATTTATTCATTTCACTTAGTGTCTTCCACTTGCTGGTGAATTTACTGGTCCAAATAATGTTGGGAATACCATTGGAAATGGTTCACAAATGGTGGCGAGTTCTTGCGATATACTTGGCTGGAGTGGTAGCAGGATCTCTGGGAACTTCTGTATCGGATCCTGGAGTCTTTTTAGCAGGTGCCTCGGGTGGTGTTTACGCATTGATAACGGCTCATGTAGCAACGATCTTAATGAACTGGCCACAAATGGAATTTGCGGTTCTTCAGCTATGCGTATTCCTTGTGATAACGTGCGTGGACGTTGGTCAAGCGGTTTACAATCGTTATGTACTGGGAACGAAAGACCAGATTGGTTATGTTGCTCACCTTGCCGGAGCTCTCGCCGGCCTTCTTGTAGGTATCAACGTATTGCGTAATCTTGAGGTTCAAACGTGGGAAAAAGCGGTGTGGTGGGCGAGTATATTCACCTATACCGCCCTCATGACTGCGGCTATTTTGTGGAACGTTTTGTACGACTCGTACTACCCAGCGTCCATGTGAAACAATGACATTTAATCTACGCGGCACGCCTTAAAAAAGTTACTTAACGATTATCCCGATAAAAGTACCATTGGGATTGAAGAGAAGAAAAGCGTTTGTAGTAAATACAAAGTACGCACAATTGCCTACATATTTAACAATAAGTATTTAAATTAAATGCAAAAATATTTTTTTATCATGTTCGCCAAGATTTTGATAAACTGAAGTTACATATTTGTCAAGAGGTGCTAGACAGTTAATATCATAGCACGAAACAATTTTAGGAGAGTACAATTTATTTATAAGTGCAGGTTGCTATTGCGATTTCTTTCTTCCGTTTTTCTTTTTTTTTTTTTTTTGTAAATTATTCCTACTGATATACTGACTTATGTTTCATACGATAATATGAAAAGGGTACAAAGGGAAAATACATCGCACTATTATAAAATGATCGTCATACACATTTTCAGTAAACTTCGTTTATTACAATATTATTTATTTCCTTCGTAAATCGAGGAAACGACTTTGATAACGGAATAAAGTGAAAATTGATATGTATCGTCACTGTGTTCAATCGCAAAGTGCAATGTTTATTAGCCCAATGAAGTTTCGAATGCACTTCGAACTATTCGGTGTACACAAATTCATGCATGCACAATTGTAGGATTTAAGATAAGAATATCTCGAAAAATATAGATTTTTGTTGTTTTTTTTTTTTTATCATAAAGGTAACCAGTATTACGATAACTCTGTGTATACAGTTGATATATTTCAATAAAATTGAATTATGCATTGTCGAATTAAGATCACATTGTAGATTAGCGAAGATCCAGGCGAATCATCTAAAATATTTTGTTTTTAGTATAAAATTGTTTCTTAGGTTGACAATCCGTAACTGTACGTAAATTTCATTAATTGATTTACAAATTCTAAGAATTAGTAACTTAGATAAAATCGATTAATCAGTTTCGAAACATTTAGATTTTACACGTACGCCATTAAAAAAAAATTGTACATAGCCAATAAAAGCAATCGAAGAATATCAACAATAATGGTTAAAAGTTGGTTAAAAATCGTTGACGATTCACCTGAGTCTCTCAAATATGTTGCCATAAAAACCTGCATCGACGTTTCCGTAGAAGTTACAAAAATTTACAAATGCGAATAACATCTCGCGTTAAATCGTTTAATATGGAAGACACGAGTTACCACGTTAATACGTCATCCCGTGGAACGAATAAAATATCAAAGGAATGTCGCGATATATTCCATCCAAAATTAAGACGGAGGACCATACCGGGGTCCAACTTCTGTTATGTAAAATGAACAGAAGCTGTAAGATTTCTAAACTATGCTTTTTCAGAACAGGAAGATATGTATGTCACGTAAAATTATTTCATAAAGTATAGAGTCGCGATACTATAAAAATATTGAAATGTCTTAATCGCATTATTTATGTTACTATTAAATATCAAGTTGGATTATCGAACGAATTTATAGTTAGTTTGTGAAGGCAGAGGGAGAACGCTTTAGTCAATAGTACCATCGACTTGTGCGTCAAGTTTCCTCACTGGATGTGTTGCGTATGATCAATTTTATCGCACCGGTTCACGGATGTGTTTACCTTTTTAAGTGTACTCTCTCGATGTCAGGTAAAATTTATCCTGTGCTTAACACTATTGCCGTAGGGATCTCCCGTATTTACGTATGAAAATGTGTACATATTTACAGATATTTAAAATCTATGTGATAAATCGAAGGCGGTATAGCACGTCGCGTAAATTCATACAAATGAAAAACTTAAGAATATCAGATAAAAGTGCAAAATTACGCATATAACCATCAATAAAAAAACATTAAACCTTTGCGAATCGAGGACATTCGTTATGTGCCATGTACGAGTCACCTTAATTTTAGTATCACTCCGAGTTTCGAGGAATTTCTTTTTTCTCTCTCTCATTTTCATCGCTGTGCGTAGTTTTAGTAAAATACTAAACGTAAATATAAACGTAAAATACGTTTAAGTATTTTACGTACGTTTTTAAGTGAAATACGTAAAATACGTTATTCTTAATTGTAAATGGATGGATTTATGTTAGTTACTTCTGTGGTACTATCGGGACTTTCTCGTCGTAGTCTCGATCGTCGGGCCTTATGAATTCTAGATCGCTTTCCTCGTCGGAACTTGGACCGTCGTCTTCGTCGTAGTACGGTCTTTGAATCGCAATATCGGTGCCCTTTTCAATTTCGGCTAAAATCAATGTAAGAAGTTGAATTTTCAACGATTATTCGACAACCAAACAAATAATGAGGCAAAACAATAATTTATAAAATTGCTAAATCATCATTTTTATTATAATAATATGAAAGTTAGTATATTTTGTTCGATTTTAGCTTTATAGAGGATGCTTTGTCAATTTTAGAAAATAACGAGAAAGCAATGCCCAATGTTTTATCTAGTTTTTTTTACGTACTGCGTACACTTGTTTATTTGCCTGAAATTAATGAAAGTTAGCGAATTGATGATGTTTTTTGTTTTTTAATAAACATTTTTTTATATCTATTGTGAATTCGAGCCAAACTCAATACCAAACAATTTTGTTTAAAACTTTATTTATCTAGAAAGTTTCAGTTCAATAGCTTGAAATTTACACGAAGGTTTGAGTCGTCTTGTACAAAAAAAAAAAATGCAACTCATACAGATCCAATTACTTTGTCGATTTAAATTAATTTCCGTACAATCGTCGTGTAGCAACTGCTCTACCGTCGTGCGAAATTTCAGGTCAATACGTCAAGTCGTTCTCAAGTTATAAGAGTTAAAACGAATGTTGTCATTGATAAATAAAAAATCCATAAGTTCGTTATGATATAAACGGATGTATTCTGTTTCATGGGATACGTTTATCGTATATGGAATATTGGTTTCATTAGGAATGTTACCAAATATGCCGTGTCACGGAATACGTGTACCTGACACGGAATAATAGTACGATTAAGGAAGTTGACAGTTATGCCATGTGCTGTGACACGGAATCACACACCATGGACGGCGTGAAGGGATAATTGCTCGAATCTTGTAATTATATCGTACACCGTAGGACGGTGTAAACCGGTACACGGGATAATGAGAGGGGTCCTTTTGACTCCTTTAGTCCCTTACATATATCGAGATATATATGCGTCGATATCCGTGTCGACACTCAAGGATTAAGCATGGTTGCATTAAAATTTTAACATTGTTTTTTACGATAAAATTGCGCTAATTTAAAAAAATGATAATATAATAATATAATTTACCTCGATTTGCTGGTCTCTTGAATATCTCAACTTCCTTCTCGTCGTCGTCGAAGAAGCTCGAGCCATCACCGAGCAAACTGAAAGCGTAATCTCTCCAGTTATTTTTCTGCGTGTTTCGTTTTGTTTGACATCTAGCGTAGCAGCAAACTCCGAGAACGACGATTCCCAAACAGACGATACCTAAAAAAATAATTTAAAAGATGTCCATTTTTGCGCAAATCAATTGTTTTTTCTTTTCATGGAAACATTCGATTACGTGTCGTCTCACCGGAAATTATGATGAATACGAGTCTCGGCATTCCGAGAATGCTTTCGTCACGACGTAGCTTGAACATGAGATGCGAAAATTTTTTCAGATCAGGCGTAGAGATCAATTTCGTTTCTGGAATGTAACCCGGGGCTGTCGCGGTGATTGTGTGACTTCCGGAAGGGAGTAAAAGCCAATAGGCTCCGCTCTTGCTATTCGCGATCCTGTGTTCTGACGCATCGTATGAAAGAACGGCATTTCCGATGGGCTCGTCGCCCTCGGTGATTACGTATCCCGTGACACCCTGCTCGATCGATTTTAATGTTGCCAAGAAGCTCTTTATGTTATCTTCCCACACTTCCATCGGATGATCCGTGTTGCAGCACGTTACATACGCGTCAAGCATCAGAGTACTCGTATTAGTGTAAAGATAATCCATTAGCGAGTCTTGTCGGCCTTCAGCGATTACGATACCACCATGCGACAGTCCGTCCTTCTCTATATTAACTTCGATGTCACAGCGGCGACCAGAAGTCGCCATCGTCGGATGTACCTTCGTATAAGCAGATCCCAACATTTTCAAAACGCTTTCGTCCTTAGTTTCGTAGTTTTTAAGGCTAAACTTGCCATTTTCGCCGCCGTAGGGAATTTCAACGTGTCGAGATCCGCTGTTTAGATTAACAGCGACCACAGCATTGATTTTCTTGAACCATTCTACTATCAGAGTCGCATCGTCACTCAGTTTTTCGTCTATTGGGAATGTCAAACCATTTTTCTGCATTTTAGGCGAGCAGGTGAGATTATGATCACTTCCGGGTCGTAAATCTGGTGCTATGTAGATGGCAAAACGTTCCAGAAAATCGGTTATATCTTTATCTTTCTTAAAGTTGCTCAGAAGATGAGTAGCGAATGTTACAAGAACCTCCGATGTCACAGGAGCTCCAGGGCCAACGCCGGCTGAAAAAATCACCGAAGGTCGTCCAGCTAACTCGATCTTGTCGTTTTGTATTCCAATCTCCAGAGCCATTACCGTAGTGCCATTAGATGTTCTACCGATTGTGTGCATCTGCGAGATGCGTGGATACTTTCCGTTGAGGTCATCCAGTAGGCCATTTATACCATTCGTTTCGCTGTTGCCGTTGCCCGGCGCTGGTTTCTTCCTTGATTTTTCCGTAATCATTTCTACTTCACCGCTAGTCGTCGCCTTTTTTAGTGTAACATTTACATCCGTTATCGTCCTCTTTCTTATCTCCACGGTGATCGTTTTAGTCTGATATCCTTTGCACGAAAACTGCAGCACATAAGCGCCAGGCAAGAGAACTTTTTTGAAGTAAGCCATGTTCCGAGAGAGTTTATAAATGTTTTTTGAAATTTGTACAGTTCCTTCGCGAAGAGGATTGCCCTCTTCGTTCTTTACCATCGCGCGCACACCCGTAGTCAGCTTGAAGAGCAAATCTTTCAATGGCTGCAAGTTCTCACGCCAGATTGTAGGAATCGTCTCGGGGGAAGGATATTTACAACAGGACAGAGAAAGCGTTATCTGCGAATAATACAGTAATTATCGACTAATGTTTAACGATTTGATAAACAGAGATGCGAGTTTAAAATTGTTACTCACCACCGGGATGTCGTATTTCTTTTTTATATAATTGCCGAGAACAATCGATTCGTTGGTTGGTGTGTAACATTCTTCCTTCGATATTTGGGACATGTACTCTTCAGCAAGCTTCTTAAAAACGTCTGATTCACTGTCTGTATAGCTGAAGTATAAAAGTGCACATATTTGTATAGCTATTCCTCTCATACTATACATAAAATCAGTACAAAATAAATTCTTCAAGTCTAAACAGTAAACAGTTTCTGATGACGGTTCGGTCTTGAACCGAAATGTAACAAAGAGAATCGAAACGTAAGAAAAGGAACGGAAATGTGATAAAGGGTTCGTTCCTTGGACCATCTGGAAATCCTCACATGCCCGCTCATTAGCTGCAGCATCTTATACATAGTTTTCGTATCGACCATAGCTTGGCTTCAATTATTACAAAATTAATTCTATTAATTACGCGTAAAGCGAATGGAGATTTTTTTTGCTCATTCTTTGTGAGCGCCGATCGGATGTGAGCTTATTGTTTCCACTAAATTTTCATCTGATACCAAAGTCCACAGTGAAGGAAGAAGAAAAATTAATTAATGGAATTAATTTTGTCTGATTTAAAATAAATTGTTCCCTTCAAGAAGATATTCCCTCGACGCCAATTTAAAAAGAAATGTTTAAATAATTAAAACTCGTTATATATATATGTCACACGTATATTCTGTTATTATTATTTACCCGACTTCCTTGAAGCCTCCGCCAAACGAAACGATCGCACTGTAATCATCGCTGTGTAGCATCTGTTTGAAAGCACTTGTGATCGCGTCCATGTCGTCATTGTCCTCGATGGCTAACAATTTTTGTCCTACTTCGTCGCGGACAAGCGGGTTACAGCTATCCGAAAGGCTGTCAAAGGCGGGATCTACGCCAGGTATGAAGTGTAATACAGCGTTCTCCAGTAAAGTCTTAATCGGAGGATCTCCAATGCGATCTCCCATTAACAGATGCGTAACCATTCTTAGAACAATTTCTCGTCCAACCGGCTGAGATGCAAATAATCCGCCGACTAGCCCAATATGGAATTTATTTTCTTCGGGGGCTCCCATCTGTGGTATCATGTTGATATTAAAATAACTTGCAATACTTGAGTTTGGTAATCTGAATCGATGGAAATATTCTACTCACGGAATGCGTTACTTTCAGGGAATGAATAGCCATGGTTACTAAAGAATCTCCAGCCTTGAACTCTGCGTTGTCTGGGTATTGGTTTTCCAACGCTCCAAGCCGAGCGTTGAGTTCGGAATTTTTCAAATAGCCGTTCTTCAAGTTTATCATTAGTCGGAAATCATAGGCGGAAGACCTGCACAGCGCATTTTTAAAAAATGAACAGAATAAATTATCACGAGGATAATCGATATTTCCTGTAATCGAGTTGCATACCAATGTTGCGGATCGTCGCGCATAAGCGTGAAGTCGAGAGTAGCTTCGCCGATATTCCCCTCGGGTACTGTGACCATTTCCGTCAAGGTTTCGTATCCGATAGCGCTCGCTGTAACATTGTAGGTTCCGGGGACCAAGAGACGCCAATAGTCGCCTGTGTTCGCTGCATAGATATCATGATTTATACCATGGACGGAAATCTTAGCTTTGGCAATCGGATTTCCAATGGAAGACCGAACAGAACCGTGCACACCTTTCCTCGACTGCAACAGTTTCGATTAATTTGTAAAATATCGTCGTTTGTATTTTCCTTCAATGATATTATACGAACGACGTACCATTTCTATAAACGCGAGAAGGGGCTCGCGATTATCTTGCCAAAATTTTGGCAACTCCTCGGCTTTCGGGAATTTCGTGCAACCGAGTTCCAATGTAATCTCGAACGCGTTGCTCTTCACGTAATTGTAATCCTGCATTCCACCGGATACCGAGTACCACGCAGCACCGTTCGTGATTCCACCAGGAAAACTGTCGTCGAGAACACTATATAAATTTTCGGGTGACGTGGGACAAGGCTTTCCGAGATGCATACTCGGATGAGCGTTCGAGTACGCTAATGCCAGGGCCTTGAAGACCGCGTCGTCGGGACTGAGATTAGCGCTTGGTCCGGATCCAGGGCCATCGTCGTACGGATAATTAGCAACGAGAGCACCGCCGTGCAAATTAGCGGAGAGTACGAAGGACACGTTTTCTATCCAGTCCATAACAGCCTGCGTTTCCGGCTCTTGCTTTCGATTGTACTAGGTAAAACGAGGAAATATGTTTCATAACGCGACAAGCAGCATGAATTATTGTACCAAAGAGTCAATGAGACATACCATCGACGTTCCATATTGATCCGGGAAATTGCGATTAAGATCAATATGGTGAGCATTCGCTCGCCCTTTTACACTGGAAACATCGCCGACTACGGATATTTCGTATCCGTCCGGATTCATACTCGGCATTACATGCAGTCTGACACCATTGAGAATTCTAGTGACTCTATCGTTGGTGCCATAATTTTCGCACAAGTATTTCAGCAGCAATAGCAATATTTCCCTTCCAACGACTTCGTTACCGTGCATATTTCCGATATATTTCATTTCTGGTTTATTCGGATCGTGGACGCCGGGATTGGTCGTAATTTCCAAGACGTAGAGCTCGCGACCCTGCACCGATCTTCCGAGGCTGTACAGACGAGTGATTTTATTGTAATCGCCGCTGAGCTCCTTTAGGAATTTCTCCATGGATTTGTAGTCGTGATGCTTGAACTCGGTGTCATGCAAAAATCCGTACTCGTCGCGTAGTCTTTTCAACTCCTGAAGTTTGCTCGCGCCTTTTCGCGCTACAGATAAATCAATGATAGAATAAACGAGTACAAAAATAATTTCACAAATCAAATAGATCCAAGTTCGGAGCAATTATTACGCAGATGAAAGAGTAACGAAGAACACAAGGTACATTGAGAAACAATCATAAAATCAAGATACAAACTTGGACAAAACGAATACGATAAAGACATTCCAATGAGGAATTCGAGGGAGAGGCTGGTGACTGATGTGACAAATTTGGCGTCGATCGCAACAAAGATAGCACTTTATTTCGGACACTGATCTATACATTATACATATTTTTGTTTTAGTATCTTTTTTCAAACACAATAATGAAAGTACAGATGAGGTTACCCATTTATGCTACAACATACTCACACCGTTCGCATTAATCGTCAATTTTGTTAACGCTCGCCGGCTATATTGCCACCGCAATTCGGTGTAATTGGACGTTTTGTTCACTTTTTCTCACTCTATTAGTAACATTACACGTTTTGTTCATTTAATAATCTCAATTCACAGCTCATAAGTTAAAAAATCATTAATTTCTTCTCACAAGATGAGATTTTACAGTGATATTATGTCGGATATAGGCTATCGCCGAATATCGTGAAATTAATCATTCAAATTTTACTTACGAATATTTGGAATGCAAAGTTTTTGTGCCATTCACGAGACTAATACATATAATCGATTAACGGAAATTTAAGTAAATGCAAGTACTTGAGAATTCTTTTTTTCAAACAGTTGAAAATAGTCACCAGTCTATTGTTTAAGTTCTAATTTATCGACGCTTCAGAGAGATATGTTTGTGTCCATTATTAAAGACAACACTAGATATATATATATATATATAATTTTCTTTGTTCATTATTCTAATATTCCCAAGATATATATGTATAATATAATATAAATCCACGATTATTTGTAATCGAATGAACGTGGTATCAACAACAATGTTTTATGCACAGTCGAAGACTATTCGACAGCGATTAGTTTCTCCATACTCTTGTGTACTCGTTAACTCTTATGAAAAAAAATAAGGAAGATTTGTTATTAAGTTAGGATTATTGCAGTAAATAAAATCAAGTTCATTGAATTGCAGTCAGTACTAGTGAATTAATGATATCGGAAAAATAATTGTCAGTAATGGGATGAGATCCAAGTGTGAGATTACGAAGAGAGCGCTGTAAAAAAATAAAGATGAAATAAACAAAAAGACGGTAAAATGTAAGTCAACGTAGGTAGCAGAATATTCGTCAAAAATGTTAATTGATGGAAAAAATTATAAAAAAAAAAAAAAAAAAAAAAAAAAGGGAATAATCAGAAATGAGATGGATTTTAACGAATAAAATTAATTTTTAAGATAGGAACCATTTAACGTATCGGTGACACCGAGGTATTCAGTAATCTCTGCGGCGTAATGAAGCCATGATTCTTTCGAGCGGCGACAGACGCGTTATGTATGGTATCACTTGAGGATAATCCATGTCGGGTTTACCTTGTTCTTCCGGGGAATCACTGCGCAAAGTAAAGTTGATGATCGTCGGTCCATCTTCCATGACGATAACGGTGATCGGGTCGCTCGATTGATATCTAAGAATAATATTAGAATTTAGAGTGTTAACGGCGATAACGACAACGATGTGCGTTATGTGGTGGAAAATTTTTAGTTACAAACAATTTATATATATTTTCATTATTTTATGCACTCACCCCCAGGCTCCAGCGGTAAGCTTGTACGTTCCGGGTAGCAACAGGCGCCAGTATTCACCGCGATTGGTCGTGGTTATGTTTCGGTTGATTCCGTAAACGGCGATATCAGCCCCTTCGATCGGCCGACCGTCTTCGTCGATTACGAGACCTAAAAATCAATATTTCGTAGATTGATACGGAATGAGTAAAATAAAAATGGTAATTACGAAATTATAATAATAAATGTGTAACAATCGAATGAAAAATCATTCAATAAAATAAATAATTTATATAAAAATACCAAAATATTGCAATTTCTTTAAAACAATTTTCTGTTCTATTTTTCGATAAATTATTTATAAATCATTAATTAATGACTGATTTTCGTATCAAATAGTGGAACATAGCGGTATCATTTGTCGCAAAGAATACGTCGCGCAGGGTTTATCAATAAAGCTTTTAAATAACGGTATCGTTAATTCAGCTTACCCTTGACTCCCATATGCACGTGTTCCAAATATTTAAGAAGCGACTCTTTGTTCAATCGCCAATGTTCGGGCATCAACGAACGCTCGGGATATTTGCAACAGCTGAGTTCGAATGTAATTTCAAGTGCATTCGAACGAGCGTAATTGAAATCTTGCATGCCGCCTGAAACTTCGTACCTGTAGCCGTGTACGCGATAGTGCGATCAGTACGGTTGATCGTGGACAATCGTAAATTAATTTTATAGTGAAGTAATAAATTACGTTTTCATTATAGTTAGCGTTCAGGGCTTGCACTTACCAATAAGCGCCGTTGGTAACTCCACCGGGAAAATGATCTGGCGGGCATGCATTACCCTCGTGCATAACAGGATGATTGTCCGCATACGAGTGAGCCAGATACTTGAAAAGCTTATCGTCGGGTGATTTGCTCTCGATGCAACAAGTCCGCGAAATGCTGTACTCAAGAAAATAATTGCATTAACAGGATAGGATGCTGCTGCATTTGTCACCCGCTAGGAGGAAAATATCGATGTGGTGCAATCCAGAAAAAAAATCTGTGCTACAGTATGTTTCCCCTTTGGAGAACGAAGGACGGATATATGTTGATTTACCCAGAATCATACGGATAGCTCGCAACCACGGCACCTCCGTGGAAATTGGCAGATAGTACAAAAGGCTCTGTGGCGATCCAAGTCATCATAGCGACTGTTTCGTTTTGTCTTCCGGCGACGATTTCGCCTCCTCGCAAAAGTTGTTTACTCCTTTTATCGAATTGATCCGGGAAGTCCCTGTTTAAATCTACGTGATTGGCGTTCTCTCGACCGGTGAAATCGCTCTGAGATTCGCAATTGCCTTCCTAAAATTGGTAAGATGCTTGAAACGTCTACGATATAGAATGGGCTCTTTGAGAAATTATGATTGTCGGCTTACCATCGACTTCTCGAAACCATCTGGATTTAAGGACGGCATGAGATAGATGTCCGTGTTGTTGACCAACCTGGTGACTCTTTCGTCGACAGCGTAGTTCGTCAGGAGATATTGCGCCAGATACACCATGAGTTCCCTGCCGACGGTCTCGTCACCGTGCATATTGGCGATGTATTTCACCATTGGTTCCCCGAGTCCTCTGTTATTGACATTTTCTGATATCTCGAGGACGAGAAGGTCACGACCCTCGACGGACTTGCCGATGGAACGTACCTTTGCCAAATTGGGATAAGTATCGGCCAGATGTCGAAAGAGACTCTTTAGTTCTTCGTAATGCGTGTATTGCGGTAAAACGAAATC
This sequence comes from Cylloceria caligata, assembly GCA_963942595.1. NCBI lineage: Eukaryota > Metazoa > Arthropoda > Insecta > Hymenoptera > Ichneumonidae > Cylloceria > Cylloceria caligata. Next base: position 12,697,823 of record OZ012710.1, on the reverse strand, counting down.
TTCGTTTGGCACAGCCGCCGATCTCAGTCTGAATCCAGACGAGAGTCCGCAGACCGCGCAAAGAGCCAGCAAAAGTCCGCACGGACCCATTTTCGTTGATTATTGCGGTGGTTAACGAGTTTAATATATTGCCGGATGGAAAGAAAGAACGGACGAGAATGACGTTCTAACGGGACATCCCTGGGTTCCCTATGCTCCGAGCTTTGATATTTGCCAGAATCGTGATGACGTCCGCACGCGCTTAGAGTGGGGGACATACTAACCTGATCCCACTCGCCCACTCCGGATCTTACTTTCCTCGATTCGCTCCCACTACGGCGCAACCAATTATTCCTCCCACGCTTGAACAACGTCATACGCCTACCCTCTCCCTCCACGCAAATTTATCAAGTAATCGATTTGTGAAATTTATACTTTTGGACTTGTCAACGAGGTTCGTGCACACTCGAAGTGACAAGAAGTCAAATATAAGCCTTTCAAATTTACTGCTTTCGATTGAACAACATTCTATTATAATATTAAATAATTTAATGTTAATTCTTTTATTCAGCAATATATTTATTATTTTGTATATTAAGGGAGCATCACCGATTACAGTACACATTTTTACCAATAGATATTTTTTTTTTAATGTAAAAAAAAGGTTTTTAAAAAGTTATTTTTGAGTTGTTCAGTTGTTCTGTGTAAAAAAAAATTGTACCAAAAATCTCATCGAGTGTTCGTATTTTTATCAAATTAAAAGAATTTTAGATCCGAATATAAAAAATTGTAGGTGCATTTTATTTAATACAAAAAAAATATTTTTTATAAATAAAACTCCTACAATTTGTTACATTAGGATCTGGTGATTTAATTACATCGTCGGAACATCGTACGAATAATCAAATGGATAAGATTTTTTACTCAAATCAGTGGACTTCCAAAAGTATTCGATTACCTTTTTACTCGTAAATATTATAACCAGCACGTTATTATAATTATCAAACTGTTATCGTAAGAAAAACATTGTTGTCTTCATAGTTTCATATTTTTATAATTTTTATATCGATCGAGTGAATATTAAGATTGGTAATATTTGTTTTGTCCATTTACGCCACCTAAGGGTTTTCAATTTTATGTACAGTCAACATTAACGATTCAATAAATACGATTGCGATTTTTATTTGTGTAACTGGTAGAAAAAAATATTTACAAAGATATGTGTAATTGAAGCAGTCTAGGAGCCGGATAATCGAGCGGCTTTTCGAACGTAATAACGCTCAAGAGCCGCTTCAAAGACGGGACCAACCGTTCTCTTTTCCCATATGGGGATCTTAGTTATTTTCTCTTTTTCTTTGACATCAGCCGGCGTTTCCGATTTTGTCTTTTCTTCTTTCTTTACGGCGACAGCAGTCTTATCGTTGCTAGACGACTTTGAATTTTCCGTGGGTTTTTCCCTGATAGTTGTCTCTTCATTAGGATGTTGATCCTCCGTTGATGGTTTAATCTTGTTTTTCTTTGACTCATCCACATCCTTGCACAAGGGTTTTTCCTTGATCAACTTTCCCTCCTTCGTTATTTCGTCCTCCTTGTCCTTCGGCTCTTCCGCTTCGGACTCTGACTCGGATGCTTCGACCACTCGTTGTCGATACTGACGACTTTGTTTTCCCTTGGAATTAATTTTCCGAGAAGATTTTTTCGACTGAAATTCGCTCTCGGAATCGGAGCCTTTTTCGGATGCGGAACTGGAGGGAAGGACTTCGTCTTTATCGATGTTGACATTATCAGTGGTTTCTCGAGAATCGTCATCGTTTTTCGGATCTTTTTTCACCTCATCCTCCACGCTTGATTCAGAAGGCTTTGCAGGATCCACGGTCTGCTGATAGAAGTGCCTGTAGAATCCAGACATATCAGGCTGTTTAGTCACATCTCCGATAGCTTCTAATCGATCCATGTTTCTTTCCTCCTCCTCCATTTTCTTTAACTCCTCCAGTTTGGCTTTGTAAGCGGATGTAACAAAACTCTCCTTATCGGCATACATTTCTCCTTCGGCTTCTCGTTCTTTCTGCACCATTCGTTCTATCCTGTGTTCTTGCTCCCTCTTTCTTCTGTCTGCCGTTTTCAGTAAATTTCCTATGTACTTTGACTTTTTTGCTTCCTTCTTTATCGCCTTTCCCTGCTCCTCTGTTTGTTTCATCTCATCAAAAACTTCGTCGTACTGATATATCGTAGGATCCTCGTTCAGGGCTTTTTGCATATTCAAGCGCGTTTGTTTCTTTACTCGATTCTTCTCGCCCTCTGCTTTTAGCGCTTTTTTCACCCAATCTGTTCCATCGTCTTCATCCGTGTCGTTGTCATTTCCAAAAACATTAATCGCCTTGGGAGCTGATAATAAAGTTTTCTTTGGACAGATGAGGCCATATCTAATTTTAATCGATTGGTGTGATTAGAATACAGTTTATAAGAGAGGCTTGGCAAAGAAAAACAAGTGTTATTGCATTGCTCCCTTTGATTATAATGTTCTGATAAGATTTCATTACCATATTTGCATCAACAGACCTTGCAGTCTTTAATCAACACTATTCTCTCGGAGAATATGTACAAAGAAACACGTTTACGCAGTTAGGAACCGCTTCAAATGAGACTAAACAACGAATTAATAAGAAAGCAAGTACGTGAATTTACAAATTGGACTTAACCTTAGTCGACACCCGGAAAAATGCGGTGAATGTTTATTACTTACTGTTTTCCATTTTTCCTGACGTCTGTCATTACGTGTTTATCACTGGAGATTCGATACGAGTTAAACTTCAAGGTCGTCGATTGAAAAAAATGATTGTTTTTATTGTATGTCGGATAAGCGGACGAGATGAAAGCCCACTCCTCGATCTACGATGATGTATCACGTGACAATTGAAGTGCTCTCGCTTGCACTTACGCCAACTGTATAATGTTGTCTTCCGCGCACTAAATACATGGTACATGTCACGTGGTACAGATTTTGCCTCGCTCGAGGCGATACCTCTCTCTCTAGTGTAACGGACCATTATAGATAAGAGCAAACCTTTACCTGATGCACAGCGAATCAGGCAATCACCTAAAACTTGTTTTATTTCTGAAAATTCAATGCACCATTGAAAAAATTGATCTGGACAGGTTTGTTACCGACTGAGTATGTATTTTTCCTCACTGATGTCACCATCAGGGCGTCGCTGAGAATCCGGTAGAGACGAACAACATTGGTTTTACGAGATTGTTAAAATATTTACTATATTTTTCAGAGAAATCAATATTCAGCACTAAAATTGATGTTAGTTTGAGGCAAATTGCTTATCTCTATTGCTGCAGTAGAGTATCTGATGAACCTGCTCAAAGGCAAATTAAGTTTGAAAAGAAAAGTCCTATCATTCCGATAAGTGCTTTCGACAGCTCTTTTTTTATATGCGTTTGTAACAACATCTCTATATGTTGGTTTTGTAAACAATTTGTCCAAGGTAAAAAGCGATTAAATAAATTCGTTGCCGTTTTTACAAAGGTGATTCTCGTCGGTGAACGTTACATACACAACCTTGCAATGTGACACACATTTTCAGAAAATGCAATCGGTAACGAAAATTGTAATCCAATCTACTCAAACATCAATCATCTTTAAGGAGATAATATGGAGTAAATTAACCGACTTTAGTCGGTAAAAATACGCTATTTCGTAGTGTACGGATATGTTTCACATTGCACAGGACTGTAATATTAACGTAAACGTTTCGACGTCCGGTCGAATTTATCTATTTGTACGATATAAACGTTTCTGAAACTCACATACGTCAAATGACAAAAAGTTAATCACACAAAAGAAATGAACGTAGAGTGACGACACGATAATAGACACCGACAATGTGAACACGATATACACTACGTTAATTTCTTTTGCGTGATCGAGTTTTTGACGATATTGAAATGTTCGGAAAACCTTGAACACTCACGGTCTCGTCCGGTTTGACGGATGTGAGTTCCAGAAACTTTTATATCGTACAAAACAGATGCTGTTGACAATTCGAGTGGCCATATTGGATTTCAGAAGGGTCAGTAATATACGATTATTATCATTTTTTGCACGTTTTCAACCGAAATACGACCAGACCGCGAAGCGTTTATGTTTATACTACAGTCCTGTACAATTTGAAGCATATTTGCAGCGTATCGACGGTGTTGGGTGCATACTACGAAATAGACTATTTTGACTGACCAAAGTCGGTAAAAATATCTACTTCAGCTTCCCCTTAAACATCTTTAGCTTGTTTGTTAATTTGTATATTACCCGACACTGTATAGCGCATAAAGTACGATCGTTTAAAAATTGAAAAATTGTACTATGAAAATATATTGAAAATATAATATAAGAAGTAAATGGGGAAAAAAAGATTGCCACCAAAAGTGACTGTGACGATAGACCTATCTGTTTTATTGAGAATTTCAAACCAGGCAATATATAAGGAATTGTTCTGTAAATAAATGAGTAAATAAATAAAACATAAGCTTTGTTAAAATTTTTTAATCCAAAATGTATGATTCACATTCTTACCGACTTGTGTATAATTTCACAGTGAATCATAGATAATAAAAATGTAATGTGATGTACTTTCACATAAAAATAAACGAAACAAGTAAAAAAGAGTTGGTTAAGATAAATCTACAATCGTTGCTGAATATCATGCGAGAAAGAATTAATAAAAAAGATGTTTTATAGGCAAGATTCGTTTGTTTATTACAATAGATTGATCTTGTACAAATTAATTATAGCCTTATTTTTATAACAAGTCAAGTTCCTCATTTTCTGACGATTCTCGTTATCGATATGTGTACTATATTAAGGGCTAGTCAGAACGATTAACGGGGATAATTTAGAAATTGTACCCATTTTGCCATTTATTTATCTAACGACATGATAATATTTTGTGAGGCATGATCCTTTAAAATGTTTTGGTGATTTATTACCATTGTAAAATGTATGATGATAGTTTGCATGAGAAGACCTAAACGTCGCTTGACATTATCGAGTATAACGACACGCATATAACGCATAAATATACTTTCGCTGTACATGTTTTAATTCCACTTTCGTGCTTATGCCAATTCTCCCGTGTAGGGTTTCAATAATGTTTGCTTACTTAAAAAAACGCTGTACATCTGTTTAAAGAAAAATCGTTAAAAGACTATCTAAGCTCATTTAAGATGTATAGGAAGATTTCAGTGTATGTGCCATCGTCGTATTCTTGTCGGAATTATCAATCTTATTATCCGCCCTGCGACATCAACACTAACTGAAAGTTTCATCGCTAACTGGATATCCATTTTGATACAATTCTTTAAATAAACTGTACATTTTTACCTCATTCTAATATAGAATAAATTACCTAAGATCAATTGTATCGGCGTGTGTGTGTGTCGCTTTGAAATATCAGAAAGCGAAGGCGCGGCCGTAAGATTGATTACATGGATTGGACATCGGTTTTGGTCAACACAAAAAAAATTCACCCTGCTTAGTATATTATTATTACTGTTAATGCGCGGTTCACTAATTTACGGTGCTTATTACGAGCAGGATCGCTGCTGTCCTTTATAGAATAGGAACATATATTGCAATTTCGCAACAAAATTCTATACGTACAAAAACATATATACCACACCCAGTAAAGCTGCCATTATACAATTAATTCTCACAAAGCATCCTAAGCCGGATGGGAAGTATTTCGAGGGTTCGCACGTAATAAACAATAAACTTCCACACATTTAGAAATCTTTTTCTTCTTCTTCTTTCTCTTTTAGTAATAATATTAACTTACGAAGTTAATCGCAGAAAGATGCATTGATTTATATGGCATTTGAAATTAATTGGCAGTTTTACAGTAATTTCTTATTCGCTAAGTTATACTGTGAAAAAGAATCAATGCGAATGATATCGTACGATCGTACGATTGACGTGTCATAAATGGCGTTTGATCAATGTATGAACAACAGCGAATGGCTTTTGTCGCTGTGCAGTCTTATTGAAATAGATATATCGACGTATAGTACGCGTGTTATGGGAGTAGTAGCACCGTTATTGCAATAACGTTGAATATGCTAATTGATGACCGGTGAATGAGAGATGGTAATGGAAGGAACGGAACGTTGACTTAATTTACATAGACATACAAGGAGGAACTACCGTCCACCGTGATCTTTCAATCTGCCCTTACAAACCGTTGCATAATTAACATTGCGATTATTATGATACAAGTCATATTATTTGATCATCGTATAAACATTATTATCATCACAGTAAAAATATTATTTTATATCTTTTAACTATTAACATTGCGCCACTGTGCAACGACCGAGTGCACTCGAGCGCAAAACGACCGAACAAGCAGCGCGCTGTTCTCTCTTTCTATCGTTACTTAGTGCGTTTACTTATTGATTATTATACTACATTGTTATATTATTACTTGTCGCACTTAAGTAATCCATCGGTTCATGTACACGTATTCAAAATAAAGTCAGTTAGCGTTTAGTAAAAAATACATAAAGTTACCTATATTTATTTCTTCCGCAGTGGAATATAGTGTTCGATTAAATTTATTTTCAAACGATTAATTTACCGTTATATTAAACAATAGTCATTGGTCTATCGACGCGATCATCATTCTTTACAATTTTCATCGACTTTAAAAAAAAAAATTCATTACCAGAGATGTTATACCGATAACATTTTTCTTTTCTCAAATCTCCCACCTTTCAGAATCATTTTTTGATTGCCACGAGTGCCGTTTCTCCACCGGTTTTTGCAATCTTAACTTCCACTGCTCGAAGACAAGAATCTTTCTCTCTCGCTCATTAGCGCGCGCGCGCGCGTGCGTGCGTGCGTGCGTGCGTGTGTGTGTGTGTGTGTGTGTGTCATAAATTAAATAGAACTTTTCTTTTCTTTTTTTTTCATTTTTATACGACGCTTCGTGAAGTCAAATTCTCCGGATTAAGTATCATCGTACCTAAACACTTTTAATACGAGCGGTAGGAGATTTTTCACAATACATTGGAAATCGCAATGATTACACAGCATTGGACCAGCATTATTAGAGTCTGATTTTAACCCACACTGACCACATATATCGATCATTTTAGTAAGTCAGTCTCTTGTTAAATAGCTGCCTGCACAGACTGCCCTATCTATTTTTAGGATAAAATAAATATGTACAAAATTGCATACCGACGTGAGTCCACTCTTTCTATATCGAGGAGCACTAGACAGGGAACACGGCCTGTGAATTTTTCCTCGGCGTATCGTAGCGTTCGTCACACCGAAGTTTGCGTTATACTGTTACCCGAAAGCCACAATCGTTCATTGCTCTTCTGATCGTTGACCTCGTATTCGGAGTCGTCGATCTCGCATAGATTTGTCGATAGATCGCTGTTGCTGGTACCGCCTCCGAGAAGCGAATTTCTCTCCTCGAGGGTCGTTATTACCGAGCCAATCTCATCGAGGTCATCCCCTTTGTGGCATCTGTTGCGTCGGGTGCTCGGAAAACCGTAAGGCACTACGTCGTCTTCTTCTTCGTCGGATTCGAGGGTGCTAAGGCGACCGTTCATGGGATTCGTCTCATTTTCCGTATCCGTGTGAATGTTGTAATGCGGCAGATAGGAATTCGGATGTCTCAGATAACTCTCCGAATCCTTGTATTTGTACTCGCCCTCTCCGCCGCTATCCAGTGGATTGAGCCGTTGTGTCTCAGGGCAGTGATAGTGCTCGGAAAATTCAGTACCGCACTCAGAATCACCGACGTACTCCGACTCTTGATCCTCGTTAAGGGTCTCGATGTCTCTGGTAGGATCTATTGGACCGTGCACTGCAAATCGTAATACATCGTAGATTGATTTGTGGATTAAAAAAAATTGTTTTACGAATGTCAAGGAAAATTTAATAGAAAATTGGTTAACTCACTCGATGGTAACTGATGAGTGTTGGACTCGTTACTCTCATTGCTGTGGAAGCTCGATGAGTCCGGAACCTCGCTGCCAGGTACTTCCGTGATGTTAGGAAGAGGGTTCTGACTCGGCCTGACCCAGTCTGAACAGTCCCAGTGATACCCTAAAAGCATTGCAGATAACATGTGTATTCGACGACACGGTACATGCGAAAGCTTTTGTTGCTTCGTTGCCGAGATGCTGAGCGTAGATATAGCTGAAGATGTCGGGAATGTGTACATAGGAAGGGTAGAAAAAAATGTCCGAGGGAGGGAATTTTACAGGCAGGCGGCGCGACCCTCGGAGCAATAGATATATATATATATATATAGAGAGAGAGAGAGAGAGATAGAGTGAGAGAAAGAGAGAGTGAGACGAAAGCTTGTCCATCGACTTACCACCGACGATGCGAGGATCATCCTCGATGGACGATAGGGACGCAACGGAGGTCCCACCTCCGTGAGGAGTCCGCCGGGTAGAGTTTAGTAGAAGTCCTCCAGTGGTCAGCTCTGATACCACTGGACTCGCTCGTTTCAGGTCTGTTAGTACACACACGACGACACACCGGGGTTAATATTTAACTCGCTACTGCCCAAGGCCAATCGGCAATAAATATCAAATAACCGGAATGGTGGAATGCGGGAGTATCGCCGTATGGTGAATTAAAAACAAAAACGAAAAGAGAAGCTATACAACAGTCGACGAGACCCATGAGGCATGCGGCAAGCGAAATAAAAAAAAATCAAAACGATGTAATAAGAAGCTATGTCGAGCTTGTAGGATATGCGTTGGACCGAGTGATTCGTCTCCCACGTTCTCTCCTTCGGTCCTCCGTGACTTTCGGGCTTGACACTCACCGTTCTTTATCTTGGCGGTATCGGTGATAAACGAGGCGAGATGCATCTGTTCCTGCCAGATCGGCTTGTGCAGACTGTCCGTGTCGCTGCCCGTTGCGTTTCCGCCGACTGGATTAGCGAGGGTCAAGGTCGGAGGAGGCACCGGGGTACTGCGATTCAGATTTCTCAGATAATCGGGAGGAAAATTTTCGAGCTCGTCGCCCGCACTTCCGTAGCTTCGCAATGTGTCTAGATTGTTGAGGGCAACGGCTGCGGCCGTTCCGTAATTCGCTGGCTCGTTGTTAGAACTCGGGGTATAGGATGCAGGTCTGGGAGGACATTGGGGAGGTTCTCTCTGCAATGAAATCACACGAACACCATAATCTCAAAAGCCACGGCACATCCAAACGTTATAAAGATTTGTCAAAGTGTGTCAGCGTCAGCACGCATTCAGCAAAAAAGGGGATAAACGCGATGAATTAACACTAGAGAAAACGAAAGGAGAAACTCAAATTGAAAAAAAAGAAGAAAAAAACAAAGATTCATGCTTGAAACTAAACATTAGATGATTTAAACGTGAAATAAAACAATTATGCAATTACCTGTATAACTTCCAAGTTGCTCAACTTCGAACTACGCTTGAACTCGTGCTCGTGCGGTCTTGCAGAATTGAGAACTATTTGCTTTCTGGTCTCGTTATTGATGTTGTTAGCACGAGCGCGGGTACGCTTCATTCTAATTTTTCTGTAGGTCACGAATATGATGATTAGGAAGATATTAGCTACGAGTGCAATACCGATCCACATTAGTTGCTCCCAAGTGATGTTGAATGGATCGGATAATATTGGTGTCGAGTATACGGGATTGCCACAATTAATTCCAGTCATGTTAGGTGGACAGATGCAACGGTAAGTTCCGACTTCGTTGAGGCAAGTGCCACCGTTGATGCAGGGATTGGCATCGCACTCGTTGATATCGATTTCACAACGCTCCCCACTGAAACCGTGACATTTGCATAGAGGTCCGCTGTTCCCTTCCTCGCAAACAGCGCTGTGAACGCAGGGATTTGGGGTGCAATATCGCCCGAATTCACAGCGTTTTCCACTGAGACTGGATCCCACGCAATCGCAGGTGTAGTCACCACCGCCCGGTATGACTTTGCATCTACCCCCGTAAAGACAGGGCGAAGAGGCGCAAGGATCGGTATCGACTTCGCAGGTAATACCGGTGAACCTTCCGTGACACTGACACTGATAGTTCTCATCGTCGGTTTCCTTGCAAGTGCCACCGTTCTGACAAGGTTGCGTGCCACATATTCCCGGCGAAACGAGTATCGTTGCCGTATCGCAACTGAATGCCACGTTAGCGAAGAGTTTCAACACGGCAACACTACTTGCACCACTCATGTGGAGAGGTACGGAGACCCTGGCAATTCTGACATCGTCCATGCAGCCGAAAAATCCACGCTGGATGTCCTCGAAGCCGAGGATAGTCGGATGCTGTCTGACCTCGGCTCCGAGGTAAATATCGTCGGATTGAAGATTGAGAATGTCATTGATACCAGGCGCTGAACCGTGAGCCACGTGTTTACCATCGACTGTGAGTCTGGCACTGTTGCTCTCGCGTTCCAACTGAATCTCGTGCCACTGACCGTCGCTGATATACACGCTGCTGACTCTCACGAGCCCCTCGCCGCTTCCCAGATCAAATTTGTACTGAGCAACGCCGTTAACTACCTCAAGAATATTGTAATCGACCTTTCCGGCTGCGTACATCAGATTTCCCGTTGGTTGAACCGTTCGGATTCTTAGCGAAAGACTCAATTGGTCCTCGATCGTTTGTTTGATTTGTGCCTTGTCGATCTTGTAGCGAGCATAACTCTTTCCGCTAAAGGATATAGGATTTCGCGGTATGTAGCAGGACTCGTCGTGGCATTTGGAGATGTCAATGTCGCAGGTTTGTCCGGCAAATCCTTCAGGGCACTGACAAGTGTAGCCTTGGACCGACGAGTCCGGGACGCAAACTTTGAATATAGGGCAGGGATCGGTGGCGCACTCGTTCACCACGACTTCGCAGTGATTTCCGGCGTAGCCCTCCTTGCAGGTGCACTCGATCTTATGACGGTGTCGCGGTGAAACGAAACTCATCACGTCCGTCGCTACTGGTGATATTACCGTCTGATCAAGTACTATTTTGTCCTGACAGTCGCCGTATACGCAGTAACCCTTGTTGCACTTGAATCGCACGATCTCCTCGACCACGAGCTTCGTTGATTCCTCGAGTTCCTCGATGTGCTGATTCAGAGCTTCGCGAATGCTTTCCGATGAATAAAAACCCGATGGTCCCACCATTGGCGTGGATTTTCTAACGGCAAATAGAAGATCGAGGTCGTTGTGAACAGCTTGACGCGTAGCGCGCGATTTGATTAAATTTACTGAGTCGTCGGTGGACGATTGAACGCTTATGATGACGATATCCTTCAATCTACAATTCATTGCATTTCTAACAGTCCTTACGAATCCCTTTCGGTGACTGAGAATAAAATCCTCGGCACTCACTTCTCGGAATCTCACGATTACCGAATTATCGAGCATTTTTTCAGACACGAGATCGACGTTCACTTTGACGATCGCGTAGGAAGTGAATTTGCCGTCAGTTACACTCACGTTTACACGGTACTCGCCCACGTCAAGACGCGGCAGAGCGATGAGAGTTCCATCGACGGGATCTATCTGGAAGAGGTCGATGTTCAAGTGCGTCAGAGATGGCACCAGGCTAAAGTGGAGAGTGTCGTATTGATCGCGATCGCTAGCGTGAATTCTGCCGAGTATTCCTCCGGGATACTCGTCCATGTAGGAATTTACGATGACTTCGAGAGGCGTGATAACCGGTGGATACTGTGACTCTTCGATGACTTTTACGACGACCCAGGCGTCTGAATAAAGTGGCGGACTGCCGTTATCGAATACACGAATGTGAAGGACATATTTGTCGCGTACCCTGCTGTTGAACTTTGTGGCTGTACGTAAAGATCCGTCCTGCTCGAGTCTGAAGGCGTCGCCTTCGTTTCCAGAACGAAAGTCAAAGGTGTAAGGCTCCGCGTTTGGCACGGTGTCCGCATCGTTCACAACGAATTTTAGTATAGTGTGACCCAGCGGTTTATCTTCTTGAACGACGGTGGTGTAATTTGGTTGAGAGAAGAGTGGAGGATTATCGTTGGCATCCATAATTTCGATATTGACCATCACGAAGCTCTGAAGCATCGGTTGACCGCTGTCTCTCGCGTGAACCTCGAGCACGTAGTTCGATATGGTTTCACGATCGAGTGCGGCAGCTACTGATATAAAACCAGTTTTGTCGTCGATCACGAATTGCTTTAGTCTGTCGCCGCGTTCGATGTAATATGTAACTATGCCGTTTTCCTCGCTGTCGAGATCGTTTGCGAATAACTGCGTGACTCGCTCGCCAATTTTCGAGTCTTCCCTAATGGCAGCTCTATAAGAAACCTCGTTAAAGATAGGCGCATTGTCGTTGCAATCGGTGACGGTGATGTTGACCGTCGCGTGATTGCTCAGCGGCGGAATACCTCCATCGATTGCCTGAATCGTCAGGAAATAGTCTTTTGCTCTCTCGTAATCTAATTGCTCGGATATCGTTATTACGCCGGTTTGCGCGTCAATTTGAAACTTTTTGTGCTCGTTACCACCAACGATAGAATAGTAGACCTCGGCGTTGACGCCGGTGTCCTTGGAAGTAGCAAGAACACGCGCGACGTCCATTCCCACGGCAACGATTTCTGGTACACGAGCGAAATAAAATTTCGACGTAAATTCGGGCGGATTGTCGTTGATGTCTTGAACATTTACGATGAGAGTCGCAACGCTAACGAGTTGAGGTGTTCCCTGATCGAGAGCTTGAACCGTCACGTTATACATCGCTTTGGTCTCGCGGTCGAGAGGTTTCGCAAGAGTGATTATTCCACTGTCGGGAGCGATCAGGAAGTGGCCGTCAGCAGAGTCAATAAATTCGTATCTGACCTTGCGATTTATACCGATATCATCGTCGGTCGCGTGCACCTTAGTCACGAGTGTTCCAACCTCCACGTCCTCCGGTAAAGTTGCGCTGTACGCCGTCATAGTAAACTTTGGAGGATTGTCGTTGAGATCCGACACAAGAATTTCCAGCTGAGAAGAACACTCCCAGACGGGTTTATCGCGGTCTTGCACATGAGCGGTCAACGAATATTTTGCTTGCGTTTCTCGATCGAGTTGCCCTATAGTCTTCAAGACTCCGCTGTCTTTGTCGAGGGAAAATTTGTCGTTGTTATCGCCCGTGAGATAAAAACGTAGCTTCGCGTTCGGTTCGTCATCATAGTCGGTAGCGAGAACAGTGAGAACGTAAGTTCCAGGATGGGATCCTTCGGAAAGCACCTCGCGATATCTGTATCGCAGGCAGTAGGGCGGATTGTCGTTGACGTCGAGAACCTGGACGGTGACTTTGGTATCGAATACGTATTTTCCGTCGGTTCCTACTACGTTCAATTCGTATCTGTCTGTCGTCTCTCTGTCGAGAGCTTTGGCAACGTAGACTTCTCCTGTAGCGCGAACCTGGAACTGCGATCGGGGATCTCCAGCGGTTATATAAAATTCTACTGGTGTATTCAAGTCGGTGTCCTTGTCGATCGTTTCTAATTTTACGACAACTGTTCCTGGCAGCGCGTCTTCATTAACGGTGGCTTCGTACTTATCATCCACGAAAGCAGGTGCGTTGTCATTGTAATCTTTCAGCTTAACTTGCATCGATGTTCGCGCGAAGTGTTTGGGATTCCCGTTGTCCATAGCTACCACTTGGAATTTGTATTCAGGTTGCTTTTCCTTGTCGAGTTGAACGAGCGTTGATACCCATCCGGTGTAGGCATCGACTGTGAAGACATTCGCGAGCTCACCGATATCGGAGCCGAAGGAATAGCGAACCTCGCCGTTGCTACCGAGATCTTTGTCGTGAGCGATTACTTTCAGGATTGAAGTTCCTTCCTCGACGTTCTCAGCTAAATTTATGGCGTAGGGATTGCTCTCAAACTTTGGTGGATGATCATTCTCGTCTAAAACCTGCAGCGATATTTCTGTCAAGGCTGTCAACGGCGGGCTGGAATCCGTCTCCGCTAGAACGGCAATAAAATGATTGTCCTTCGACTCGCGATCGAGAGGCCGTGCCACAGATATCTGACCGTTGGAATCAACCGTGAACTGAGGGGATTCTTCGCTTCCCGATACTATGCGATATCTGACAGTCGTGTTCGTCACAGTTTTGACTCTCGTTATCGGTATTCCGACTGCCGAGGCCTCGGATGTAAAGAAATTTTCTTCTTTGCGCTCAAAAAGCGGAGGAATGTCATGAGGACTCATTATGTAAACGCTGAATGGCGCATCCGCGTGATGTGGCTTCAAACCCTTGTCCGTTGCTCGAACGAAAAATTCGAAGAGTTGATTTTCTGTAACAAAACCGGAACAACCAATTAACATTTATAATGTATATCTTAAATTTAACTGTAATGTTGTAACGAAAAAGTAGATATTTACCCCAAGGCACAGCGCTCGTGATCAAGAACAAAGCCCCTGTTGTCCTATTAATTCCAAAGAGATTCTTCGTCTCAGAGTTCTGGAGTTCGAAGATGGAGTATTCGATTCTCGCAGCCTCGTCCTCATCCTCGTCGACAGCCTTCACTTTCATGAAAGGAGTGTTTGTTGACAAGTTGCTGTGGATGGAAGCTTTGTATTCGCGGAGGAGGAATACAGGAGGATTGTCGTTTTCATCGCCGACTTTGACTCTGACTATAACAAAACCCGACCGACCGCCACCGTCGGTAGCCATCACCGGAATTTCGTACAATTTCTGCGCTTCCCGATTGAGTTTTTTCTTCGTGACGATCTCACCGGTTAGTCTGTTAATGTCGAAGGTTTCTCGTATGAGTGTTGACGGTATGGAGTATATTACGGTACCATAGTCACCGAAATCGTCGTCCGAAGCCAAGACGCTCGTTACTAGCCTGCCCGGCAGTTGATTTTCTACAACAGTGACTTCAACCAGTGGGTTCGGGAATTTAGGATTGTGTCGATTAGCTGGGAGAATTTCGATCTTGACTCTGGTGAAGCTCGTGTAAACGCCATCGGTAACCGAGACATTGAGCATTCGGAGCTTCTGTTCGCCAAAGTTTTTCATATTTATTAGCGATATTATGCCGGTACTCTGATCAATGTTGTAAGTTTGTTGCTCGTTACCGCCCACAATTGTGTAAGTGAGCTTGTCGTCAACGAAGTCAGGATCGCTGGCTGAAACTACCGTCACGAATTGTCCGCGTTCCGCGTGCTCCGACAGGAAACACGTGTAAGACGGTTGCTCGAATTTCGGAGGATTGTCGTTCATGTCTATTACACTGACCCAGACGTGAGCTGTACTGGAGAGACTGGGTACACCACGATCCATGGCGATCACCGTAAAATGATGAGAATCCCGCGATTCATGATCGAGGGATCTCTTGAGGAACACTATACCCTCCTCGGGATCTATGTGGAAGAATTCGTTGCTGTTCTGCGTGTCGTTCTGGATAGCGTATCGGACCTGTTGGTTTATTCCTAGAAACGAAGAAAATCATACGAAATTTTGGTAAATTAGGTCCTGAGGGAGGAATAAAGTGATGGATTGAAAAGGGACGAGCTATTAACTCACCGGTGTCGTTGTCTCTTGAGCTAACTTTCAGAACAGAAGTGCCGAACGAGGCGGCTTCCGAGACCGATATGTTATAGGAATCCTGGGTGAACTCGGGTGGACAGTCATTGACGTCGAGCACGAGAATGCTGACAAGCACCTCGGCGTACACGCCGGAAACGCTGTCCGTTGCTCTCACGGTAAGTTCGTACTGCTTCTTTTGCTCATAATCCAGCTCATCCACCACATAGATTACACCTAATTTATTGAAGAGAATGTTGTAGACCCAAAGCGCTATCCAGCTAAGCATCAACGATTCCGATATTTCATTATATCTCAAACAGTATTGATGAATTATTTCAATGTATAAATTCATTGAAACGAGCGGTTTCGTCGATACTGAGAGACACTAATGAATGCGGCTGTGTGATAAATGTACGTGTATACACAAACATCGCAAATTCGCGAATGAGTGATTGTGATCGATGCTTTATGAACGCCCGCTAATTCAATAATTTGATAAATGTATACAGGCGTCTCATGCAGCGAAATTTAATTTTTCATCGAACAAAAGCTACAAATACATTTGTATACAATTTGTACGTTTCAATGTTTTATATCATTTCGTTTTTGTGCCGGAAATAATAATATTTTCTCTTTGTAGCACTATGAATTTTTAATACAACATTTTTTAATTTACATTCGGGATAAATGTAACCATGAAATGATGGTGCAAGGTACATGAATGGGTATAATGTGTATTTTCCAGAGGAAAACTAGTGTTATATGTTAATAATATTACAGAAACTAATGGAACAGTCCAAACTGCATGCATAATTCTGGAATATTTGAGTGCTATAATTATTGAGAATATGGGATGTGATATCAGTGAAGTGAAATACGTTAGCAGGAGTCTAACGGGCAAACAGCGAGTGTGGAAATTCGTATGACTGAGTGGTATGTCGATTTATAAAAAGCCACTTAGATCTGTTAGTTACAAATTCAGGTAATCCTACGTGAGTAAAGGATGTCATGCTTAGCGTGCTGCACAAATGAAAGTGAATCGTTCGAGAAAACATTGAACGAACAATGATAATAAATGTTTTTTTAATGTCCATCGCGAAGCATATGTACACTACTACTACGCTTAGATTCGCATTGCGAATGTGCAGAGAAGTGGCATGAATGCGTTTTTTCGTTCGCGCAAAAAAAAAAAAATCCAATTAAATGAATCGACTACCGAGGCAAGAACGAACGATGTGAATGATAATTGTAAAATAAATAAATAAATAAATAAAATGAAGCATCGAATAAAACAACGAGTATAAAAGTTCCTTCGTGCTTCGGTTTGTGCGCTCTTGTCGTGCATTCACAGCAACGCGAAATAGCTATTGATGTAATAGAACAGCGACACAGCAGGCCGATAAGTCTAGTTTGTTTTTATACTCACAAGGACCATTGTTATTGTCGGGGGCTGCGAAACAGGGAGATACAACAAAAGTTTAATTTTCTAATTTTCAATCAAGCATCTGTGTGAAGGATAAAGGTGGGACATTTTTCTTTGTTTGGCTTTCTCTGTCCGGCATTCGATCGTAATACTTTCTTGTTGTTGTTTAAGACAAGACATTAATCACAATTTCAAGGGTGCGTCTCGGGTATCCCATTGCCCAGTTGCAACGCGTAAATCGAAGGTATTGATCAAGGCAGTCGAGGAAAATACGAACCGGGTGCGGAATTCGGGCTGGGAATAAGTTAAGATACGTGTTAAGGAAAAATCCTATCGGCAAATAGATAGGATTGCGCATTTTGCACATTCTCACCATCGTTAAAATACTAATCGATCGGTGGGGGAATAGTAAAATCCCGATCGAAGCTCAGCCGGCAATATATACAATTTTGCATTAATCAAACGCGTAAAGTAATCCAGGAAATCACGGAAACATTCGTCCGAGACGCTGTCTCGTACGGAACAGATTGTTTTAGTCACTGTTCAACATTTCATGCCGAACGTGATACGGAAAAATGTATAGTGAACGCTCACCGGTGTTGAAGTCGAGTGCAAACTCCTCGAAGTCGTTGCCCTTCGTAATACTGTAGATGAGTTTGCGGCCAAGCGGTGACTGAGCTTGAATGGAAAGACTCAGCGGTGAATGCACCTCGATGCTCTCTAAAACACTATCCGTGTAGAACTGCTTGTCGAATACAGGCATCGAGCGATCGATTACTTTAACGTTGACCGGTACCTCGATCGAGCACGGCGTCTGGCCTGTAAATTGATTTTCTCAATGAAAGGAATTCTGTGCGGTGATCGGAGCTGCGGATCTTCTCTTTTTCTCTCTCCTTTTCTTCGTTGTACTTACCACCGTCGTAAGCCGCAATCGTTAACTGATATTCGCGATTGTGTCCCTCGAGATTCTGCTTCAATGAGATTTCCCCGGTTTTTCTGCAGACTTTAAAGAGTTCCCCGTGACCTTTTTTGAGCTCGTATCTCACCTCGCCGTTGTCGCCACTATCCATATCGATAGCATGGACCTGTCGCGGATATAAGTTTTATTAGTAAAGTTTTCTTGTGTCTCAAGCTCGGCTGGAAGAGCTATGAATAAATATTCGCGAAAGCGATTTTTTTTTACCTTCGAGATGACGTCGCCTTTCTGCGCTTCCACCGATACAACAGCGTAGTACGGCAGATTGACGAACATAGGACAGTTGTCGTTGATATCGAGGATAGTTACGTTTACTATTACGTGAGCTACTCGAGGTTTCTCGCGATCGGGCATCTGACTCTTCGCTTCGACGATCAATTCGTAATTGTCGGATATCTCTCTATCGAATCGGTTGCCCGTGGTTCTTATAGCTCCTGATGTAGGTCCTATAACGAACATATCCGTTGGATTGAGAATGCTGAAGACAATATGCTCGTTTAAAGCACTCCCGAGGACATTGACCACCGCGACGGTTGCAATTTTCGTTGAATTCTCGACGATCGTGCCCTCGTAAACATTTTTCTGGAAAACGAGACCGGACATTTCCGATTTCTCGACGTTCACGTTGACCTGAGCGACGCTCGAGTATTTTCCGTCCGAGACGCGAACGTGAAGACGATAAGATTCCTTCATGTTTTCGGGATTGTGAACGGTGATGAAACCGGTTAGTGAATCGATTTCGAAGGTGTGAGCCTTGTTGCCGTCGATAATGTCGTATCTGAGGGGAATTCCTTCGGTGCTGTCGGGATCGACCGCGCTAACTTGCAGAACAGCGACATTTTTGTAAGTTGGCAGCAAAAGTGTCGTGTTGTAATCGTTGCGTGAAAACTTTGGCGGGCAGTCGTTTACGTCGGTGACAACGATCATCACTTTGGCAGTGGTTTCGGAAGATAGCTTCGGCTTACCGAGATCGGAAACTTTTACGTGAAACTCGAAGGCGGGCACAGTCTCATGGTCGAGTATCATAACCGTTCTTATGGCACCGGTGCTCGAGTCTATGTGGAAGAATTTTCGCGGTAGATCCTCAACGATATCATAATTTAACAGGGCATTGAGCTCCGAGTCGGCGTCTTCGGCTTTAATAACCAGAGGAGTGCTGACGTTCGTGAGCACGAGGGAACCGATACTAGCACCCTCGCTTATCTCCCCGCTGTAAAGAGCCTGCAGAAATCTCGGGGCATTATCGTTTCTATCGAGAACGTGGACAATGACGTTGCAAAGTGCGGTGGCGCCTGCCATATTCGTCGCAGCAACTGTGAGATTGTAAAACTTGGTTTTTTCGTAATCCAAACGATTTTTCGTGACGATGACACCGGTGCTTGGATTTATGAAGAAGGTGTCGTCCTTGTTTCCGCGTCTAAGCTCGAATTGAAGGGAGGAAGTGCTTCTAGCCTCGACGTACTTCACGTAGGCTCCGGTATGCTGATTTTCATAAATTTCAGCAGCGAGCTCGCGCTCTACAAATCGGGGTGGTGCGTTATCGGCCATAGTGACCATAACGTGAACAGGTACCGTATTGGTCAGAGGCGGTGTACCCTGGTCTGTCGCTTTAACCAAAAGAATATATTCGGAAGTAACGCCGAGATCGAGTTCTCGAGCTACTCGTATGAATCCCAGATCCGAATCAATCGTGAAGACGTTGCCCACATTTCCGGAAGTTATCGTGTAGGCGATTTTCGCATTCTCGCCCCGATCCCTGTCGATAGCGTAGACCTGCACGACTGCTGTACCGATCGGAGAAGTTTCGAATACTTTGCCTTGAATAATCTCACTTATGAACTCGGGCGTATGGTCGTTATGATCGTGAACGGTTACGATGACTCTAGCATAATTTCGCTTGGCAGGAGTACCCTGGTCTCGCACCATAACGGTCAGCACGTGTTCTTCGATGGCTTCTCGATCGAGATAATCGTTAAGGGTGATGGTACCGGTCACTGAGTCCACGTGAAAGATTTTCAAGGATTCCTGACTTTGCGCTGCGTGCAAGCTGTAAAATACTTTCTTATCCTCGTCCTCGTCAGTCGCGTGAAGCTGCAGAACAGTTTCACCCTTTTCCACGTTCTCCGATATGTCGACGCGATAAGATTTCTCTGTGAATTCCGGTCTGTGATCGTTGATGTCGATGACGGTGACCAGAAGTTGCGTTCTTCCGGTGTGAATACCATCGCTCACGGATATCGTAAGATTGTAGAAGTTCTGAATCTCCCAGTCGAGCTTTTTCGCCAATAGTACGTTTCCGTTATCACGTCCAATGAAGAACTCATCACGCTGGTCCCCGTCTGAAGAAAATTTTAAACAAAACTGTAAATCACCTGGCAATAACATTCCTCAATGTTTTTTAAGGGGATGCCGTTGATCGGCAGCTTATGTTCGAATTTAGTTACTTATCAAGTAACTTTTAAACAATTGTTAAGCATGACTTAGATATTTGGCTTTTTAAAGTATGTTACTAAAATATTCAGGAAATGAACTAGGAAAATGTTTACTGGTAACATTGGTGGGATACCCAACTCAGCTTATCAGACCATGGATCATGCTCGAATTACGCATAAACTAAATTCTAAAAATCTTTACCGTTTTGATTGTCCGAAGTTTGTCGTTATTTCGATATCGAATCTGCCATCGTTCGATCATACATATTATGAAAAAGTGATAATTATCACCAAGGTTACGTGTCACTGAATCTTTATAGCATTACGCAGCGCTTGAAAAGTACATTGTTATTGAGAAATTCACCCAATTCTAGTCTATTCGATTGAAATTCATCCAATTCTTATCGTTTAAGGAAAATGAATTAATTTTAAATATAAGCTGCTGTTCGATCACTGTTTCCCATTCGATAAATAAATATCTACTTGATTACGCACCTACGATGTCGTACCAGAGCGTGTCACCGTCTTCGTCCGTGGCTTGAGCGAGAGCCACGAGAAATCCAACCTCATCGCTCTCGGTCACTGCCGCCGTTTGATTGTTTACCTTGAAAACCGGTGCGTTCTCAGACTCCTTCGGAGCTTCGACGACCTGAACGGAAACTCGGGTCTGATGACTTCGCTGAGGCTCGCCATTATCCGCCGCTTTGATCTGCAAGGTAAAGTTAATCGATGCAAGAAACGCTTCAGCGCGTATGTAAAGACCGCGCTCCGGCACCAGGACTTTGTGACAAAGATCAAAGTGCTATCTTCCGGTGGTATACACGTGCTTACCATCATCTCGTACTCTTGGCCAGCTTCGAAACCGCGTTGCGAATAGACCATTCCGGTGGTAGGATGAATTTTGAACTTTCCTTTTCCTCGTCCACCCTTAATGCTGTACTGGATCCTGCCATTTTCACCGACATCCTTGTCGCTCGCCAGGACCTACAGCAAATGACAATCGTTAATAAAAAAAATCTACTGATATTACGCACCACCAACCTTACTTTGCCTTTTTTAACTCCATAACTAGTAGTAGTTCTTTACGTGACATACTATAAAGAAGTAACGTAACGTTAGTAGCCCGCTGCCTGTGGCCCAGTAAGAACAAAAAAAAAATTGCGAGTCATTCTTTCATCCTTTTTTTTCTTTCTTTATTTTTTTGAGAGTACGATGTGTGCTCGTACGTTATTCCACCACATAAATTCCGAGCAGCGCGCGATGTTTATCGTGAGGTCAAACTTGTCCGTTACGTATAGGACAAATGAGAGTGACAACTTTTTCATTAAATCGAATACGGAGAACACGACTTTTGTCTTACTTGCAGCTCGATTCGAGAAACGATAATTTGTCGACCAACTTGACTTGCGTGCGTCGATTGAATCATCGAAATTGGACTCGTGCCATTTTTCACGACCGATGGTACACAAAAAAAAGTGTCACTGATTGTATAACAATTTTATGATGAGCCGCCATAAAAATATGTTGTTATATCAACTCTGCTTCTACATAATTCTTACAATTTAATATGAGAATGAAACAGTAACACTAAATGTTCCAAGCGGAATTTTTCTAACATCTTATTTTTTCAATCTAGTGAAGAAGTGTAAGAATTAAAAGCAGAGTTGAAGATAGAACATATGTTATTCAATCTATGGTGTTTTTTTTTTTTTTAATGTTACAGCAACAGTTTGTGCTCGTCGATTGTTAGGAATCTTCGCAACGCCCCCGCAATTCACCGTTATTACGTGCATCAACTTCGTTTCTCTCGTTTTCTATTCTTTCTAACATTCTTACCTCTCTCATTTAACTTATTTTCTAGCGTACGTAATACAATTCTTACCGTCATTATACATAAATATATGAGATGCGACATAAATGTAGCGGAACATTCGCTGAGCGTCTTTTGACAAGCATTCACATTCGCCATGCGTCATGATAATATGACATAAATGGGAAAGATGCAGAAGGATGAACGATACAAATATTATACTCCGTTCCCGTTATTGTATTAGAATAACTGCAAGGGAGTGAGACTTTTCAATATAATTGGTCTGCCAATAAAAGTAACGTTCACCCTGTAAGGGAATTAGAAAAATTGAGATTGATGTTTCAGTCATAGACAATGCGTTCGACAGCTTAATTCTTCTAATTTCCATCACATTGAAAAAAAATAGTTCTCATTATTTTATTCATTCATTTAAATAGAATATCTTTTACGTAGCACAAATTCGTTGAATTTTAATATATTTTTTAAGCCAAAAATATTGCTGATTATTACAAAAATAAAGAATTTTCTATATTTTCAAAGAATTAATAAAAAATGATTAATTTGTTAGCGACACGTGAACTTTGCGCGTTAACAACTGAAACATCAACCTCGTATCGCGTTTATTCGCTGCGCATGAGTGGGATGTTGTGAGCGATGTCCTGGGTAACGTCATAATAATTATAACTGAATATCACAATTACTGTAGCCGCTCGCCTTGGAATTTCATAGCGAGTTACCCGGTACATCGTTTCCTCTGTCGCGAGGTGTGTCGGTGGCTCTACTGCGTGTGCGTGCGTTTGTGTGCTGACGTTGCAATTAATATTGGGGCAAAATGGAGCATTCATCGACGAGAACCTAGTTCGTACATCGAGAGGCATGTTACTCGGTATAGTTTTGCATTGAGATGACGTACAGGGGTGTACAGGTAGATGCGCATACACTTACAGGCAATTAAGGAAATATTTTGAAGGATAATAGGTGAGGAATTAATTAAATATCGAAACGAGGGATGAGTGAATGTGAATATCATTTGGCAATACACGTGGACGCGGGACGTATAAGAGACAGAGGGGTTCATGAGGGCCAACGACGCAATTATAAATGCACGTAGCATTGTGCACGTAACAGAATTTTGCATCGAATGATAATGACGATTATAATAATTAATGCAGGATTGAGGAAGATACAAATTACTACGAATAATATCAAGCGCTTATTCTATACAACAATTCGCAAGGCACCCGGGCAGAACGCAAAACTACCCGCCCAATCATTAATTCCTTCATATTATTATTGATTATTGATTATTGATTATTATTATAATTATAATTATTACGATTATTATTAATAATATTAAATTTGTTTAACGTTCCGTAGTGTTTTGATTGACGTGCCGAAGTTCCTTACCCTGAAGCAATGATCTCCTGACACGCTGTCGGGGCTAAACGTCTCCCAAGTTCCATTCTCGAGTAAGGTATCGATCGAGAGGTCGTAAGCCCGCGAGCGGTTCCTCGATTTCTGTCGAGAACGAGATTACAGCTTCTTTTAGCTTTTCGCTCAAAAAAAGTTAACCCCCGCTTTTTATTTCCGCTTTTTATTTTTCTTTTTCTTTTCTTATTTTATCTTGTTCACTCTTAATGGTGTGCTTCAGTCTCGATCAATTGAAATTAATGTTTCATCGTTTGCTCGCCTTGCTCTTGTGAAATTCCACCCGAGCTACGATAGTTACTCGTTAAAGATTATTGAGGGAATTTATTTCGACACGGGTACACTTATAAAACTATTATATAGATGACTTCGAGGGTGTACGATATATGTGACGTGAGAACAACGATATCGGGCATGGTATACTAATAACACACAGTGTACGGTGGGTGGATTAGTGCGAATCGGTGATAGGGCTCTCTCACACGTGTTGCGTTCAATGTGATTCACGCGTGCTTCGCTGTACATATATTAATTTAATTGGATGATGCAGATATATATAGTTTGATACAGTGTACTTGACGATGACGGCAGGAGCACGTAATGTGCAGATACGCAATATGGGCAAAAGTTTACAAGACCATTTTTCTTAACGGGTTACTCGAAATTTTTACTTTTGAGTAGCACGATAAAAATCATCTTTGGTACACAATGGCGTCATCGTCTGCAGTTTAACTGTACAACTCTGCAGAGATGGGCGTTATTGAATTAAAAAATTGTTTTAATTCTAAGACGTTAAGAAATTAATAATTATTTTGTTACCAATAACTTCATTTTGAACTTGCTGTGGTTCGAAGACGGAATCTGTTATTTTATTGATGTTACAACTACAGCTGTAAAGGACTCCATATGAAGTTTCAATTGTTACAGAAGCAGTGATTTAAAAAATGGCAATTAATTACATTAAATACAACATTTGTTTTTGCCCATCTCAGCAGGTTTTTTTATTGGGATTTCTCGCTCCTTGAGGGTACTGATAAAGAACCGTTATTCTCGAGGATCGAACTTCGTTCACGTGTTAAAAAAAATGGGAAACTGTATAAGATTTTCGATTAGTTCGCGGGGTAAGCTCAGGATTGGTAACAAGCCAATAAACTTATCGTTCAGGTTCCTTCGATTCGAAGCTTTATCTGTACAATCGGTTTACAATATACTAGTCGAGCGATCTACACGCTATATATTATAATAAGGGTAATTTCACGGCTCATAATACATAAAGGGTGTTGAAATTGTATCCTACCTGAAAGAGTGGTTTTTCCGTGTCCACGGACGCTGGTATTCGAACGGTGTAAAATTTCTGCTCGAATTCGGGACCGTGATCGTTGATATCCTGGACCTGAACGACGACTCGTGTCGTCGATGACAGGGGAGGCCTTCCATCATCTTTTACCGTCACCTGAAGCAAATTATAAAAACGATAAGAAATTAATCATTCTTATAGATTCGATCGAAAGTTTTTTTCAATTAAAATTCCTACGAGTTTGTAAGTTATCTTTAGTTTTAAGCTCCTTCAGAGATCATGAAGTTGCCAATTTCAACAGTTGCTGGTATATATAGTGAGATTCATATGACCACCACGTAAATTCAATGTCTCTGAGGAGTCTTCATGACGTTGTGCACCACGTCACATTCTACAGCTCTTCTATTCTCAGCTTGTAGCACCTGCAGTAAATTAGGGTTACCAAAGTTCGTTTTATCCAAGGGTTTGACTATAAACGGGGGAGTGAAGTCTAGTCCCATGGTCTTATCCATCGTTCTATACGCCCTCCTCTGCGGTATGTTCTCTCGCGATGCTCGTATATACCGAGCTCTAACATTTTCACCGAAAACTCAGCGTGGGAAAGGGTATTAGTCTTCGTTACATAGGAGAGCGAAGTTGCACGGGAGGAAAGTGATGCGGTGCTTGAGTCCGGACGAGAAAGCTTAAACTTTTACTCACGTGAGAGAGCGAACTATAGTTTAGTAACTGAGTGTTTACTGCAGGTCTTCGTGAAGATTAAACTGCTGGTCCGGGAGTTCGAACGCGTTTATATCTTGCTCAAACGATCATGAATGTTGCACCACTTGTATTATACTTTGCTTCATTTATATTTAAAGCAAAAATTATGCTTTGCGGAAACCTTAACGAGAAAAAATATTATCTTTAACCCTATTTTTGCATGTTTCCTCATCGTTCGATATTAAAAATATTTCCATTGTCAGTATCATTATCAGTTAACCAATTATAAAATGCATCAGCCAATACTGATAGAGAGAATTTTTTTTATCGGTTACACAGACGGTAGAATTTCGATGTAATTATCGGTCATAATGGGAAATAATAGAATGTTATTAGTGTTTAATTGGAAATAATGAAGAATTAATAACGGATCGGGAATAATTAATATTCATTAGTGAGTATAACGCCCGAATGAATCAATATTATTCATTGCATACTTCATCGACTCTATTCAATATAGATTTTCCCTATCAGATTTATGAGAAATTTGAAAGGAACAGCGCACATTGACGCTTATCATACACAGAGATTCGGAAAGGACCTATTTTCATATCTACGGGGTCAACTAAAACTATCGTTTTACATATAGTTATCTGAATATTCATTTGGGGCTTTACATTTTATTGTAGCTGGTCAACGCTTCCGCAATTCGTAACAAGAAAATCCAGTTGACGGAAGATGATTAAATACTTGGTGACTCGTTAATTTTATACTCGGCAAATAAGAACTTTTTCATCGTATGTTCATGGATTAAATGATGTTGAGAAGATTCATTTTCTTCTCTATAATTAAATATTTATATGATTTTAAATTATATATAAATATCTAAATAAAACTGTCGTATAATATTATTTATGTATTTTCGTGTGGATGGTATTATTTGTAGACTTAAAATATACTCGTTGTATAAATAAAAATTGTGTGACACGATAATATTTATTATTTTAATAAATGATAATTGTATGTGTTGCCATATGTTGAATAGTACATTATGCTACAAGGGAGGAAAGTACCCGATTTCGAGTGTGAGGTTTGCTGTTCGAGCTCAGCGAGGGCAGCACTCACACAAGATCGCAATCGGGCTTTCTCCCGCGTCGCATACGATACTTTTTCTCCGACTTCGTTGAAATGACCACATTGTTATGCGTGCAACAGCGCTATTATTGTTACAATCAATGTAAGTTAATGTAAATTCGTGATAATGCGGTCGTTCGGTTCGCGCTTAAGGTTATGTCGCGAAGCGTTCCGGGGCGAAGCCCCCCCTCCATGCACAAAAAAAATGTTCAGTTGACTAAATAACAAGCCGTGATCGATATCCTTAACCTGTTAACCGGGCGTGACTTACTGACACGTCCTAGCTGCGTAATTAAAAAGGGAATTCCTCGGTTAAAAGGTTAAATGTTAAAAATTGGACATTTAAAACGCATGAAACTTTTTTGGCCGAATTCAATCCGTAAGGTTAATAATCAAGATACTATATCTCATGTGCAATTTCAAAATGTTCGTTGGATATTCCGTACGAAAGCGTATTATTATTAGCACGATGGTTACGAGTGTCTCTCGATCTCCTTCTGATGGCGCCATCCGAGGACCTTATGTTTTTCGCTCGGGCAGTCTCTCAGTTTTTGCCCTAAGGTAGAAAAGTAGCAGCTGTCATCCAATGCGCATGCACACTTGCCATAGCTCGAAGAGTATCATTTTCGGTCCGCGTTGCACGCGTAGAATGTGGTCATTTCAGCGAAGTCGGGTAAAAATACATTTCATATGACAATTTGACTTGGCCACGCGTTATCATAATTTTATCTGTAATGATCATGCCTGACATTATTCGCAATCAAATTTTAGTTGTTATCATTATCGTAAATAAATTGATTGCATCTTTCGAAACCGGTGTATTGTGTTTGTTTTCGTTGAAATAGTAATTACAACGTTGATAAATATATAATAATGATACAAGAATTGAATTGATACAATTTTTTTGTTTGTAAAACTCTAATATCGTTCATTAAAATAATTATTCTTCAATTATAAATTGCATGATCTTATTAAAATGTACTTGTGTTTTTAATCATTTTTCACAATCCAACGGGACATAAATAAAAAATTATTAATTGCATGTTGTATTATTATATAACATTAGTTTAAACAAATGTGAAATATAAAGGTTCTTCGAGAAAGTAGGCTACGATAATTTTATTTTCGTGCTCATAATAATAAATGTATGCTATAAAAAATTGTTAATCCTTCAATGTTACATATGCATCCTTCCTTCCTTCCTTTATTTTTTCCATATAAATTGAAATATATCAAACATGTAAGTAAATTTCTTGATTTTCACATAGAAGAAGCTTTGTTAAGTAATTTTTTTCTCTTCTAAAAAGTCAAAATTTCAATATTTGTAATCCTTTAATGATTTTTTTTTTACTATATTCGTTGTACTTTCATTCTGTTTAAAACAGCTGATGATTCATTAAAATCAGAGAGAGAGCTGGAATTAAAAGAGCAATTTCATTCGTCGATGTTTCTTACATAGTTCGTTAATTTTTTTAATGTTACCCTCTTGATGGAAATGGAAGAAAAATGAAACGATAGGCTTAAGTGAAAAAAAACTAGTTATAGTTTTATGACAACATGTATAGAGCCAATCGTTCGTGTTTCAGTCGAATATTCGAATAAGATGGTCAGAAATAGGATCTTTAACCTCAGTAATAACGATTTATAGTGGATCCACTATTGTACTATACCTACGATGATGCGTTCGTGATAAAACGTCGTAAGGACGAAATAGTATCATTTTATTGGTAAGATTAAGACGATTGTCGAGCGATGGAGTGCTTAAGCCGAGCGGAGTTTTTGTATTTCGTAGTAAGAGAAGCAGCTGTGGATTTCTATAGCCCCGAAACTACGAACTATAAAAGTGGCGCGCTTATATTCCGTCTGTGATTATCGGTAATGGCGGGACGTTTCCCTCACGCAATACTCGAAACCGACTCGAAGCCACTTGGCAATTACTCGTAAGCGAACTACCGACGTTTTTGGGTTACCAACGTATTATTCCGAAGCCTCGGAATAATCTCTGAGATGAATGGTTATATCCGAATGTTAGCTGATGAAAGGCGTATGTTTACTCCGAGTGTCATTTTAACTGCAATATTTTATATGCGAATGAGTCATTCACAATTGTGATCCGGCCGATCAAACGATCGATTATATATATAAGAAAGTCGCTGGTATAGTTCAGGGACGACGCGTCGCAAAAGGACCTCGTGTCTGGCCTGCCAAGCCTAAAGAAAGTATACACGCTCATCGAGAGCAGAGTGGCTTGGGGCAGCGTTGGCGTACACCATTATCCCTGCTTTGAGAAATTCTTCGTGTCCTGAGAAAGAACCCGGGGCAAAGAAGCGCCTCCACTTTTACGGCCCTTTTATGGAGAACGAATGAGTGCGTGTAAGTTTACTCCTGCGGGCAAACGCACGCTACCGGCATTTATCTTAGAGGTCCGGTGAATCTCGTCCACCGTTAGCCCAGGTTCTGTGTCCACCCGAGAGTGAGAGAGCTATGTAATCTGTGAGAGAATTGGAAAATATTCAAGGTTGCGAGCAATAGCTAAGGAGAATAGATATCCAATTTCGTGCAAACTCCTGAATGCAACTACAGCACTTCTCCAGCTCCTGGATCAACAGGTGTAATAATTTTGTTCGACCAACCTTGTTCAATCCTACACTCAGACCCTTTTTGGTGTGAAGTCCCTATTGGCAGCAGCAGCAGCAGCAGCAGCACCTGCCTCGTCGAATTATGGGGCAACAAAAATAAATATTACGCAGAAACCGACAGCGATGCCTCTGATATTTGTCTGTGTTATTTCGCTTTGCAAAATCGCAATCAATCAGACCGCGAAATATCCTTCGCGTTCTCAGGAAACCGTTTTCGACAAGTGAAGTACAAGGGTCGCTGTCTGCGGAGTAACCGACGCGACCAAGTGCTTTCTCATTGAATTGGAACACCGTAAAGAATCTCCGGTACATCACGTATCGGCGTTACGTCACTCTATACGCTAAGATTAAAGTTGTTGCTATGCTCACGTCTTGTGGGCTATATGGGATTTCGTACCATCAGCCGTTCAACAACCCTCTCACTTTACATATGGTAGGCGCACGCTCGTGGACTCCTGTAGCTCTTTTTCGCTGACGGTACAGCTGTGATTGCTAGTGAGCTGGATCATTTTCAAATATGAAGATTTCGAGAAATAAAATTATAATTTGGATCTTTATTCTTAGTCAGCACAAACAAGATAAAAAATATCAGTCATGTTGTACATAAAATAAGGATTTATTCAATTCAAAAACATTTATTCTAATACAATAAAATACTTTTGGATATCAGCGTAATAGAAATGTATTTAGTCCAAAAATGATTTCTTTCATCCACATCCATTTAAAAAATCCTTCGTGTCAGTGCAACTATTAGTCGTAACAGTCAATTAACTATTTGTGCCAACCATTTGTTACCTTGTTTCTGTTAATTAAACGGTTTTGGGTCGCAGCACTTAATTGGCAAAAACCAATTACAATGCCTGAACTATACATAAATACCCCTTTAGATGGAATTCAGATCTCAATTTTCCGGTTAAAAAAATATATAAATAGCTTGATTCACGATCATTTTGAATCTACACCCTCCAGCGACACTTTCTGAATGATAGCTTTGGATAGAATGCATGTCATTGGTATAGAGATTTTTCCGTACGAGAAGGCGCAATGACAGGGTGAAAAGACCGCGTGGTCGTGCTTGTGTGCCCTCCGGCAAAGGATTGGAAAACGCTTATAGTGGGCTAAGCACGACCGCTCCAGCGCATTTATAGATAAACGTTATCCCTCGAACGCCTTGAAGAGAAAGAGAGAGAGAGAGAGAGAGAGAGAGAGAGAGAGAGAGAGAGAGAGAGAGAGAAACACAGAAAGAGAGACTGAGCAGCCTCACAGGTTCGGTTGCCCTTAGGGTCACTGCTGTGTGCACAACTATCTAATACACACATAGTCGGAAATCGTCTGGGGTGAATGCTAGACAAGTGTGATACGAGGTTGCCTGAAAGGCAAACGTGTCCATATAGAATTTTTTTATCCTCTCAACAACGTAAGTAGACGAGTTTCGTGCGGACTATGCAAGACACTTTTACGATTAACGATAGCCATTATTGTTATTTATATTCACAGCAATATGAGTTATTACCGAACAGATTATCAGATCAGTTTATTCTCGAGAGAACAAAAAAGAACGCTAACGACCTCGTGGCAATAAGAATACCGTAAGATCGTATTGAATGTTGTACAGACACTGCGCGGAAAGTTGTGAAATGCATTTGGATATTAAAGATCCAGATAGAAGCTGCGCGGCAATTGGAAGACCAAACGAGAAAAACTTTATCATACATCGTGACCTTGCTATTACATTACTTCCTCTTTACCGCTGCTTAGGAGTTTCGATGAAGATTGACGATAGAGAACTTTCCTTCTAAGACGATATCTCGAGGGATTCCTCGGAAAACAGTGAAAAAGTGAAAGTCGAAGAAAAAGAAAATCTTTTAAGCCATAAACTTTGTTTGTAAGAATAAGGCCTGAAGAGATATTAAAAAATAATGAGCTGATCGACTAGCTGCCAAGTTCTTAGCATGTAATATTTTGCTCTATTGTTGCACTCCCATTTCTTCGTCCAAGTCCTTGCTCGTCGTATGTTCGTTCCCAGTCGATTTTTATACTCCGTCGAGTGTGCAAGCACACGCGACGAGTCGGTACCCAGGTATGATATACGAAACTCTCGGCTCACTAACTCTCGTTTGAGTAGTGGAGCTTCCTTGGCAGCTAGCGAAGACGCTGACTAAGCTCGATATTCTCATAGACGACGTGAGCCGGTGTGCGTCGAACCGCAGAAATTGGCGAAGAGAGCTTCGTACTGGCTCGCTCGCTCACGCGTATTACGTGCAAAGTTGGGTGCACGGAAAAATTTTGGTTGCGGCGGTGAGGGATGGCGAACCCAGAACCAACCATTAATATGCAGACACCGTTGTTAAGAACACATCTGTGTGCTCGGTACTTACAGCGTTTTAGTTACCCACACATTGAGCTGGAATATGCAGTACGATGTCTACGATAGTAGATCGGGTGAATTTGAAAAATCGTACCGATTAATATAAGGTAGAAAAATATAGTGGTGGTGGCATGAGTGTTAAAGGGTTTCGCTGGTTAGCCGTTGTAGGTTGCTCCTATATATTTCTCTCAGGAAGCTAGCGAGCTCGTTCGTTCACGTAGAACAGAATATGTGTATGGTGAAGCAGATACGTCAAAGCGAGGTGATTCGAGCTGCGGCGTCTACGCAGCTCGAACTGCCAGAGAGACGAACGATTACACCGCTGGCAAGCTCGTCGGTGCACTGTACTCTCTCTTCTGTCCCGAAAGAAAAAGAAGCTGAAAGAAGGATTCAGCGAGCGAGACGGCAATATTAGATCATGTGCTGTTGCTGCTGCTGCTGCTGCTGCTGCTGATGGTGCTGGTCTAGCGCGAGAGTTCGCTATGCACACCACTTATTTCCATACACGCGAACGCTAAGAATTCAGCGCTCGTTACTGCAAAATATGGTCGCTATAAAAGCATCTAGCCCAGAAAATATAGTTAAATATGCTGGTACGGTGGACGGGCCAGCATGGCGCGTTCTTCATGGATGCAGCGCGACTCGGTGAAACATAATTCAGACATATGTGTTCATATCTATGCATCTGTATAGGTGCAGAGATATCTATGATGCTGAAAAGACAGTAAATTTTATTTTCGCTGGAATACGTAGCCCACCATCCTTACGTTTGGTAAAACAATAATGCGAAGATTATTATAAACAAATGTGAACACTGTTCATTGAGACTTGAGTGTTAAAAACAGAGATATCAAATATAGCTTGTGTTGCGGCGCGAGGTGTGAGAGCCAGATTTATTCTTTAGTCAAGTGTTCAACCTTTCAAGTCTAGTACCGTGCCACTCGGAATTATTAATAATATTTTAACCCTTTGCACTCCGTTGTCGCCGTATTTGCGACATTAAAGCCTCTATGCCCTACTAGGCTGGAGTGCAAAGTGTTAAGTTAATTCATCAAGTTTAAAAAAAAATA
Organism: Cylloceria caligata; assembly: GCA_963942595.1. Lineage (NCBI taxonomy): Eukaryota > Metazoa > Arthropoda > Insecta > Hymenoptera > Ichneumonidae > Cylloceria > Cylloceria caligata. The sequence goes on along the minus strand of OZ012710.1, from coordinate 12,665,005 downwards.
TATCTCGCTCATGAGTTATTGTTTTATCATTCAATATAGATAATTACATTTAAATATATGATAACATCTGTCTTAAAAAAATAAAATCAGAGAATCTATCGAAATGTAAAATTTGAACTTTTCATTTTCACTTTTATGTGAATTTTATTTCCAATAACGATTGACAAATATTGTTATCAGAAGTATTTTCTTCTTATTCGCACATCTGAATATGATACGATACTCCTCCGCACTTCGCTATATATACCTACACAGCGTGTAACGTCCGACAACACATTTCACAAGTCTTTCTGTAGCTATGCACGCCGGTACATCGTAAGGTCGACTGGCCTGTTTAGTAGGAACAATGTAAATTTACATACGGCAAAGTCTTCCTTGTCGCTTCCTCATCCCTCTTGAACACTCGCGAAGGGTGCTGGGTATAATATAATCTCACAGCGTACATAATGGAAACTAAGTTTCTCGGTGATATTATCGGTGCGTAAACACCACCAGCTTCAGCCAAGCATTATAAGACCGCAAAGACAAGGCGCTTACATACGATTATAATATTGCCTGCTAGTGCACACTCGACGCGAGTAAGGTGAACGTTTACGGTATGTTCCATGTATATATATATGTGACTCGTATTTCGCCTTCTCGATTGAAATATTCATGTTTTACATTGTACACTGCATAGCAAGCACTTGTATTCGAGATGAAGAACGTCTTCAGTGCGAGAACGTCGTGTCTCGTGAATAACCAGCTTGCGTTGCCACAGTATATTCTAATAACTAACTACTGATCCCATCTTTCCTTTCTTATAAATTTCTGCTTTTTCGATATCACGGTTCGATTATCGACGAGCCCCCGCGGATAGTAGAGAGTGGAATGGAACTAAACAAAAGTAATGACCGCATTGTTCTCCTGTACAACTTGTCAGCGTATTGAATGGCTTTCGATTGAAAAAAAAAACTCATCATCGGAGTACAATGTGCCGCAAAATTGATGACCGGGTTTTACTAAATTTGCCAATAGGAAAATTCAACTTCTGACAATCGTACTAAGTGTCTTTGACGAAGGGCCACAGTACGGGATGATGCTGCCTCACCGAGTGTACAATTTTTCAGACGAAGCTTTTATATAGTTAAATTCACATAGTTTGTTGTCATAAATTACAAATTTAAACTATTGGTGGTTATCCTTAAGGTACATTACGGATATAAATAAAATCGTAAATACTACATAAAAAAAGGTTAACCCAGTTGAACAATTAAATCAATTAGCCGTCGTACGTAATATCGCAGATTTTTGGGAAGCAATAAAACGATACTCAGATTCGAAGACAAATTCTACTTTGATCAGCCCGGAGAAACTGTTGGCAATTATCTTTAAATTTCGTGACGGATATAAAAAAATTGTTAATATTACACAAAAATAAGCCCACCCACTTGAATAATGAAATGATTTAGCCGATGTACGTAATATCGCAGATTTTTAGGAAGTGATAAAAAGGAACTCAGGTTAGAAGACAAATTCTACCTCGATCAGTCTGGAGGAATGGGAGCAATTCTAGAGATAAATATATCCTATGCATGTAGATAGTAGAAAAATAAATAATTAAATAACAAGACTTAGTTACATATTTGATGAGATGTTTTCTATACCAGAATATGCGCAGCTGCGTTATGAAGGTTAACAATAACAAAACATTCAGTTTGGATAAAATTCCGAAGGAGATATTAAAAAATGTACTGATCCATCGTGAATGGTACGTTTTTAACCGTTATCATCGAGTTAATATATCGGAAAAAAGATCAAAAGTATGGTTCCACGTAGACATGTTTTTACTACATGAACAAGGTGATGAAAGGATTCCGCTAAATTACATAGAAAAATAATTGATAGACGCATATACGAAACTTTTCGCTACTCTAATAACAAAACTATTATAGGCTATTATTTGATTTCCTTATCATTATTTCTAAATTTTAATAACATTATTTGTGTAAGTGAGACGATTGAGAGTATGCGAATGAATATCCATACCTTGATGTATTATAGTATTCTCCTACTTGGTAACATTTTGTAAAGTAATGAAACATGTGTTAATCAATGGTATTAGGGCCACAGGTAAAATATGGAAAATCCCGTTTAAAAAACAAAAGTGTGACACGTATCAATCACTCAATTATCTATTACAAATCAAGTACGTGAAAAGCACATGGAAAACCCGTACTTGAAATCGTTTTATTCAAAATTCGTGTCAGCAATCGAACACACGAAAGGTACATGAATAGTTAGTACTGAAAATGTTACGTTTAATGTTTGTCCTGTTAAACATGTACGTGAGAAGTACGTGAAAAGTTCATATTGGAACTTTTTGCATTTAATGTTTGTGCCACCAAATTTGCGTACTTGATACGCGAAAAAATACGAGAAATTTTCGTATTAAAAATGGTGACATTCAAAGTTTGTGTCAGTGAACAGGTACGCAAAATTATGTGAAAAGTTCCTATTTGAAATTGATTCCTTCAAAGAAACGATTGTATTGATAATTATTATATCAAATATTCATGTCACCTCGTTATTCATAAATACACCAAACTGCAAACTGACTTTTGAATCAGAGGAAACGTAACTTAGCACCGAATACTAAAGAGAACTATCGATTGGTGGTTCATGCTCAGTTTCTATGAATAACAATAGGATCTTCGAACAATGTATTACACAAGTAGCGGAGCTAGATCAAAGTTGTAAGTTGTAAATAAAATTATTGCGATTTATTATAAATGTATTATTATTATTTATTATTGAGATGTATTATCGAGAAATGAGAGTATAATCTCATGAGTTGGAATATGAATAGGGCGATTAACTCTATACCTACAGTACATTATTCAGACTTGTCAGACAAATCATAAGCTAACTGAAACTAGCTATCAGCATAAGAAGTCAAATAATTCTCAAGGGAAACAAACACGCTGTAAAAAGTTATGAACTGTGCATGCAATGCAACGATCAGGTGAATGGAACTATCGCTCACTTTATACTACAGTGTCCATTATACAGATAATATCGCACACGGCTCATACAATAGTATAGCAATGAAAAAAGTTCTTCTCAGGAAAATACGGTGGAAGTGTTAAAGATAAGCGAAATCAAGTGAATAACGTTTATTACTTTCGTCCATAATTCCCTTAAATTGAGAGCATTCTCACTATACGTATAAGTAATTTAATGGAGACTAGCGAAACATAATTAATTAACCCTTTGAACGATGCAATTTTATCGTTTCACGTACTTTTGCTTTATTATAGACACAGCTTTGTTTTTATGATAAAAATGTATTTTAAGATTTTCATGTCTTTACGCTAAAAAATGGTCTGAAACGTTGTAAAAATAAATTTTTAATAAAACTTGGGATGTATGTGTGCGTGCATTAAGACCTTGAGAAATTCAAACCTTTGTACGACCGAATTTGGTGTTCAGGTGAAGCAGAAACGTCTTTTTGTCAAAATTGATGCACAGATTGGAATTTATGACTATTAACATTTTTTAAAAAATGCCTGTAAAGGCTTTGGCTGCCGCAAAATTTCGGCTATCGAAATAAATAGTTCTTTACAAGTACGATAATGTTGAATAACGTTTGGTATTGCATCTGGGAAAATATCACAGAAGCTCTCGGATTTTATGGGATTTTGAATTCCCTACAGAAACGGACCACCATGGATGCAGAAACGGAGAACCATTAAGTGGTGCTAGATGTTTAGGTTTGAATAATTTGTATGACGACGAAGGTCCTCGGGACAACTAAATCGTAGATATATACAAGTTAAATGATTTATAATTATAATTATTATTTAAGATTAATATAACGACTTTTTATTTTAGTCTCAGAACTCTGGAATATGATAATTGAATTTATTTTCATCACGTTCATCTACCAGGTTGATGCTTCGAAGTATTGAAGAGTATAAAATAATATATTTGATCGTATGACCAGAAAGATTTACAGAGATGTGCTTAGCTGTTTACCGTTTGCTTTCCAATAGCACGAAAACTTCGCTATCGAGGCTTCGGATCAGAGACGTCAATTTCGATTTTTCGGGATTCAATCTCAACGAAGCATATTGCTGTAAGTGAGAAAGCAGGTGGTGTTGCTCAGCGCCAGGAGTAAAACAAGAGGTGGATGAAGTGCATCAGGAGCGATGCAAACGACCGTGTAATAGAACGGTCGAGAGAGTTGAGACTAGCATAGTTTTCTCTTTTTTGTTTGCGAACGGTACAGAGATATATACGTATACCGAAGATCGGAGAGAGAACGCACATGAAAATATAAAAGAAGAGTAGCGAGAAGGTAAGGTCTCGGCTGAAAGAGTCTCGATCGAACTAAAGAAGAATCGTTGGCGTGAAATTCGTTGAAAACTCGGAAGCTCTTGGTGGTACAAAAGAGCTGACGCTTTCGGTATACCGGTACACGAAACGAACTTTTGTGATCAAGACTCTCTTTGGTATGAGTGTCTGCATAGCTACTACACCAAGTACACATATGTTTTCGAGTGAACACCAGCAACCCCTTCATTTCGCGGCGTTCTCACACGGACTGAGAAATACGTAAGTGCGAAGGAGAAAACTTATGTACGTGCTCGTGAAAAGACGGACAGAAATAAGCGGTACCGTTTCTTCGTTCGATCACGACTCAATTGCTCGTCGAAACTTTTTCTTAGTCTACTTACTTGAGATGGAAATGAAAAGTTGTCAGGTTGGAATAACTAGGTGAGAATAAGTATTGTTTTATGACTTTGATACATCCGTTAAAAGCTTACGCTTTTGTATTGATTTTGTATTAGAAAAGCGGATGAGGACAAAAAAAATGTAATTAATGCTCATTTTTCTGGAATACAAAATGATAAAATTTAGGTATTTACTCATCCGGCTATCCACTCGGAATTACAGTGCTAATATTTTTGGACACATCTGGACTTGTCCCTTTCGGATGAAGTTTATTTTCAGCTCTGTCTCTCTTTCACGCTCCTCATTTTACTTTTCAATCTCGACCGAGGCGATGTGATTTTCTTTCTCATTTCGAGTCGGCAATATCGAGGAGTAGCACGGGAGGTGAGAGACCGAAGGGGTTCGCGTACACGCTGTAAAGTTAGGTAAGAGAGGGTTGCTGTTGACTAGTTGGCTTCAGGTATAACCGGGTAAACCGAGCTACTACCTGTTAGTTCCCAATTATGTCGACTCTAGAGAAAATTGAATTTATCTCAACGACGTTGGCACGTTGAAATTTGTTGCGAGGTATGAAGTTGTTTCTCGAACATGAAACAGGTCCCCGAGCACTCTAGCTGTGTGCAGTGACTTTCAATATATCGAATCTCTGGGGGATTTCATATTTACATATCGTGTCACAAAAAGAAAGCACCACCTTGCATGCCATCGGTTGAAACTTTTTTGTCAAACCTCCTGTGGTTGGGTTATTGATTGCGACATATTGGAAAAAGCCCGGAGGTAGATATAAAGCGAACAAGTCTTCTAGTTACGAATTATGACATAAAATCGATGGGAATTTCGTTGATGGATGAAGGTGAGAACGGGGCTAGGCGGGTCAGGGGCTAGTTGGGTCAAATGCCTCAAAAATGTTACGGTTCCGCGTCACGCTTCAGAAGTTCTAAGCCATACTCATCTTGACACAATCCAACATTTGATCAATCTATAGTCACTTCCGGTGAGAATTGAAAAATCCAGATAGCAGATTTGATTTTCCTTACCCCCAACATTTCCCTAAGCCCAACATTTCATACGTCAGAGAAGCTGCAGTATGCATAACAACGCGAGTCTGTAGAGATATAAACGCGAATATGAACTCAGTTGGTACGGTTACGGAAAACCGCACCACGAAAAGTTACGCAGAAAACGTCAAGACAGGTTGTAGCGAAACGGTGGAACAAAAAACACAAAGTAGGTATCGAAAAAAAGGATGCAAGTATAACTTTACGCATCGTTTTCTTATTATTTTCTATCTTTTACAAAGCTATCTCTATGACAAATTATGTTGATAAAATTTGGTTTCCTCATGCAGACCGCTTTGTAAAAAGTATAAAATAATAAGAAAGCAAAATCTGCCACAATTTTAAAGAGTAATGCAATCTCCGTACAATTTTTTGTGTCTTTATGCTTTCTTTTATATTCTAACCAGGTTCACCTCGTCTCTGGAAAATAGCGTGGACTCAAAAGGCTCAAATGTCGTGCTCCGCAGAAATGGGATAATGGAATTTGATGAAATGTACACACTAACTAGGTGAGTCATACCCCCATACAATGGCAATATTTTAAAAATGTTGTAAAGTCTCAAAAAAATATTTTAAAATGTTTACTAAAAGCTGATCCAGCTTGCCCCGTTCTTCTTTACGTGGCTCCTTCGGGATCTTTCGCCTTGTTCGATCAGGAGAAGGTAGGGTACCTCGCTGGGGGGCGGTTGTATAAAAGTAAGGAGAGTATATATATATACATAGAAGGATCTTTCTGCGGGGCAGAGTGGCCGTAATGGCACCATAACGGGAAGAGGTACACGTGGTGTTCAGCAAACTACGTGCATGTGTAGATGCGCTTGTACTATCAGCCACTCGAGTGAACGTATATCCCTCCACTCCCTGTCGTACCAGGTGGTTTATGATAATTGAACTCGTAGATAATCCGAATTTATAATTACCGTTCGTCTCTCGTCTCACGTGACCGAACGGTCTAAACATAACCTTAGAGCGCTGGACACCGGGCAACGTTTGACCATTAGCGCAGAGTATAAAATGATTCGATTTGCCCGTCTGCGGCACTTTACTCTGACGTCCATGCTGCAATATTACTCCGCTCGTATTTATACATCGATTTAGTAGTGTCTTATTATATTCTTCATGTTTTTTATTCGACCTGACGCTCCGTAAGTGCCTTATTGAATATTTATTTCTAATAATGTTTCAGTGAGCGTCCAGCAGAATATCGTTCCCGTCCATTATCACTCAAAGAGAAATCAGCAAATCAGATCGAAATCGGTAATGGAAAGCCAAATTAGCTTTTCAAGTTGAGCATTTATTTAAATAATAAAAGAAGATATAACAATCAACTAATGAAAAAGTTCATTTTAATGCGAACCATAAACAAAATACGTCTTTATAAGCTCTAAAGTATATCAATTATGATATAATTTAATTGATCCATGTCGTTGATAAACTATCGTAAAACAATAGTTTTACGTGATCACCTGCAATAATTTTTCATCTTAATCTAAAAAATAAATGACAAATTTATTCTTCCTTGCACTCTTCAATGATTTCGATGACATTCAATACTAGTTTCGTAAGGTTGAGTACGAAAAACGTACATAAAAAAATGAACTTCACCCCAAAAACGGTGTTATTGTGTATAAAAAAATTCTGTTTGGTTGGCTTTAGCTATACATCTCTAGTGAAATATTTATCTTATTGCCTTCTAAAATTGAAGCCAGTAATCCTAATTAGCGAAATTGACGTACGTATCTGTGACGAGACGAGTAGAGATTGAATTATGTAAGATCACGACATTTATTACACTCTGCGTGCATGTGTTTTACTGGTAAAGCAAAAAGATGGCATAAAGTAGGTTTTGTTGGTGCAATTACGTGAGGGTGTTGTCGTGAGAAGTTAGGAGAGCCGGTTGATTACTCGTACCAATAGAAATTCCGTCAATCATTCTATCGTAGTTCTCTATCGTTGTATCAGTCTCCTTACTCGAAATAGCGCATTGCAGAGACAATAACTATTCCAGGTATCTCTCCATCATTCGCAAAGCTTGACACTGGTGCAGCAGCGGCGTTGTAATATTGTAGGGAACAATAAGGTGTACCTAGGATGTGGTGACTACGTCATTGGTTCGCCACATACCAACCCTTACGTCCTGCTTTGCTTAGGTACAGTAACTGTGTACACTGTACTACGATGCTCTACAGTCGAAATAACTGCAGTACCGCATATTATACTTGGCGAAGTGCTAACTATGTGCATACAACATTTTCAAGTACACAACGTCGCCCGTTTATACTTAAGATGATTATTTCATCGAATATACATGCGACAACGTCTTGGAGAAGCAAGTGCAGCGCAGCATCAGCATTGAAGGCGAAACTGGTTCGCTGTTCATGCCAGAGATACGTCGAAATCCTTTGCCCTGTGAGAATTATGCAGTGCGCCGCCTCCTGGAGATATACTCGCGAGAAAACGACGACGTGAGATCCGCTTCCGGTTACTTAGAGACTCGTATATACGACATACCGGTATGGAGAGAGAAAACTCTTTGGCAATAAATATGAATTATTACCTTACTCCAGACTGGAGTATGAATTCTCTTGAGCATCTCACATATTCGATTATAATAACGTTCGAAGATTTAAAAAAATAAAAGAAATCTATGTAATTTAATATTTTACTCACCTCGAGTACGTGCTCAGCCTGGTTCTCACGATCAAGCTTCCGTCCGCTTGTCGTGATCAAACCTGAAATTGAAACCAGAATTATAATGAGCAGAGTTTGAAGTTTGAAAAACTCTAAATTATTGAAATAATCAAGAAGCGTTGTATAGAAATCGTGCACATCTCTCATGAAAACATATCTAAAAATATATTCTGACATATAAAATTATTTGTTGTTTTTATATCGAATAAATATCTTAGCTATACTATGGATACATTTTAGCTATATTTATGCACGCATATATTTGAAAGATATTCTAAAATATATCTGAGATATGGAATTTTTCATAAAAAAATGAATTTTATCGTATCTAATATATATCTTCGATATATTTTTCATGTATTTGTTTATATTATGGATCGGGTAGAATCGTTCAATCGTTGAATTGCATTTGGACGAGAAACATTAAATTCCTGTCATTCCAGTTGAGAAAATGGCTAAATTATATTTATGATGATTTTTGACACAACGTCTGAAAAGAAATTTTTACATTTAACCCCTTGACATACAATGACGAGTTAGGGTCGTCATTCATTTCATGACGTTCCGTTTTATTTGTATGTCAAGAGGTTAACATAAAAAAAAGCACATAATGCATTTGCGTTTTTCAATGGATAATCAGTTAAAATTGTAAATAAACTGTAAAGGCTGTCACTTTTTTATCAACTTGTGCTTTTCACGTGTTTTTTTTTCATCGACCCGAATGAAGCCCTTCGTTCGAACTTGCACAGCGAACTCGATGGCCCATTTTCTTCTATTGCTCCGGCTTCTATTCTCTTTCGTTGAGTGACATCGTACCCCAGATTTTTTCGAATTGTATAAATATGCTAAGCGTCACAATCAAGTTAGCAGAGAAACCGTTCTATTCTGTATCGTGTTGTGTCTTTTCTATCCTGGGAATAAGACGCAACCCTGTGGAACCCTCTTTTTATAAAAATGCGAGAGAGAATAAGAGCCATCGTTGTACGTGGTTGAGTACAAACGGAAAAACGTGAGAAGCCTCGATCGCTTTCATAATGGCGAGGCGTGACTCGAGGGTCTTGCCGAGGTGAGGACGGCAGAGAGACATCTCGGCGAGATTTTTGCACGTTCGCCGGGGGTCGTCTGGCGTAGTACGTACCTACTTCTGCCGTCTGCGACGAGTCTGTACGATAAAAGCTCGAGCCCCCATGCTTTTTATTCCACAATTCAACCATATATAGAAAATGTACAACGTGTCAACGATTTTAATCGGATTCGTATCAGTCCGATAGCGCGTTATATATATTCGAAGTGGCCCATGCTGATCTCGTTGACACTCTGATAGTAAAAAAAAAAAAAAAAGAAGGTAAAAACTGTATAACGAGCCAGAGTGCTCTCTAGCGCTGTTGGTATTTAACGAATAAAAAAATAAAATAGAAACGTGGAGCAGAAATAAAAATAAAATCGCCGAATCGAGGAGAATCGGATTTAGTCGAGGGCACGGGAAAGCAAGACAAAGCGAGAGGGCTGCACGGTGACAGAATCATGCTGAGTTAAAAAGAAAAAAGCAACCCCACCGGCGTAACATCGGCAATGCACCAAACACATTTAAATAATTGCTTTTTGCCAGTGGCGTCCTGTCACAACATCCGCAGCCGATGCTGCTTGCTGCGTTGCGCTGCGCTATAGGGAAAGCGAAAAATATACGAGAGAACTAGGCGAAAAAAAATCAACGAATAAACGGAAGTGAAAGAAAAATATTAATAAAAAAAAAATACGTCTGGTCATTGAAAATCAAAGCGAAACCTGGTAAAACTAATCATGATATTACGCAATTGTTCCGGCATCCAAGTAATATAGCAGATTCATGTACAGGTATAGGTACAGATTCACACGTGTAACCCCCATGGGGTGAAAATCCTGCTGTTGAAAAGTCTGCGCGAGAACGCGAACCGGCAGAACGCGAATTCACGATGTTATCTCTCACTTGCTCTCATTCGCGCCTTTTCCGTAGGGAGACCAAGTTTTTATCCGCTATCACTGTATATAGCACGTAGAATCAAATCCTCGCTGCTGTGCCAGTGGGAAATTCATTTTGATACGAAACGAGATAGTATTACTACCACAGACAGAGTTGCCAGTGTGGCTCGTCACTGATTTTTCAATCCTTCTGCAAAATCGAGGTTACCGACGCGATGTAAAATTCTCATGCTATTAAAACCTCCTCACAAGATTATTTTATTACTTAAAACTTTCTACAGGAGCGTGAATAATGAATAACTTGATGCAAATCTCTTATATAGATTTTTTTTTGATTTTGCTTTTTCATTGAGGAAGTTTTGTTTTTATGAAAATAACGTCAAAATTTTCAAGTCAGAATACACGAAAAAGTCCAGAAAAGTGATTTTTTTTTAAATGTCCCGATGTGTGTGCTGGGCCTCTAAATTTAAACATTTGTATCTCAAGAACGTATAGAGCAGTTAAGTGGAAATGTAATACACGAGTAGAACGGTATAATACCCCACTTTGATTGTTATGATTTTTAACAAAATGCATGGAGACATTCGTATTGATTGACACGTTCTAGATTGTTTGATATTAAATTTCTATGAAATTGGAAAACTAGTTCAGATTTAATGGGATGTTGAATTTTTCAACATCGCCTTAAAGTTCGCAAATCTTTAGCTCGCAGCCCAAAACTTACGATGCCAATAAAGAACTATTTAGTGATGTAAAGAGTTTCGTAAAATTTAGTTAAGACGTTAGTAAAACGAACTAAAAACTTGTACACGCGCCTAATAGTATTTAACATTTTTTGGTATAACATTTGATTAAAATTGCTAAAGGGATTCGAATGTTACACCAGATTGGAACTATTGATCTAGTGCAATTTTCATGGATGAAATACAATGAAATATTATGGTATTTTGGACAGTGAGTTTTCAATTTGAATTTGCCATTGTCATCGCCATCGTCGTTTTGTGCTCGTCAGGGTTTTTAATGTCTGGTTGTTCGTACTCTTGCTAATTTGGAGTTATTGAGAGCAAATGATGTATATAGTACATAAACAAGTCTACAAAGTATAACCTTGTAAACTGCTAAATTGCTTCCTTATTATTTTTACACCGTTTATACGAGGAAGCTAAAATCGATCAACATACTTGCTCATAGAGGTTGCTTTGTTAAAGGTGGAAAATAATGATGAAGCAATAAGGCACGGTTGTACTTTGGAGTCTTGTTTAATTATTTCCTTCAACAAATTTTCGTTTACATATGTTTAACACAAAAATTTGATTAATTGTTAGTCATTTGCCGATATTGCTTGCATAGGAAGACAAAGTGGATAAAGAACCAAAAGTGATCAATGCGTCTGAGTAGTACGAGGATAAAAAAGGAACATTTCCAAAAGATGTTCCAGGTGGAAGACACACTGCATTTTTTCGGCCGTAAATCTAATTCTGATCTCGATATTATGCTCCAGAATCATTAAAGTTATACTACCTGTATTACTTTTGTGAGTTTGAAACTCGCGTGTGCTCTGCGGAGTGCAATCTATCGTGGCTTCTCGGAACGTTCAAGCCTTTGTAAATCAAAATCCATGAAGCTCGACGTTGCACGCCCTCTCCGACTTGCAAGTCTCGAGCAGTGAACGAGCTATAACGACGATGCGGAAATTACGGTTGTAAAATGTTGCACGTGAAACTCTTGAGAAAATCGTGAGCGTTCCCTATCTCCATCGACAGCATCATGAAGTTCACCAGTATGTACATACACATACAGAAAAACAGAGAGAGAGAGAGAGAGAGAGAGAGAGAGAGAGAGAGAGAGAGAGTAGTGTGTATCTCGACCGAATCTTCCGCAATACCTTTTCGAACAACCTCAATCGTTACTTACTTATACATATGAGAATACGACATGTATAAGTGAGTAACCCTTCCAGTTTCGTATTTACACATCTTTTGAGGAAACTGTGATTGCTACGGTCGAAGCGATAGTGGAGACGGGTACAACTTATATTTGATCGAACTAAAAGTTGATCCAAACGGGGAATGAAGTAAAACTTTACCAGGCACTTACTCCGTTAAACACGGATTAAATTACTTTGTAAAAGTATACAAATTGGTAGTTATTTATTTTCTGTTGCGCATATAATTATTATTAATTTCCATTCATTTACATAAAATGAAATAATAAATTATCAAGTGCTTAAATTGTATCTTGCTTCCTCATATAAACTTCCGTAAAAACATGTTTTTTGTTTTGTTTAGATTTTAATGTCAGTATACTCAAAATGGTCGAAGGTGTCGAAGGAATGTTGCTTACAAAAAAAATCTGTATGTATGCCGGTGAGACAATGTACAGGGCTTTCAAAATTTCAACGTTTATAAATCTCAAGAATCGTTGGAACAATCGTGCTGAAATTTGATGAAATACGTGCACACGGGTGAACTATCAGGGGTACAAATTGAAAATGCGGGTTTGATAACAGATGGCGTTACTAACGCTATACGCATCAGGCAGTACTGTGACTATGTTCATGTCAAAGCTACGTCTTATAGCTTTAATTTTCAGTATGTGTCAATTTGTCGCAGTGTCAAATTCATAGTTTTTTTGAGCTCTCAATATGTCGAGTTTCGTGCCAACAAAACAGCATTTGCGGGAAGTTTTAATTTACTTCTTTAATTTGAAGAAAAGTGCTGCTGAAGCACATCGATTGGTCTCCGAGGCTTATCCGAGTCATGTTCCATCGGTTTCAACGTGCGAGAGATGGTTTGTGCGGTTTAGAAGTGGTGATTTTGACGTTGAGGACAAAGAGCGGCCGGGCCAAGTGAAAAAGTTTGAGAATGCTGAATTGGAGGCAATACTCAATGAAGACTCGTGTCAAACTCAACAAGAGCTCGCAGATTCATTGGGAGTGACACAACAAGCCATTTCCCATCGTATAAAAGCCCTCGGAATGATCCAAAAGCAAGGACATTGGGTGCCGTATGAGCTGAAGCCGAGAGACGTCGAGCGCCGTTTTTTTGCATGCGAACTGCTGCTCGAACGGCAAAAACGGAAGGGTTTTTTGCATCGCATTGTCACTGGTGATGAAAAGTGGATCCATTACGATAACCCGAAGCGCAAAAAATCATATGGTTACCCCGGCCATGCATCATCATCGACGGCCAAACCAAATATTCACGGCGCCAAGCTCATGCTCTGTATTTGGTGGGACCAGCTGGGTGTGGTGTATTATGAGCTATTGAAATCGAACGAAACCATCACAGGAGCACTATACCGAACTCAATTGATGCGTTTGAGCCGCGCACTCAAAGAAAAACGGCCACAATACGAGCAAAGACACGACAAAGTAATTTTGCAACATGACAACGCTCGGCCACATGTTGCAGCGCCGGTCAAAACATACCTACAAACGCTGAAATGGGAAGTCTTACCCCACCCGCCGTATAGCCCAGATATTGCTCCTTCCGATTACCACCTTTTCCGATCGATGACACATGGCCTAGCTGACCAGCGCTTCCATTCTTACGAAGAAGCCCAAAAATGGGTCGATGACTGGATAGCAGCCAAGCCGGCCGAATTTTTTCGCGACGGTATCCGTAAATTGCCAGAAAGATGGGAAAAAGTTGTGGCTAGCGATGGACAATACTTTGAATAATTCATTTGTTACCATTTTTTCAGAATAAACGTTCAAAAATAGAAAAAAATCCCGCATTTTCAATTTGTACTCCTGATAATAACTCTTCTTTGACTGGTGTACGATATTCCAGAAAATGTATGCAGACATTGAGATTTTATGACATTTTTAATTTTATGAGAAAAGAGCGTATTTGCTCTAACTTGCATAACATTTTGGATATGGATCCAAATAGTTGTTTATATATTTTAGATTTGTTCTACGTTATTTGGTATTGATTGCTGAAATCGGAAAAAAAAATTCGGATTTTATGGGATTTTGAATTTTATAATAAATTTATTTATTACGTTACTGAACAAACTTTGGTCAAACTTGTGCTGCTGTGTTCCAATTTTGTACACGAATGAAGTACTATACAGCAGGATTTCGTACAGAGTTTCGTAAAAATCTGTAAAGTCATTCACGTTTTAGGAAATATTACATTTTTCGAAATTTTGGAAAATTTGCAATTTTCAAAAATATTGAGAGACTGAACTTAAGCGTCTGGCACATATCTAATAACGATAGTTTCAAAGATATATGATATAACATTTTTTCAAAATTGAGAAACGGATTCGAATGTTACACCAAATTGAATTTTCTATTTCGATTTTGCTCATGTTCGCAAATTTGAAAACCCCGTAGATTGAGAATCTCTTGAGCAATCGAATAAAAATTTTGATACGTAAGTAAAGTTATAGAAACTCTTTATCTATTGCAATTTTCTTCAAAATATACTGTTACGATGATAATTTATGGGATTTTGAATTTTTTTAGGACTTTAAAGTTTGTAGAAAATGCGACTGCTCCTTGAAAAGTTTTTTAAAAAGTTGCAAAGTAAAGCGTTACACATTGTTTTCTCATTCTTTTGGTTTGTTATTCACAAAGCTTTTATCATGAGAAAGCTAAAATTGATCAGTGGACATCCTCTCGGACGATATTGTGTGGACGTCGGATCAAAGTAATGAGGAAGCAACGTGGTTCTACGTTGTAACTTTTTTTTATTAGTTTATGTACAGTTAGGTTATGGACAGTTTGAAGATAATCTGAGCATTTGAGCTCGTTTTAGTAACAGTTTGTTTCTATATTCCATAATTCGTAGAACACGATCTCGACTCGCATCTCGAACTTTTATTAGCTACAGCGCGTTCGATGTTCCTCGAAGTTAAAGTGCATCGGAGTGCAGTATAATCCCCCTCTTGAACATACCTATCCGCGAAGAAAGACACGGGACTATCTTCCGGTGAGTTCTTTCAGAGAACAGCGATATGTTTCACGAGGCGAGGTGCATCGAGCTCCCCTCATCCTCATGCTCCGGTAACCGTGTACCTATTCGATACATACATACATACATACATACATACATATCGGTACATGGTATATTACGCGTTGAGACGAACACCACAGCTGTTTTATGTGCAGTGCACGTTTGACCGAGGTTGCATCCAAAGCATCGCGGTAGATTGCGTGTAGCACGCTATGCAGCATATATATGGTATATACACACATCGAAAGATTCACGGACTATCGATGTGCGCTTTAAAAGTTCATTGAATTTCGAGATCGATATATACGCACGCTCGAGCGCACTCGATTGCCCTTTCACGCGTAAAATGTGTTGAACCGAATCCCAGATTGCTACTACTGTATTCAGAAAAAATAACGTAATATTAAAAAACCGCTTAGTCGATAGAACACGTTGGTTGCATCGCAATCGGAGCGGCCTAGCCAATCTGCCCTATCTACAACCGGATACGTATTAATTTCGCAAAAGGATCTTGCGATTGGCAACGGACCAACGCGCCCACGCGACGAGACAATAAAGTATTTATGCGTTAACGAGTTTAGAATAGCACGTACCCCGCACTAGCAGTATTATAATACAAATACTGTTGGGCCATATCAGTTGGTTGGATCTTTGTCCGGTAGTTTAATAAACGCTTCGAGCTGTAGCACGTGCGTTCGAGATTGTACCTTCCCTGCACGCATACCGTATGGCAGTTGTATTGGTACACTGTCTGAATATTCTCGTTGTTATAGAAATCAAGATCCGGGTCTATATTCCTTCGATAAATCACCCAAACGAAAAGAGTGTATGCGAATAGCATTCCAGCGCGCCATCTCCGAGTTTGTGATTCCGGTTCGATATTCTACTTCTATAATAATAATGTTCGATTACTCGTTTTATTACGATAAATCTTGCGCCGAACGAGAATAACCATTGGTCGTTCATTCGATGACGGCGACCATCGTAGAATATCGTCTAGAGATATGAATGACAAACCGACGTTATGGTATATCGTCGTGATAACCCGGAGACACTCTCGTGGGAAGAGACCGATACGATTCATCAGTTACCATGATTATTTGCGCTCTGGCGAGACCGACGATACCGCGCGTCTGCAACTTTTATCTTCCTCTTTGGTCTACTATCGTTGTATTTAAACTTTGACGTAAATACATAATGTAAGGTAGTTGCCGGATGCTTGGCGAATAATTAATATAACTGCAAGACAGAGAAGTAAACTGTTTTCATAGATTTAAATGCTGTGTTTCAAGAGTCTCTTTGCTTTCAGCTTCACTTGCTAACTCGATGTTTATTAGCCTGTCATTTTCATGTTAACCTTTTATTTCCATGTTTATGTTATGTATGTATTGTAAAAGCACGTCACTACTGTCGTAAGTGTAATATTAAAAAAAAGAACTGAAAATTCCGCCATTAAAATTCATCACTTGTCCATTAAAACTTAAACTTTTGGTTAACGGTGTTGACGACTGGGACAACTGCTATAATATTTCTCATAGAAATTAATTACGATTCTTTATTGTGTCAATCTTTAATTAACAATTCGAATCTCGGCTTTGTAAAATTTTCATCTAAATATGACTGAAGGTTAAATAACATGTTTTTAATAGACGTATTAAGGTTCTTTTAGACATATTGTTGATATAAATGAAGTTTTATTTTTATAAGAAATATATGTAACCGATGTAAAGTTTCCGACGATAACGCTTTACCATCCCTAAGTATTCGACTGGGGGACGATACATCTTTCTAAAAGTCGATTCTATCTTGCCTCTTCTCTTACGATCATGAGAAATATATTTTTTTTTCACCTAACGGGACGAGCGTACAACTTTTTTCATCCCTTTATCCTCGTCAGCGTACAGCTCACGAGACGAGAAAACTTTCCCCACTAGCGTGGATAAAGAACCGATGAATATGAATCGACGCACGCTTGACTTCGATTAGGGTCATTTGCATGGGCGTTCAACGTGCATACAGTACAGTAGACCCCACCCTGGTCGGCACGAGAAAACAGACTCCATTAGCTTGCAAATTGCGCGGTAGCCGAGTCATAGTGCTTGAAAAATCGTCTAGATCGATTTATAGTGTAAACGATGAAAGCTCCGGGAACGTAAAATCGTTTTTTTCCGTTATGTACGAACAGCGTTATTATATCATAGAGCAAAGAATACTCACCGGTGGTCGAGTTGATAAGAAAGTAACCCTCGGGATTGCCGCTCGTTATGACGTACGTGAATTCTTGGGGAGTCACGTCACGATCAAATGCCGGAATTCGGAGGACGCTTACCGCAGCTGGTGAATTTTCGGGTACCGAAGGATAATAAACTGGCTCCTCGGTCAATGGAGTATTGTCGTTTTCGTCCAAAACTTCGACGTACATCTGAGGACAGAAAAATCATACAAAAGGTCATAAAATAAATATTTAAAGTAACCGTAATAAATACGTGTACGTAGATTTTTCTTACAATGATTACCAAAAAGTATACAAAAAAAGTCTATGTACAGGAAAATTTATATCTCAAAAGTCGTTTACATTGACAAATTTAACACACGACAGCCGTATGTATTGCAAATAAGGTTTCGAAGTCGCTTGCAATTTAAACACAATGGACCATTCATACCTTGGGCGGATCGTATGAAGTAGATTCCGCTCGTATCAATGGAGCTTGAAGCTAATTTTACATCGATATCATTTAAGACATTTGCTAGTAGGTAAATTTTCTAAGTTTAATATAAATCTGGGATCGATATAATTGAAAATATTAACTATTTTATTTACAGTAGTTTTATTCAATTTATTGAATTATGTCGTAAGAATGAAATACTCGTTAATGAACCTCGATTTGTTACGATCTATAAACTTCGGAAATAAAAAAAATAGGAAAAACTACTTGTAAAACTTGTCGAGTTTAATATAAATTTAGTATTATTTTCAATTTGTATTATATTCACCTGTAATTTGGAGCTCAGTGGAACGACTCCGTGATCCTGTGCGTAGATGGTCAGCCAGTATCCGCTCTTCGTCTCAACATCTAGGACAGCCTTCGTTCTCACGTTTCCTGCGAACACGATAATAAAAATACGAACGTCAGAAACTTTGTATACGATAAACATATCAGAACGCGAGTTATACAAATGAGCGACAATATATCTAGTGCGGAAGATCTCGCACACAGTTCCTCAAGCGTATAATATATCGGGCGCCAGGCGCATAGCTATGTCAATAGTTCATAACCATCGAACGAGTCCATCTTGATAGAGAAAATTGAAAATGTATAGACGGTGTGCTACTAAACGAAATACTATATTATCGACAACCTGTAAAATAAAACGCGTGGCGAAGATATATTTAAAGAAAAAAAAAACGGTAAAATTGAACAGCATCCTCGGATTTTGCGCCTCCACATCGGGTATGTTCTTCCGCGTATCTTTGAAGTTTCTAGCGATAACGCCAGCAGTCAGATATTTCTTTCTCGCTCTGAAAGCCAGTATACACATGAGTCTGAGTCAAACTCTCTCTCCTGTATGCCTCGATAGAGTCATAATTCGTAACAGGTTACGGTAAGCGGAATATAAACAAGAAAATGTTAAAACTCAATAGAAATACCGAAGCTCAAATTACCGCTACGATCGTTCTTTTCTGAACGAGCCTGGATGATTAATAAAATTCTTATCGACGGTAGGTATGTTGACTAAAAAAAACCAATATCACTCTTTATCTCGGCAGGAAGTAGTAGTGCAAATGCACTTTGCGTTTCTCGCTCCATCAGCATACACAATACCGAGATCAGCGAGTTCTTGAAATATTAACTACAACGGAATGTATTGTACAGGTACATACATATACATTGAATATATATAGTATATACATACACAATATATGTACACACACACACACACATTGTTCCAGTTCTGATTCCGGGCCGAATATAGTGCGATTAAGTCACAGCAATTTTGATAATTTCGTGCTGAGGCAGCGTTGGAAGCTCGAGGCGCTCAGAAATATTGAGATGCCTCCCTCTTCGGCTTACGGAGGTCGCGTTGAAATACATGAGAAGTGGAATGGAGCGGTAGACATAGCGTAAAACGGTGCACCAATTCACTTTAGCCACGTAGCGTCAAGGCCTCATTTTCGAAATAACTACGCAATTATATTATTATGAACGTTATTCTCGAGGTGAGTCAGACTCAGGTAGGGCTTTCGTCCGATGTTGCCGGTAGACTCATTCGGGAATGTCGGGACGACGATGCAGCGCAGAGTTGAAATCAAATCGAACGAAAGGAGTCATCGACTGCGCGTTTCACTAATTTTCTGCAAGTTGATCGGCCTCCGAGGGCATAATTTATTTATCGTCAAACTTTCGTTACGATCTACGTATTTATATTTTATGCTTGTCCTAATCGAAACTGTTGCATGCGTGTGTACACACGTAAATACATGCTTAAGCTTTTTCTTACGACTGCGCCAGAGATTGTGGTACGCTGTGCTAGGCATAGCAGAAACTTGAACGTGATTGGCCGGACGCGTCTTTTACAAACAAACAAGTCGAGCGAGAGAGCGTCGTTGAGTCGTAAAAAAAAATCAGCGAGATTACCGTCGTTATTAGACTTCCCGGGCTTATAATACGAGGGGAAGGATCGCGTTCATGGCAGTAAAGTGTATATCCCCAATGTATAATAATGACGAGAGATGAGAACAACGGAGATGAACGATATCCGTACCCTTGCACACGCGTCAAGGCGTTCACGTTGGTTATGTGTATTAGTTGATCTCTATCGAGTATACAAATTGAATTTTGCTTTCTCGATTGCTTGTGCATAATACTATATGACTCATAAATGGTATACGACACTACAGTAAATATGCTGTTAAGTTAAGTGCTGAATAAGTTACATAGATACGACTAATGATATCTTTTGAGCATGTTCGGTGCAATGTTCTAAATCAAGTGAGACACTCAACGTGAAAAGACACCAGAGACCCCGAGTATGGAACCCGGGCGTAACGTATTTACGCTGGGTCTCGTATAATTCGAGGCAACGAGCGACAGATCCAACTCCAACAACGTTAAAGAGAAGGAGAGAGGGAGAGAGAACGAAGCGTGATAGTCTCGTAGATTTAGTGGCGCATTTCTCGCAAAGTGAGATCAACCCCAGAAGAGGTACCGCTGGTTGATGTGCGCACGAGATGCTCTAGGCAGAGGCAAACTACGAAACCTCATTTACGTCAATCTCTCACCCATCGCTGGCGCCTCGACGCCATGCAGGTACTTCTCCCCAACTTGGAATCCACTTTCCCTCGGTGGTACCCTCGCCTGATTTTAATCGTTCGACTATGTAACCAGTTTTAGCAAGTGTACATTTGCATTGGTGACTCTGGTACGCGTTGTTCGAAACAGCCGACATGTTTTTAATATTATACGATCAATTGTACTTAAGAATTAACGGCGGACCCATGAGATATTTCAATTTTTTAATACAAAATTACACCAAGATATCTACAGAGCTAATGCGCCAGGGGAATTTTTTTACGTAATTCCTTCGTATACGAAGGAGACGTATACTTACAATTAGTGATAAATTAGGCTAAGCAGGTGAATGGAGCCAAGGGAGATCAGCCCATAGCCGACGTCTCTCGCTTCTGCGATTCGATCGCTCAATATCGTGTCATGTAAACGCATCGGGTTATTACCGAGGGGCTGCTAGTGTCCAGTGCAATTTGAGTAGAAATATGTGGAGAGATAAAAAAAAAACATGAAACTATGAGAGAATGAGAAACATCTCTCTATTAACCTCTTAGTTCGACAGAATTTCGAGTGTTACGAATCGAAATTTGTCACGCAATCTCGTTGGATAAGAAATGTGTGAAATCTCTGGAATCTCATGATTCAGTCTGTTGAGTCATCTCGTAAGCGGTTACGATCGACTGTCATCAGTTTTCGCATCTTCTCATCAGCCCCAGCAGTCTGGTTGCTTTTTGCGTTCTTGTCTTTCTCTGTCTTTTCCACTTTGTCTCGGTAGAATTTTTAGAGGACTTTATTCGATCGTTAACCCAGATTCCAGTGAGTTTCTTCGAAGACGGGTGGTGATTTCGTGCGCACTGGACCCAGGGGAGAAGAAGTAAAAGAGGAAGAGGAGGCTTACCAACCGGTAGCTTCCGTCGAAATTTCCAAAGATCCTAATGAGCGAGGAGCTTTGGCGTGAGGGTCCGATAAATCACTGTGCGGGCTTTCGAGGCCAGCAAGTTGCTTGCTGCTCTATCTCGGTCAGAGGAGCTCGCCGAGAGTTAGGAAGGTAGTCACGCGGAGTAACGACTCTGCGAACAGACGGTGAGGAAGCATTGTTGATGGCGTCTACAGTCGCAGTAGGGTACGTAACTATCTATACACGTGGTGTATGCTGAGTTCTATAGGGATACGAAACGATCTACCTTGAGGAAGGGTGATTTTGCACTTTACGGATTGCAAATTCGTCCGAGGATTATCATGACGTACTGACAAAGATTCGAAGTAGTTTTAGGGGCACTAGACGCCCCCACTATGAGCAGCAGCACGCCTGCAGGTGTCGTATATAGAGTCATAAGGGTGGTATGGGTTATTTCAAGAGCCCTTTGACTGTCATACACACCCACGTGTGCGTTTATGATTTTTTTTACGAGAATTTCGTAACCGGGTACGGAAGGGCTCAACAGCGAGTCGAGGGTTGAAAGAACGGTTTATAACATTGCATTCTCTCGAGGGCTCCAAGCCGCTTTGGAATTCCTATTCGAGAGAACCCGCGGCCCGCACACATATTTGCATAAGTACGAGTAAGAATATATTATGGGTAAAATTCGCTTCTGTACGAGGAAACGTTTCCAACTGAGCTGCAATAGCAGGTTATGTAGCGAGAGAGAGAGAGAGAGAGAGAGAGAGAGAGAGAAAACTATAGCAAAACCGCAAATTGGGTATTATTTAGTATCGTTTCGACGATATCAAGCGCCGCAAGAAACCTGTTTTAGCTCGAGATTTTTAAATATCTTCATTACATAGAGTATATAACGATTTAAAAATGTTCTATTTACGTCGTCATAAATAAAAATGAGAAAATCGTATTTATTCAGAACATTAACATTTTTTAACAATTAAATTTCGTAATTATTCGTCAAATTTATTTTACTCTGTACCGTTATTCAGGTAAAAAATTCTTTTTTTTTTACAGCACACATTTATATGTATTGGTGTCATCTATGTCAAATCTGAAATATAAGTATCGGCTCAAAGGTATGGCCAGGAAGAAACTTCCATAAAAACGCAATACTTTGGTTACTTTACGGTAGTTCCAAGATGATAACATATTCTAGAGGTATTACACTAGTATTTTCACCAAAACTTGGAAATTCACTCGCTATCCTGTCATTAAAATCGATTGCTATGCAGGGGTATTTCCGGGATTAAGCATCTCCCCTGTATGCGGAATTCGGAGCGACGCAGGTTCTCTCCAATTACGTAACACCCGATAATAGGCAACGCGTGCGTGGACACGACCCCTCGCGATAGTAGTTAGAATCAATAGTATTAATCGTGTCGCTCGAATGCGTGCCACTCAGAGCATAACCGCACGAGGAGGGCCAGTCGAAACGATCGAGGAATCATGGAAGGTTCGAGTTTACAGCAGGTACCGTGTGTAGGCGAATTGCTCGTGTGTAATAATGTACAATGAGAAATTGATTACGTATGCGCACGCTTGGAACCTCTGTGTGCCTACAGGAATCACGATATCTCGCGCCTACTGCCACTGATATACGCTTTTACCTATCTCTGCTATCTGTTCTGTGAGCCTCCGATGCTTTCGTCCCGAAACTCTCTCGAACGACTATATAATTTCCTCGTAATGGAATTGGCTCATTTTCGCACCTTGCGCACGATATATACCGTGGAACGACGGTGAATGTGTGATTGGATCTACCCTCTCGTGAGCTTCGCGTTCATTACACTCGACCACCGATTAATAATTCCCTGTACGAATCGTGCGGTCGTGCAATACTCTACGTTTCGTTATAAATAATTCGCGATGCACTGCCCGCCACCGTAAAATACTTCTCGGTTACGCGGTGCGTGCGAGTCCCCCTCTAATACCTCACCCACAACATACTCAACGTATTACTGCTAAAATCCGATCGCTTTACCGATAAATACACGAGCGCTGCAAGTGCACGAATATATAACGAGATTGCTGGACAGCCTCCAATGCAGTGCGGCAAAGGATATTCACGTGTAGCGCGGAGCACATTTGACTTGTCGTACGTGCATGCAACGATCTTCTTAGTTGCACGATCGTATGAGAGAAAAGGTTTCCGGTCGAAGCTTCGTGCATGTTGCATATGGAAAGTTCAAAGTAGAAACGTAACATATAATAAAAGAAAAATAAACATTTTCTAATATATCTTTTTTATTTCGCATTCCGTGTTTAACATTAACACACGAACAGTTTTTTCACTACGGTATGTCTGAAAATTGTTTAAGAAAATAGGTAAAATCTCTACAAATCCGTCAATAACAAATTTTGAAAAAGAAAAATATCAAAATGTTTGCGACTTAAGTTTGTAGAAAATACGACTGTTACTTTAAAACTGAATAAAAAAAGTATGCAAAGTACAACCTAGTACGTTGCATCCTTATTCTTTTATTAATTAAATTATTAACTTTAATAAAAAATACTGTATATGCGAGTTAATATTTATTGTTATAAAATAAGTGGCATGTATGCACTTATTAGTGTGCATTCCATCCTCCATTAGCAAGAACTAGATGCGTGAATATTACTGAAATGATCCGGTGAACATTTTTGAATACCATACATGCAAACATTTCGTGGATTCGATCTTAAAATGTCGGTGTCATTCCAGTAATTGTTATACACGAGTTAAAAGAAAAAGAAAAATTGTTGTGTTTTATCACGAGACTCGCCATTATTAGTAATTCCGGTATAACGTAAAGAAAATTGGTTGAATTATTAGTAATTATTTTTCATTATTATTAATTGTTATTCGGATTCCAATTTGTTTTGAAGCATCGGAAAATCGATCGTAGTATTTAACTCGGAATATCGAATGTGTTGGGGATTCTTGACAGAAACTTTAAGCAGATGTCCTGTATGATACATTGGAGGGTATCAAAGACTATCTAATCGTT
This sequence comes from Cylloceria caligata, assembly GCA_963942595.1. Lineage (NCBI taxonomy): Eukaryota > Metazoa > Arthropoda > Insecta > Hymenoptera > Ichneumonidae > Cylloceria > Cylloceria caligata. The sequence goes on along the minus strand of OZ012710.1, from coordinate 12,640,399 downwards.
AATGATTCAATAAAATCCTGCATTCACTAAATTGTTCAGGCTGTTGTCCGAGTAGAAGATTTTCGGCGTGACGTCCGCTGTGAATCAAGTATTACTAAGGCATACCGTGATTTGCACCGTATATAATATTACAGATTTTCTATCACAGTGACGACACTGAAGTATGCGACTTGTCAGCAACTTTATTGCATATGTTTTCCATAATGAACCAAAGGGAACCAGATCTACCTATCTGATCGTTGATGATTTCATTAAATCTTGCGTTCTCAATGTGATATCCATCACAGATGTGAAGTTTTATATTTTCTACCACGGATACTAAAGTTTTGCAACCGCAGGTGTCGATTTCGAGAAGTCTTATCTCTACGAAGTGAGCATCACAGCCTAATCTTGATATGTAAGATCGTTAGCCAGATTTCGTTTAAGGAGTTGAACTAGAAATGTCGAAGGAGTCTTGGAATTTGAACAAGGAGCTCGCTTTCCAGTCGCACCAGAAAACCCAGTTAGCCTGGAAGTTATGTCGGTGGTAAGGACCTTCAGGACCCGCCTTCGTCGTGTACTCTCGTCCTCGACGTCGTCTCCGTCCTTTCTTCCTTTAGCGGCAGATTTGCAGTCATCCTGTGAAAAGCGCGCGGAATTCTAGCAATCCTTTGCTCTCGCCTTACAAAGCAGCTGGCTTTCGACGAAAGCGCAAAAGGTATCTCCGGGACAAAGATTAAACGGTGTGCAAAGTCGGCGTGGTGTTATCAAGTAAGAAAAAAGCTAAGACTTCCTAAGATTCTTTCCATCAGCCTTTTCCAAATCAATTTTCTCCAAATAAATCCCGTTATCTGATCTTCGATGGGCGATCATGAAAGCGCGTGTATATCGCAAAGTTTCTTTATCACAATGGGTTGGTGACACGCGGCGAAGGGACTCTATCTGTCCGTGAAAGCTGCGTATACATCACTGGGGTGAAATGTGTTCTTTACGGAGTACCCAACTCTGGTAGAAGCGAAGATAAAGGACGTGTCCGAACTTTATAGGCGCCACTATCTGGCCCACTCTGCATGTTCGCTGGGTCAGCTAGAATATGAATAAACGATGTAATATCGAAGAGGCGTCGGTGATGCTGGTGACGCGTACTTGTACCTCTACTCCGTCTTTATTATATATTATTATTACGCCGATCATAAAGATAGAATCGATACGGAAGTGCTGGGAAGAAGCTCGATATATCCCTTACACGCCCTCGTAAAATCATCGTCAAATTCCAGTGTTACTGGGATGAGCTTCATGGTGTCTGCATGAGAACTATCTGGGTGGCTCTTTGCTGGTTTATGGAGTATATTCTCAACCGTGTACGTTTATTTCCGTTACTCTTCATGCCCTCGGTATCTCTGTACATTATTCCAGCAGTACCAGATGGAGTTATATGTATAGAAGACAAGGTTTACGAAGCTCAACAGTGCGATGTGGTAACACAAATAGTTACGCGCAAGCATACTCGATGGCGCATGGCTTGCAGTCCTTTGGTCTTTCCGATTTAATGCTACCGGAAATGCACGCATCAGAAGGATACCGCGGCAATGATAAAGAAAAACGAAAAGCTGCATAAACTTTGAACGATGTAACGGTCTATATAGTTGATTATCGCGAGCAAATATTTGGTTGTCAAAGAAAGCCGTAAGCATCGTTCAGAGTGCTTCGGAAGTTCAAAGGTTGCGCGGCTATAAATTCCTTCGATGCAGCAGAGACGGTCTGGACGGTCAAAAAATGTCCAATACATGTATGATGTATTCAAGACAGGGTCAAAGAGCCGATGGTCCTTCGAGTGACAGGTCCTGAAGCGAGATATCTTGATTTTTCCTCTTGTCGTTTCTGCCTTTCTATCTTGTAGTTTTCTATACCATTGCCGCTCCCGAATGAAGAAGACGTGAAACTATCAGCTTCCGAGGGACATGGTCCAGGGACATCCTTATACGAAACGTCATGATTAATGGTCCCGTCAGTTGTGACATATGCATTACACGCTATCTGAGTAATGCTAGGTATTAGGAGACAGACAGTGAGAGAGAGAGAGAGAGAGAGAGAGAGAAGGGAACTACGATGAACACAACAGATATTGTACTCTCTGTACTGACTTAAAAATTTTGTTATGCCCGTGGAGTAAGATATTTCATTATACTCTGCAATACACACGACATGACTTGCAGAAAAAATTAATATTATGTATGTTTCATATTTTATTTCATATTATTTTATAATAATGACCCGCAGTGTTAATATTTATACGCTCGATATTTTCATTAATTAAACAAATTAAATTGCTTTCACGAAATGTTTATTATTGAAATGTGTGTGTGTGTGTGTGTGTGTGTGTGTGTGTGTGTGTCCACGTAAAGACCTTGAAAAAGGACTCCAAAATCCTACAAATGAGGAGAGTACCATTTAACATCAGTCAACTTATGTTGAATATCTCTAGATTGAAATTTAAAAAATTAGGTCGAGAATAAGGTCAAATTGTACTTAAGAAAACAAGCTTTTGAAATGAAATTTTTCCAATTACCTTCTCATTGATTCCCGTGATTTTTGCGTTAGTAGTGTGAATATACGATCAGAAAAATAGACTCTAGATAGGGAAAAGAGAGTTTCCTGCTTAGCTATTTAAAGTTTTATTGGATTTGACTATCACTTGAACAAAAGTTATATTGTATCAAGATGAGTCTGGCCTAGAACTGGCAAAGCGTTACGCATAACCGTCAATTTATAAAGCTTTAGACTCACCTTCCTCCGTTTTTCCCTACGTTATTTTTCTGTCAATACATTTCGTTCTGTTGGCGAGATATATACAAGAACTATATTTACAATTTGCTGAAATGAAAATATCTTGTTGACTCTGCGCGACAGAAACCTCTGCTTGAAGCAATTCAATCCGATGTCATCTCTATGCAACTACCTATTCGAGTACGAATGAGTGAACACACGCAAATGTGTTCCATCTGTACAACGAGAAAAACTGTAGTTTTCAGCATCCATCGATCACTATATCGTATATATGTATCTGAAGCAGAATTTATATTGTAATTGTACATCTCGTACGAACGTCGGTGCATGGCACCCTTCTGTCGTTTGATGTTGATTACATTGGACGCTCAGAGTGGATGCGTGTTACTGCGGTTGATCTATTTTCGGAGAGCGTACGAGAAAGAAAGAAAGAGAAAGAGAGAGATAAAGATGAAGGGCACAAAGCCGTGGTATATAGGAATTTACGAGATAATGCCCGTGACCGCTATTTCTGTCGTTATACCGAGTTTACCATCAGCATGCTCGTTTGGAAATGTTGAGTAATGAAAGAAACAAAACCGTGCAAAAAAGACAAATAGAAAAAAAAGTAACCATTTATATATGGATGGGTAACATGGAAATGATATTGAAACATTTGTTTCAAGACCCAAAGGTCGAGGGGCAGCAACCTCTCGTTTTATTTCGGATGTTACGTGATACAAGCGCCCAGAATCATAAAGAATAACTGGAACATACGAATAACGCAGACGTAGTGTTCGAGAGAAGGAGCGTCTCTTCCGCGAAGTATTATGGATTATTTGGTGAAGTAAGACGTACACTCGCGTCTTCCTGTCGTTTTGTCGGTTCGCTCCGTACAATGCGAATCTTTCATTGTCCCTTCTCACTTGTCCGTGTCTCCTGTACTTACTAGTACAGGGACGATACCTCTCGTTTTTGTGTAGCAAACATTTTTTTACAGTTTTCGGAACGAGTAAGCTAACGACAGCTGAAGATACTTCAAAAGTGTTTGTACTACCGAGCGTATACGCTCGGCGTGTACCATTCCCGGGCCATATAACGCAAGGACGAAGAAGCAAGGCTTTACATTTATGGTTCTATGTGTTTTTCCATTACTCGAAATTATTTAAAAATCCCAGTAGCACCTCTCAGCGAATATCTTGCACGTTTCAGCTTGAATTTCGTCACCTCGCAAATCCTATTGTATTACCCGGACGTTAAGAGATATGATGGCTTGGCATACATATTACGAGTGCTACCGAGCGAGCATAACGTAGCAGCAGCAGCGAAGCAGCAGCGCATCGCATCGCTATTCGGGGCATCGCGTACAATGTGTCTGTGTATGCGTTGTGTAAGAAGAAGAAACATGAAAGGTGGTTAAGCTGACAGATGACAGAGATCATGTCTCTCACTGAGAAGCTACTGTTTCTCCTTCAGACCACTCCTGTTTTCTTGGGTGGCCTGTCTGCTTGCAACTTTGGAGATCTCTGCGACGACGAGTAACCCATAGTGATCTCTAAAAGGATTTGCACACTGGGATACCTCGGGCTAATAATAATAATCAGATCAATGTTAATAATATATAAAATATATGTTTTGCCTGATGCAACAAGATAAATAATATGATGATGAATTTATCGTTCACCGACGATCTGACATCAAGACAGGAGTTTGCTGCGTATGATTTCCAAGAGGTAACTTCATGACATGAAATGGAAATATGACAAATCGACTCTAAATGCATCAATGAAGAGATCTCTAGATTTCCAATTACTAATATCCGATAAAAAATTGACTCCGTAATTGAAAGATTATTGTTTTTTAATGTCAACATTTATTTTCTTAAACTTTAAATAATTAAGTATTTCTTTCATTTTTATAGCAATATAACAGGGCGAGAATAAGGCTCATTATGGATTTAATTAAAATTGACTTAATTCATGGATTAATTCAATTTAGAGGATCGATCCGCCAAACAGAAACACTCGAACTCTATAAGACATTTTGTGACATTTTTCAGATCGTACCTTGGAAGTCATTAAATTATTATGTAATAAGAATATTATGGCAGGAGTTATGAGTTTTTCTCGGTCCATTCTTTAAATAAAATGTTACAGGCCCATATCTTCACGATGACTATTTTTAGTGGATTATCACGTCAAAGAAATCTCAGTAAACAAATGTAACGAAGATACTTCGATTTGTAAGTGTCGTTGAATTACAACATTTGAATTCATATTGATTTTTTAAGTATTATGACAACTATCAGTGATTGAGTGAGATAGTAATTTGACCTGATTGGAAGAGGGTGAAATGAAACTTGAGAATCTGCGGGAGTCAAGGGTGTAATTGACCCGATAGTATCGCGACAGTGGTAACGCGACTCGTGCGATCTATACGTCGTACAAGGCGGAAACTCGTTGGAGACATTATTGGGTTGGCCGGGTCTGGGTACAGGGGAAATAGGAAGAGAACAAGGAATGAAGAGGAAGATGTCTATACAGAGCGCAAGGACATTGTACCACGAGACAGGATGGTACAACTATTAATTGGTTTGGGTATCCTCCAGAATTTGAAACCAGAAGCAGAAGCAGCACAGTACAGAAGCTCTAACGTGACCAGAACTAGCAGTATCATCTACGTACATGCTAGAGTTATCGTCGACAATAATGTACCAGTATGATAGTTCTCTGTCGTTTGGTTATGTCTCTGTCTCCCTTTCTAATCTCCGTTTCATCAAATACGAAGGAGGATATACGAAGGTAGTAATAAAACTTGGCTCAAGCCACCATCGCGATGATACTGTACCGATCTGTATGGTATGTATAATACTTTTCTCTCGAATTCCCTCGTCGTATAAGTACGCAATAACACGAAATGAATAAATTTACCAAGTATGTATGGCATTCGTAGCAGAGAAAGAGAGCGCACACGATACACAGTCGGCGATTGCTCGGTCGAGAAGAATTTGTTTTCTTCTATTTCATCGTCTGGAATCTCTGTGTTGGCGACGACATTGAGAAAATGAGATAAACGCAAAAATCTAGCGGTTTACGACACCCAGAAGGTACGCGCGGTATGCATACGTACAGACGATAAGAAGCTTGCGTGAAACGATTTTACGTAATTTATTTTCACGCGCGAGTGTCCGTCACGTAAAGCTTTGGTGAAAGCGTCGGGTCGGGAGTTACGTGTGGAGGAAAAAGTGCATGTCTGATGCGCGCAAGTAACACACGTAACGTTTCGCATTCTAAACGTACGTTTCGTGCGATACGATAAAAACGTGCCGGTGCTTCACGGGGCAAAGAAAAGCGGGGTAGGGGATGAAGAAAAAAGGAAATGTTCTAGGTACACCCTGGAATAGTGTCATTGCAACGTGTTACAGACGAAGAAAGAACGGAAGTGGCAACGAGTAACATACAAACCGTACATACGTAAGCCGGTTTCGGTGGTGCATGCAGGAGTCGTTTGCGTGCCGGGAATAAATCTCAACGGGGATGACATCGAGATACGTAGACATCGGGGCAAAAGTGTTTATGAAATAGATACTGGATCTCGGTAAAGGTCGAACTGAACAACTATGGCACGTTCCAAAGATCACAACCCGCTCACGATGTATCAAACACATCTACTGCGAAGTATCGTCGAGGCACTAGAACCCTGTGAGCAGTACAGTTAAAATATAGTTGAGGCGATAAGACGCTTTTATTAAAAATGAAGTTGTTTGGATATATACTTTGCAATCTGTTATCAATTGGTCATTATAGAAATCCATGACCCGTAAAGCAATTAATAATAATAATAATAAAACTAATAATAGTTTTTAATTAAAAGTAGTCAGTTTCCTTCTAAAGAGTTGGTTTGTCACAACGTATCTCGAAATCTCGAAATGAGATTGAAAATCTCGAGTCCATTGTTCATTGTTTTATTCGTATTATAATTGGTCACATTGAGACACTGGAACGGGGAATGGTTGCCACGAAAGTCGTTGTAAACATTCAGTTTATTGTCTAATCTGACATAAATAGATGGGTGCTGCAGTGCTTGTAACCTTTTAACGTTATACAAGAGCAGCGCACATGGCTCTTCGACTGCGCGCTATACTGCACGTGTACTGCCTGGTATGGTTTATAAAAGGTCTTAGATAGAAATATACGCGATGATGGCTATAATTAATGGTTGGTAACCTTGTCTTAAAATCGTGTAAGCCTGCTGATAGCATCCTCCAAGTACCACCAACATCATAGTATCTACAAGTTTTAACCTCATTGCTTCATATTGGGATGGAAGATTTGAAAACAACTTATGAAGACCAGAGTTACGTAATTACAGTATGTACTTCTGTGTTATAATATCTCCCTTATGAACAGTATTACCACCTTCTCGTTTCCGTAGATGTTACACCGTGAGTGTAACGATAATCTCGGGAACTTACCAGTTTAGAAATGAGAATATTCTCTAGTAGCAGCAAGACCAGAAGCATAGGAAGCAAGCTTATATATCTCCGCTGTCACGGAGCTTCGCGCAGGGCTTAACTTAATTAGAAACTCGCTCCCTCGAGGACATCATGACATGGATCCCTGATGATGACCCTCAATGCTAAATTTTAGCTAGATACTGATCGTGCTGGCTAATCGAATCAATTAGTTGGTGGCAGACGAGCTGCGGGTCAAAATGTTAATTACTTGTGATCAGTGTCGACATTACGATTCAGTAGTTGACGGGATAGGTTGGAGGGTAGATCCCCAGAGTCTGTAAAGAAATCCTTCGGTCTCGTTTGCTTTGCTTTGCTTTCGAACGAGGGATTCTAACTTTCAGAGTCCAACTGTTTTCCGCATGGTCCCAGAGGAGAACAAAATGCTGTGGAAAAGAGAGCCAGGTTCTCGGTAGGTTGTAAAATAATTACGAGGATACGATGTGGGTAGCAAAGTCACGTACGTGGGGTACAGGTTTGCAGCAGAGGCACATAGTTTGTACCATCTGAGGAAAGTACGACTCTGAGAGGTTGAATATTTGCATATCAAACAATGTGGCGCGGTAGGTTGAGCTCCACTGCTTTATGAATGCAGCTTTTTCTACCGTAGATATGATAAACAGCGAGTGAGGACTACTGTGCAAGAGACTCGGGTAAATTACTTTACGAAGGGTGCCAAGGAGAGTTTAGTAATTCTATTTTCTTATCAAGATATAAAATGCTCGGGACGCATTAATATGGAGTTTGTGGTTCACTATCTTCTCGCAAGACAACCAGGAAGACTACTAACGGCAGTCCCAAAACGGCACGAAAGAGCAATACACGAAAGAGTGTCGACCGATGAAGAACGGTTATCGGCCTCACGTACCAAAGCCAATAAGGTGAGGGGGTCGTTTCGTTCTGGCTAGCAGTACTCTTACGTGCGATGGCCGGTAGCCAGTTTCTCTCGACGTATAAGTACCACCGATGGAGATCAATATCTAAAGATACATTGATTGGCAGTTTAAGAGACGGCTGATCACTAGTTATTGGACAACGACTATCTCTTTCCGTCGAATAAATTTCCTATGTAATTCACTATAAAGTGCCAATTGCTGTAATATGCCAATAACTGTTAAGTTTAGTTCCCGTCGGAGACAAAAGAGCGGAAAGGAAGGAGCGAGATATACATAAATGGGATTCGGTGCCCGATCGTATGGGAAATTTTTGCCATCTGGCGCGCGTTCGATTACGCTACTCCTCAAAAGATCAAACCATAAAATACGAATTGTAGTACGTTCGGCAGGTGGCCAATACCCGCCCACGGAACTTTTTTCCACTGAAATTATTGCATCTATCTTTTATCCTTCTTTCGGATATATCCAACGAAAATACTGTGCAACCGCGGACTATATGCTAGTTTCAGAGAAGGCATTGGCGAAGTCACGAGAGAGGCTATACCACTTCCTCGACTTAGTCCTGGCGGTCGTTGATTGTAAAAGAGCTGAATTACCACTTCCGGCGAACGCCAAGAGGGTTTTACGATGGCGACGCCAGCACTACCATCGGCATTGGTTTTGTAGAGTACAGTAGCGTTACTGCTTCTACAAGTAGAACACTGTTATAGTAATAGTATAGAATAGTGTCGGTGGTGTTGCCGAGCGAGAGTAATTTCGGTGTCGAGCCGTGTTGCCGTGGGGCAGAGAGGTATTTCTGATAAAAGTGGGAAACAATTGCAGAACCCGCGGGGATTACAGCTCGGAACGGTACACCGGCTGGTAATGAACTCGGTGTGTGTTAAGTGTTCCGGTCGAGTATCATGCTCACCGATACGTGCATAGATATATATCTTTTAGAATAAAATTTGTAACGAACGACGACACAAGTGGAGAACACACGAGAACACGTATATAAAATGTAGATACGCAAGGAGAAGAGACGACGTTTTCGACGAGTGGAAAGAATAGAGAATGGTGAAAGTGTAGGGGATGGTACATTGGAGCCCGCATGACGGGGGTGAACCTCTTTCGTCCTGGTATAGATATACGTTCATAGCGATGAGAGTCTGCTCGACACGCGGCCCTGCCGGTACTTTCGTTTTATCGGTTCTCTTCTCCTGCGGAGTTTCGACCACGTGATCGGACGGGGGAGTATAGCGTCGGCGACGTTATATGCCTCACCGTGGGAGAGAGATTCCCCGATGAACGTCGTTACTTCTGCCGTCGAACTTTATGTCTCGGATAGCTGCTTCCATGTCCTACTGCTTCGATGAGGCTTGGCCACCGCCTATACGGTCGAAATGAAATTTTCCTCGTTCTCTATGCTACCCACACCTCGCGTGTTTTCCTTCCCTCCATGTTGATCACTATGACCATGATTTTTCCCCGTGACCAGTTTTCTCTTCGTGAAACAACTAGAAGTGGCTCATCTGTGAGGATTTCGATCAGTGTAGTACCACTAATAAAATAGCACGATAAATTGTATTATATTTGGGGTAATATGTACTGAAACTTTGGTAATAACCATAGACACTCTAATCAAAATTATATCAAATTGATGCGCTTAATCCAATCGTCTGTGAAACTACAAAGCTAACTGAACAATTGCTCTTAGCAAATAATCATTTTAATCTTAGTAAAACGGGATGAAATGGCAAGAGGTGTGAACACCTAGAGTTTCCTCAGTATTAAATGTCTGGGCGAGGCTGACATGTCTAGCCTGTCAGGGTTATAACTACTAATTTACTTTGTCTAGCTTCGCTGCCCCATTCTACTCAATTCAAGTCTCGAATACACATCTCGCGATATGTATTTTCTACCCGCTACGCCAACCAGCAGTCGAGATATATGCCCTCCGGGCACGAGAAGGGGGGGGGGGGGTTCACTCTCGATCAATGTACGGCCGCTTAAATCATCCGGCAATTTTCTCGTGTGCCCCCGTGTGTCTCGACACCGCAGCCACAGCCGCCAGCACCGGCGCTCGCGCTATATCCATAATTAATGAACGATCCATTCCGTCAATGGACGTGTGAGGAGGAGCCGGTTAGGAAGGTGCGGCATCATTCTCTTCCTCTCTGTATCTACACAAACCCTTCTTCGACGCGTATGTCTGTGCGCACGGTGCTCTATCCCTTACGGTAGTTGAGACTCTCACCGCGGAAGTGTTTCATTCGCGTGCCAGTTCCTCTCGCACGCGATATCTAACTGCGATCCACCGAGAGCTTTAATATATAGCAAACTGGAAGTACAGAGTAGAGCAAAGAGCCTCGCCATATGTGTGCTATATACTGGATGCGCGAGTATAAACCGACAGCAGCCCCTCGGGCGATCGTGAAGCGAATTTATCATAACACGAAAAAAAAAAAGTTATTTAGTTGTAGCAACAACAAAAGAGAGTTGACGCAGTCAACTGTCTTTGTGGGCTTAGCTGCGGACGACAAATTCGACAAAAATAAACCAGTTATAGTTGGATATTTTGTTAATAATCGGATCATGAAAAATATTTTTCTGACAAAATACAACCAACTGTATCAACATCATGACGAACCTCTTCGGTGCTATACACTTCATTTTGACACATACTTTGTCATGACAATGAGTGTGTAGGTACGCGTTAATTAATTAAGTCAGTAATAGCCGGTTTGTCTCTGGTATATATCTCCACCGTTTCATCAAGTAATAAAATAGTGGTTGACTCGCAGGTATGAAGCTCGAGTTTCTTAGCAACTGCAGTTGGTGCGGCAACGATTGCAGTTACTTGTGCGACACGGGCGCCAACTTTGATTGTACTCACAACTATAGTTGATTAGTGTACCAAGAGAATAAAATTCGTTGTCCATCTTGTTCCATCCTAAATGCTATTTTCGGAAGTCGTACCAGTCAGATACTACTCCGTAAACTAATTATTAATAGTAGATTAAACAACTGCTGACTCGTTATATTTTCGAACCCGATAGTTATCAGCAACAAACTTATACCTATAACTGATAAGCATTTAGTTGGCCTAACTAAACTTTAATTTCTATGTGTTGTAGCGAAAGGCGCTCGATTTCAAGTCCAGAAGCAAAATAAGAAGGATACAGAGAATGAGATTATAATAGTCAATCGCACCTCTTTCGTTATATCCCTGAGCCATGGAGTAATAGATTTAATGGCCACCGCAACTCGACTGCTGTGATATCCTCATGCTATCTCGCGTCAAATCGTAAGTCAGAATACGCTGCACGCCGCGAGAGCTGAAGACGCACGAGGTACGCTGTACGTATGTTCTTAATTTTCTGCACTTCGATCGTCGTATAAAAAAAACTAGAAGATAATACGTATAAAAAACGACACGCGGAGGTTTTGTCGGTCATAGTACGGCTTTGCAAGGATTTTAAGGGTACGACAGGATTTTGTTTGCTTCAATGCTCAAAAGAGCGGAAATCTCGGGTTCATACAGAGGGTGGCGGAAGGGGGAGTCGAGGCTTCAAAGGCTTTAATGAAATTAGATGGCCTCTTTGGTGGTTCGCCCTACATGTACGCTGTAATAGCGGTCTTTACCACTACCGCTGTGGCGGCCGCTGGGAAAACGGCGATCAACCGAGCTGTTTGCTCTATAGCTCTTGGATGTGTATGAACCTGGTGTGTATACGTATATATTAGTGGCACACAGTGGTCGACTCACTACTGTGCAAGCTTTTGCTTCTGTTCTTCACGCTGCGGGTTCCAGGCTGTGGCTATTTCTTCGCTTTCGCAAAACCCTTAACGCTGTACACCACTAACATCAGCAGATTCTGAAGCTGTCTGGAGTCTTCGGAAAGCACAGGCAACGAAGCTTTCATCTCTTACGGCAAATACCCGGTCAACGACGCCCTGCGGACCGCACGAACCCTGTGGCTGTCCGCTAGCTTTTCACTGCTGTATACGAGCTCATGTGGTCCCGGCAATCTTACCGCCCATAAATGACCTCCGTGAAAGGATGAACTCTTGCTGACCGATAATTATTGGCTATGTAAACGAAAAAGAGGCCAAGAGAAATAATAACAAGACATTTTTTAGTTAAAATTTATATCTGCGTTTTAACATTGATATTGAGAAATTTCTTAAGCGTTATACGAATTCCTACATGGCAGGCTGTAGTTTATGCGATGATGTGATAATTCCGAGAGATATTCTCTACAGTCAATTATTATTAATCGATGAAATAGATAACACGAAATTGAAACACACGCAAAGCCATGAGTAGTATCTTCGACCTGGTTTCCGTGAGCGCGATAAACTTATGGAGGTTGGAGCGATAGAGAGTCCAGTGCTTCTTGGCTTTCACCACACAGGCTTTTATTATTCGTAATTAAACAGAAGTTACCGGCTTCTCGCTTGATTACACGTTGAAGGAGAGTGTAAGCGGGGGCATAATTAAAGCGAAATGCAGTTTGAACTAGAATAATGACGAGAAGTTTCGGAAGCGCCAGGTTCTTGTGAAATTGTGATTTTCTCGTTCGTCGCATACATCGAGAAACGAGACAGTTGGTCGCGTGAATATTGTCATTAGTGCAGAAGACCGACTACTTTAATTAACACATACCTGACCTATTTACAAAATTATCATTAGAGCTCATTTCAGGACTCAAATGGTGCCAGTTTTTATTTTTAGAGCTCGAAGCTTCGCTCGTTTTTTTTTTAACTAAACGTATCACTAAGGTTACACAGCAAAGAGCTGTAGATTCAACATCATCAACAGCCAGTCAGAGTAAACGATTTAACATTTTTTATGGCGCTATTGATTTCTTAAAAAAATCATCTTTTTCAAGTAATTATTCTAGCATTTTAAACGCAGATGCTTCGAATGTACTTTACATGACAGCAAATCGAGTTATTTGAATACAAACTGGGTGATTCTGAGAAATACAAGTTCTCGACCGTAGTGAGTACTTTCTAGTTGTCTACGTCGGTAAATATTCACCGAGTCGTTTGCGTTCTTGAAAAAAAAAGAATTGGCGTTATAGTGTTGAGCGTGGAATGAAAGAGATCTGATCCGCTGGTACAATGTTCTACGCGACTATCGATACATAGCGCTCCTCTCCATGACGAAGAAACAAGTGCGATGCTCCATCGACATGAGAGACGCTCTCGAGTCTCGAAATCCACGTATATTCAGCTCACGTCGATGATGCGACGTCGAAATTGTACTCACCGATATCGGCGATTTTTCAAAGAGGGTTTAAAACAGAATTGTCGTCGTCGTGGCTCATTCAGAAATGGTAGTCCTCGCTATCTGTGCTACGCGCTGACTTCCAGCAGAGGGTGAGGAATACGCGTATGCTTGTGTGCAAAACGATTTTCTCTTTTTGACTTCAGAGAGAGAGAGAGAGCTCTGACGACGCGCCTCGTTCAGAGAAGTGAATTTGGTTGACCAGTTTGGAGGTTGTCTTTATCCTACGCTTCTATTTTACTCCCTCATCAGATTCTGATACCAAAGTTACTTTATAATTGTCGGTAACGTACGAACTATTCACCATCAGGGATTGGCAATATTCGATCAAAAATATATTCAAAATATTCTTCGGTTCGAATAATTACAAGTAATTACTTGCTATGGAATACAATTACTTGTAATTATTCCAGAGCCAAAACATAATTAACTTATTCCTGAATGAAAAAAAATTCTTTTGAGATAGCTAATGTTTACAAATCTTATTATTTCTTGCTTTTAAAATTATTTACAGTTATTTAATTTTAAAAGCATTTTAAATACATCATTGTTCGAATATCGGCCATCTCTGTTATTCGCTCATTTGCATTTAATATTTAATCTGTTATTATTTCTAAAGTATGTAATGAATAAGTCAAGTTTGATTGTAATCTGTGCAAACGTTGTTTATCCGGAATTCTTCGAAAATTTTTAAATCAATTATATTTTGTTCGTTTAGCAGGAACGAAGAATTTGCTTCAGACATTCTTCGCTAAAATAAAGAGTAAAAAAATATTCACGAAGCGTTCGAGCTGTTTTTCATAACAATACATCTTTCTGTTGCGATAATATTTTAATAAAACGTTAAAAAATCTGAAGAGCATTAGAGTGGGATAAGAATTGTTGAGAATTTTGAGAAGATTTCTGTCTTCCTCTGTGAACTAAAAGTTTCGTTTCTCTGTTTATATTATTATATATAATATTGCTTCGAGCTACGAAGCGCTCTTGGGCTCCGAGAGAGCGAAAATGCAGCGGAAGGAATATATAGAGTGAAATATTCGAAGCTTTCGTTGCAGCGAGGTTTGCGCTTCGTGAGCGAGGGATCGACAAAGGCGATATAATAGAGCGATATACATTCCTCTCGGCATATCTATATTTATAGTGACATATCACTTTATCGCTATTGTCATGTTCGTGCGCGCACAAGAGAAAGAAAGAGAGAGAGAGAGAGAACACCTTTGCTATACTATACAAGATAAATGGACGACGTGTACGCCGGAATAAGGTGCTTTCTCGTCGATGCACTCGTGTTGATCTCTTTCGTGTCTCACCTCTTTAATACTTTTGGCTCGGCACCCCGTTCCACGACCGGCAGCGATATAAAATGCAAAGCCTATTAGCGTGTTGCGCTGACAGCCGTTTCAAGCCAATATAATCCCGTACCGGACGCATTCGCATAGACAATAATACGAGGTAATGCAAAATATTGGTGTAAACTAATTTAGATTAAAGTTCTATTACTCGTATAAAAAATGTTCTTGCCTCTACCGCGATTACTACGTAATTATGCTATTATCAAGTATTATCTCACCTTGGAATCTGCTTTAGTCATAATTATTTAAGAATGCCTACTATTACATCTAGATAAAAGGTATATATATATATTTCTTTTGAAAAAAAAGAAGTTTGTTTAAGCCCTTCATTGTCAGTGATGCAAGTCCATTGACTCCGAATCCCGTATTAACGTCAAAGGACGAGGTTTCTTTTTTTTTTTTTTTAGAGAA
Organism: Cylloceria caligata; assembly: GCA_963942595.1. Lineage (NCBI taxonomy): Eukaryota > Metazoa > Arthropoda > Insecta > Hymenoptera > Ichneumonidae > Cylloceria > Cylloceria caligata. The sequence continues at coordinate 12,625,207 of OZ012710.1, read as the reverse complement.
ACCATCGATGATCGATACTATTCTGCTTTTTGTAGAACTCGTGTGTGTACGATAGGATACGTGCAGGAGTGCCCTTACCCTGCCTCTCACGATGCAACACGACCGATCGGGTTCATTGACCCGCAGGTGTGGAGGCTGCAGCTCTCCGGAGCATCGTGCGCTCGGTTTGCATCGCTTTGCCTCTCCGGTATCCCTCGACTCCTCTCCGCTGCACTGCAACTTACAAAGTTACATACACCCGGCGGCGTGCATTGTGTAGTCTTTAACGTGATTTCCGGCGTTCCACTTGCCGAGCGTGCCTCGATACGTCGATCGAGAACGTCAATATATTTGTAGTTAACGAGAGAGAATTCTGTCCCTGTTATGACTTGAACATAGGAATAATGAAAGAATGAAAAAGCATATAGTATACTTATGCGTAGAGGTGCATGCATACGCGAGAAAATGAGCGAATTGAATTAAAGTTCTATAGAATCAAATGAAGCTGAGTGTTCTACTTTCTTTCATGAGACGTTAAAAAGTAAGATTAAAAATGGAAGGATGGTCGAGGAAGCGGGCGTCGAGACAGCGTTGTACTACGGACACTTGGAAGATTAAAAGGTGATCCGTAACTGGGCGGGCAAGAGTGTCCATTGTCCGTTCCTTGTGCCGAGTGACCCTTTTCACGTTCAGTGACAATGATAATGGCAACTGCGCTCTGGTCCCGAAGCCCGTCGATGCGCTGATGGACATGGCGGAACGAAACGACTGTGCGAGCGAACGGACGAAGAGACTGGACGTGTCGGGTCAGTCGCAAGAGGCTGAAGATTGCGGTCCGTGACGCACTAAGCCATTCGCTTATTTTTTTCAACTTCATTTTATTTAATTTATTTGCATGAAGAGGTCAGAGGCTGCGAGTATACAGGAGAAAGCGATCGATCGAGAGACGGATGGAGTCACTAACGAAATTGTACCCGTGTAACCCACACGACGCGGTTGCGTCTACTGCGGGAAAAAAGTTTTGCGGTTAGTTGGGGACGCGCTCACGTGCATTTAACGCCGCTCGTTACACTATCACGAATCATAATCAACCACGAATGAACTCCAACACTCTGTGTGCGGGGAAAGGTGTTGCTTGCCGGTGTTGCTAGTCACCGGCGTTTCGGAACTTTTAATTAATACCGAAACCCCATCCCCTTTTCTTTTTCGTTGTCGCACTCCAGCCCATGGTACCACACCGAATTAATTTTCTCGTCCACCAAGAGCGACGAGAGTTCGCGTGTCGAGCTGGTTTTCTCGTTTCAACAGCGCGAGAAACATCCTTCTCTGCCTTGGCCTTTATTTTTAGCATGTCACTCGTACTTCTCCTTCCCCTCGTAGTCGTATCTTTTTTAGCTCTCATATATTAACAGCGCACGGTCTGCAGGAAGACTCGACGAGTTTTCTTATTCATACTTTCTCCTCGCTAAATCTCCTCGAACCTCACGAACACGGGTATATTTTTTTCATTGCAAATAAGGCTTCATATTTTCATTGTTCAAGAATGGCGAACCACTGTCCATTGGGAACTCTCGGCGCCTAAGTTAGCGATATCCTTTCCATAAGTTTGCGTCTGATTACGCGACTCTGATGGAATATTCGCTTAATGCAAAGGGACGGCTTTTCATTATAGAGCTTGGAAAAGGCGAAGGTAAAATACTGAGTAAGTCTCGCGTTTTCCCAGTTCTTTTTGTTCTTAAGGACTGTAGTACGTGCTTGCTGAACCTCCTAATTAATTAGTTCCCTTCTTGATCATAAATCCTTAGAGTATCACCCTAGGATGATGTCTACGTTGCTTCGAGCTCTCATTTTCATCATTCAGCTGCAAAAATATCTTAGATGTTCATTTTAAGAGCTCAGAAGGTCATTCCCAATTAATTTTACGAATTCTTGTGATGAAATGGGGAAATAACTTGTATTCCGAATAGTTAATTGCGGGCCGAAAGAAGTTTGAAAATAATTTGGCCTCTCTCGGAAAAGTAGAAAATCAGGCACAAAGTAGCGTCGAATGAGAAACAAAGTTTGTTTTTATACAGGCAAAGGTCAAAGCCAATCGTTGCAGAGAAAAAATTACCAAAATACGAGATGCACGCAGATGGGGGTAATGACTACGAGGAGTTTACGAGTGTGTGAGCTTTACTAGACCGAGGGTACGTCAACTACGAAAACTGTTTGAAGAGAGAGTGGTTTCGGTCTAGGAGAATCATGGAGTTCTATCAACAGCGATAGGAGTAGAGATCAAGAGTAGGATTTGGATCAGAGAGCAGAACCGAAACTCGTTTGCTCGGGTTTGACTAACCCAAGTGAACGTACGGCCGTCTAGGAGATGTGTATTAGGCCAAGTCTGTTTAGGTTAGGTAGGTATAGGTGGGCACTGTGTTTACACCCGAGGATCTCATTAGCGAGATTTGGGTGGTGTACTGGAATTCAACCAAGTGGGGAGGGGGAGTATACCCCGGAAGTGCAGAGCTTCACTACTCGAGCTATAGTTATTCCCGGTATGTACACAGAACTGCATCGAATATTGCGAATCTCAGAATATTATTAGCCGTGATAGACATGATATCTATTAGATATTGCAGTCCCTTAAAAAATTTTCGAAGGCATTGAGTATTAGTTAAAAATGAAATATTAAGGTGTGGCTTAATACTGATACCTCACCTTTAGACTGTCATCATGTTTTTCTCGAACGTGGGTTTATGGTGTTTCACTGCGTGAACGTGGCACAGAGTGAGCCCCACAAATCCGACATTTTTCAGAATCTTTGGGTTTTAAAAAATGTGTTAAAAATGTATCTATCTCTCTCTCGAAATTGCGGGTTCCTATAGCAGCATTTGATGGACAATGAGCCTCTCCTTAATATACAGCATAAATAAAGTGTGAAGTTTATTAAATGAACAAAAAATTCTTGTCACTTTTCCTAACGGATTGAAAATTTTGCATAATTTTTTTACTTTATAGAAAAAGCTGGGTTGAAGCGTATTGAAATAAAAGATCAATCCGTATAACTATGCCGAGCCAGTCTATTAACTTGCGTAAGATCCAACTGCAATGATATTTAAGAGTGTGTATCCAAGTGTCATAATATCCCAGAAGAGTACAGAGGCGTTGCACTTGAGACTGAGGAATCAGGTGCAGTAACGTCGATGACTTTGGCGTAGATTTAGAGAGATAAATTCCATGATGAATCATTGGGCGTCTGTGTATTTCGCGAGGAAAGCAAACGGCTAAGAATGAGGATACCGTGCGCCGATTCACCGACCGTGTGGCGTCTAGCTATCCTCTCTCGCGAGTCTTTTGTCGGCACCTTGGTCCACTGTTACGTCGATACCGACGACGCCTGGGTGTGCTATCTCATATATACTCATAGGCAGAGCCTATCTAGTATAGAAAGAAATTAAAAAAAAAGGAACTTTTAATGGCCATGGCGTGGGCAGTGAGCGGAAACGTTTACGCGGCGTTTCTCTTTAATTACGAGACGACCGCGTGCAAGTCGCGCCTGCGTATTGGAAGGCTCAAGAAGGAAATGAGCTACGATGGTCGTAAAAGACCTGGGTAACACTGGAGCGACGAAGAAGCCGATGAGGAAGAGAAGGAGAGCTGTAGCGGTATCCGGCTTGGATTGTCTCTGGTTCAAACTTAAATGATCCTTCCCAGAAACCTTCGATGTTTACCTGAACCGTGGTGGACTGCGAATTATCTGAAAACCATTTATATCTGGATTGCAAAGATCACAAGACTCGGAGTACAGAATTTTCAGGTTCGTCGTTGTCTTTACAGTTCTCGCACTTCGTTTTCTTCTTCCTTCGAATTTCTCGACCGGCTCGCAAGGCTTCCAACTTCAGCATCGATTGCGCAAGGTGTTCTCCGTAGAATCTCAACGAATACATGTATTATGTACATTGTATCTCGCACTTCAGCTTCCACGAAAGAGTCCGTTTTCCATGGGAATAGCGCGCCTGCACATTAAACCCGGCAAACAGTTTTTAGCTATATCTATATGTACCGTGTAACTGAGAGCCAGTTGATTTAATCAACGATTCATATTCGCGATATGAAGGAAAAAGTTCGCTAAATCGAAACATCGAAATTTGGAAACGCAAATCTAATAGATCAGTTTAATGATTATTTGCAACTCAATAATGCAAGTTCCGTAATTGAATTTCGTGTCTGGGTGAGATGGGATTGCAAGAGGAAACTGCAATAATTAATGAACGTGTAGAAATGCTACTTGAGTACTCAAGCCCGGATTTGTATGCTGCGCTGCATCTGCGGTATCCGGATTTTCTCAAATATAGCCAAACAGCCCCTCGGTTGAACATGTGTGCCGCAGGAGTGAGAATATTAATAATTGATTCCTGAGCCCGTTTGCAACACGCAGAACGTGGGATTCGACGGCTACGGTGTGGATAGCCCCTACTATCACCTGAGTATCGTATAATATTGTATACCATACGTAAAACTTATTGCACGCGTGCCGAGCACCTAGCTCAACTAATGCCAGGATTATTGGAGTGTAGTAGATCGCCGCAAGCACGGAGACACATAATCCTTCAAATCGACTATTACGGTTATCGGTGCTGCTGGTGCGTTTCGCGTTATTCTTTATTAAATGAAGTCTCTTACGTGTAAACGGTGACACGCTCTTCTAAGGGGTCGAGGTCTGAAACAGCATACGGCGGTATCCCGTTTGTATCTATAATCCACAGGATCTCCAGGCCACTAATTAAATCAAAAGTGCAAGGGAAATGGGGTAATGAAGGTCACCGCCGAAGTCCGAAACTTTATTTCTAAATAATTAAACCACATAATGACATTTTTATAAAGAATTCTAATCATTCGGGTCACAAATTAATTATAATTTGCATGACAAAGGCAGTTTAATGCCTACGCATAGTTCATTCGACAATAGATAGTGAAGTCTTTGACGCAGGTCGATATGCGGGTTAGTGTGATGTGCAAATCAACGAAGGGCCCAGTTTGCCGACAAACGAACTCGAACGGTTACGTGCGCGGAACAATTGTATATAGGTATACGTTCCACACGACTAATTAAATTTTTTACGAGACACAGCCACTTGTGTCCTGTGAATTCCGCTCCGATCGTGCGTCACACGTCGACTAGTGTAGATCACTTGCTACAGTAGAAACAGAGCGTATCACATTTAAAACGGCACAAACGGTTTTGTACATTCATTTTAAAAAATTGGTGAATTCCATGGGAATTCCATCTATGCTCGGATTCGATACGGGTTAAGTAATATCTATTTGCGAAATTATTTTGCGCTGTTTAATTACTACTTAATTACTCGGTAAACTGGATCGAACGGTATTAATTCAGCTACCTTTGATGTATTGGCAAATATACAGCATTCGCACATTACGATTTTATGAATGAATTTTTTTAAATCGCGTATAAGCTCCTGATAACAATGAATATTATGTGCTAAAAAATGTTTTTTTTTTTTCCTATTCTGCTGATGATATAATAAATCGACTGTGATACTGTGGTGTGATAAGTACGAGAGGATTTCACCAGGCAAAATGTGAAGGTAGGATGTTGAGAGGACGTTGAATACACTCCAACGACTCACGAAAGCCGCGAGGATGATAACAGCCTTATGCTCGGTTAACGCGATCGCGACTCCATTGTGCAAGATAGATTAAGGGAACCGTTTCAATTTCATCCGATTTTCAGCGTGTTGGCGAAAGAGACAGACCGAGCAATTGTATATCATATTATGACGCCGGGAATGACAAAAACAACACAGTATGCTTTCAGAGTATTACAATGAAGCGAGTACGAATTGCAGCCGTCGAAGTAACTTCATTGTTGCACCGTAAAACAAAGAAGCCCTCTTTGACTGAGAAACATAGCATATGCCCGCTTTCGATCATAGAACTAGAATAACTGAATCGACTTCGTCACAAGATTATATCATTTTTTAATTATAAAACTAGGTAATTCGATTAGCAAATACATTTTTTAAATAATAGAAATTTGTGAAACCGCAAATTTACTAATAAAATTAGCTTTTTGGTCCGTACAAACGGAATTGAAAATATCGAATTTATTTAAAACATTATTTTCGGTTGATATGTCATAACAAATAAATTTATGATTACAGAGCAATGTTTATGACAAAGCGAAAGAACAGCATATCGTTGGTCTCACCGAAGACATACGATATAATGACGAGAGCAAAGTCGCTGGCTCTGCTTTGGCGAAATTTATTGACGGACCACGCAAGGAACGCGGTGCGAGCAAGGTTCGCTGAAAAATACCTCAAGCGCAGCGAACCAGTTAGTCAGAGAGACCTCCCCAGTGCCCTTCTTACCCCTTTTCACATCCTTCTTCGTCTCCTTATTTCCCTGCTTGGTCTTCTCGGGCTTTTTCTCTCGAACAGCTCCTTCTTTTGCTGTGAACCCTGCAACAACGACGGCAGCGCGTCGCGACTTCGCGTCGTTCGTTCCATCGTTTGCTCGTTCGTCGCTTCAACGTCTAGATTCCTTGCGGTGTTAAGTTTCGCGGTCGTCGAGGTTTGCGGCTTTGTTTGGACTAGCCCAGTGCATCGTTCCCACGAAGTCTCTTCACTCCTTCCACCGGTGCCAGAGAAGACTCACATTTTTATTTCATTTTTTACACTGAACGTGCATTCTCGCAGTCTTCCGGCAGTCTATAGCCTCGTCATAAAACGAGTTTTGAAAATCCGATAAACAAGTCCCGTAACAAAAAATTTCAAAAAGTAATGAATATTAGATAAATTATGGGATAATTGTCGACGATGGCTTCAGTAATCGAATGCTCATGCATTCTTATATAATTAGAAAAATGTATTTATATCAGGATACTTCACTAAAGTACTTCGTCGCTTCGGTTCATCGGGACTTTAGCGTCAATTGCACCAACAGGGAAAATAAGAAAAAATAATAATTGACGACATAAAACTGCCATTTTCTTTATCTCGCACATTAATATCCATTAATTAATAATAAACTTTAAAATGTAAATGATATTTACTTGTTGAAAGAACGAAGCGATACCAGGCCACGCCTGTGGCGTGCGAATGGTACGATGTCGAGAAACGTATGGAGATTGCTCGGCATTAAAATAGAAGAGAACGGTAGGGGCCGATAGAAACCGAGTCTTCGTTCGAACGGTGTGCTAAGGTGCTGCCGGGTGAGCCATAGCCACGAAAGGGAAGAGACAATGTGGGAGCAGTTATGGTAAACTGTTCATTTAAATAACCGCGCAAGTTGGATGTACCGCGCGCAGTGACGGCCCAGCAGACGGTTGAGGCATACGGCTTCATGGTGTGCAAAGTTGTTCAGCACCCTCTGTCATTCTATATATAGAACAGTTGTCCAAGAGAAATAAAGAAGAAAAGGCAGAAAGAAAGACCTCGGCAATAGCAAAGCGCATTAAGAGTCACGGAGAATTAGAATGAATGTACGAGATACGAACATTTCAGGTAGAATAATTCTCTACCCTAATTTTATCAGCAACGATTATCGAAAACGTTTCAGCGATGAGGAGAAGCAGTACCAGCAGTAACAGCAGGGAATCAAGGAACAATGGGGTGTGAACTGTCATTAAGCCGCTGGTAGTCGTTGAAATTGATTGAGAGGTTGATACTTATCGTTAAAGGAGATCGAGAGGGGGGGGGGGCATAGGTCATCTTAAAAAGGGTGCAAAAGAATGGAGTTTGGTCTCGATCGCGCCAGCTCTCCCTACTTATCCCTTTTATATATTGATGGAGTCGCAACCGAGAGGAATATTAAAGCGGAGACTGAACTAGGCTGTATTTTTCATGGTTCTCGTTTTCACTCATTTGGGACCTCACGCACATTTTTTCTTTCTTCTTAGATATTTCCTCGACCTCTTGCTTAATTCTCTGGGAAAAGCTTTCCGCACTTCAACGACGTGTAAGCACGCGACTGTCGTAACTATCGATCGCCAGTGTTTCGAGAGGTTGGCCGCCCCCAAAACCTCTTTTGTTACGGCCGTTCACTATAAGTACAAGAATGGATGCAGGTAAGAAAGTAAAGGGCTGTAGTCACAGGGAAAAAAAATCAGAGGCGATACTCAAGGCTCCTTCCCTAGAATCATCGGATAAATCTGTGAATCAGATGGCTTGCACGCGATAAAATTCATGACTGATAAATTTGCGAATGAGAGCACAACGATTGAAGTTCTCGCCATGTTTATGATAGACCCGCCGAGTTTAATTCTCTTAGGAATTTTGGCGTAGTTGTACTTTGCTATATTTGACAACTTTGGATACACTAGTTGTAGCGAACTTGCTGAAATACCGTTTGCACTTAGGAAACTCACAGAAATTCATGAGAATTTTTCCTCTGCGTGAAGCCGGCACTATTGCTCTTAATTATTATTGACATGAGGCGATTCAGCTCAACAGCTTAATAATACAAGGTGCGGCTCCTGCATATTGTGTTCTATTCTCTTTTGTAGAATATTAATCTGCAAGTTGGGAGGACAAGCCGTTGTAGCGTAGACCATTATAAGGAACAATATAACCCTAAATGGTGTTACAAATAACAGAAACTGTTTACCAGTAACACCGTATAATTTTACACCGCAAATTTTAAACAGTGTAGGCGCACTCTATCGACAATAGCGGTCAAACCAAGAACATTCATTACGTATTGCACGATAATGCCGATAGAAAGGTAAACTCAGGCGAATGTCCGGGTCATCGGGTATGTCCGGACTTTCCTAATCGAGATCCTATTAAAAACCTAACAATCAGGATTCTCTTCGAGGAAGGTTGGGGCACCATAGAGCAAGAGCTGTAACTCGCCAGATCAGACATTGTTCCATCGCTGGTGATTCGTTCTCGTACGCCCCTTTGGAGCCTGAACTCCTCTGCGTACCTACTGCTCGTGGAAATACCATAAGTACGAAGTACTATAGTAGCAGAATACTGTATAGGGCGCGGAGGTTCGGTTACGATAGTTTCCGTAGTCGATTACTACGATATTCTCGAACGGTTGGCAACTCGGCTTGGAGTTCTCGTCGATAAATCATGATCGACGAAACGAGGACGTTGGCGGAGGCGAGGTACGCGCAACGAAGTCAGATAGAATGGCGAACGATATTTCGCAGTGTCGATATATAGTACACGCGGTTCGAAGCACAGAACAAAATCCGAACTAGGGTGAGGAAAGAATAAGGAGCTGGAAACCACGAAGGTGGAGAGAACGGAGATGAAAGTTCCGAGAATGAGATATGTCCTTCTCCTATAGTCGTTTATACAGTATATATAGGTACCACGTAATAATAACGAAAGATATAAAGCAATAAATGTCACATCGTCATTCTTAATCGACTGGCTAGGGCTATCTAGGCAACCAGGTGGGTGTAGGTGCGATCTGCGGTCTCTAGCGCGAGTGAGCACCCATAAGCCATCAGCCAGCATCGTCGGAATCCCTCGGGCTTTATTTCTATATAACTTCCTCCGGAACTAATAATATGATGATCCCTTTTGCGCCGTGGCCCGGAAGGCCTTAGACGCTTCGAGCGAACGGAAATTAAATACTTTATTCTTTTTCGATCGAGATTACAACGAGGGAACGCGTATACCATCTCACGTTCCGTAGGATTTCACTCTATCCGCCGAGTTCGATAGGATAATTATTTTTAAAACTTTTGTCTCTACTAATATCTTTTGTATAGAAGTTATTTCATACGCTCCATCAAGACTTTTACCATTTGATGGATAAACCAGTAAAATCCGAAACATGTAAATTATTGTTATCCTATTATTAAAAATTTACAATTTTGTTGAATTATTTGAAATATTTCTCAGTTAAAATTATAATAATTGTAGACGATTTTACTTTCCCATCTCTCGAAATTGCATTTTTATTCATTTATGCGTGAACATTTCTAGAGCGTGAATTACAATTTCTACGGTTAATAGAGTTTCCATCCTCATTTCCTATTCGGTGTATCAGCGAATACGGTGATTGCGGGATACCTGGTTTTGAGAATATCGCTTTGTTCCAACAGCCACTCAGTTATTTGCATACGGTGTAATACACATATTGCTTCATTATTATGCCATTCGTCTACGCTGTTACCAACAAATCATGCTGGTTGTTTTAAAATATTTAGTATAAAATTGGTTTAAGCCAGCGAGAAAGCGATAGCTAACATCGAACGGTTGTATTACCATGCAAGGCATATAAGAATTTTGTTAAAAAATGTTACGTGCAGTTAGGTTTTTTCTGCCCTCCTTCTATCCTTAACTTCCAAGTTTTCAGTTGTTTTCCTTCGTTACATAAAAAAAAATAGAGTTCGGCTTGTTATTAGAGGAGTTTGACGTTGGTTAGCCTGGATTGAGTTTACAAGCCAGATAATACTTTGTGTGCGGTATGGTGCTGGTACACGTACACCTAAAGGTTCTATTACGTTTAACGGTACCACGTGTACCTTTCAGTGCTGTCGACGAGTGGCGAAACCTGTCTTACCTCCCCGTGTAGTAACAACTAAACGCCGCTTTTATTAAATCCCGTCGTGGGGGGTTCGACGAAATGGCAAAAGTTCGCAGTTTCTCGGAGGCGCCTAGCAGGCAGGAGTCACTGGTGTATTTAGCCCCAGGGCGAGTAAATAGCAAGGCGCCTCAGCTTGTCGGGTACACCCCGGATGACGGGCTCTCATCTTATTCCCGTACGACGTTAGACGAGAAAGCTGTTCTTCTTGTTCGCCACAAACCAAAAAAAGGGAGGACGATAAAGAAACAAGGAATGAGGATATTTTCCACTTAGCTTACATATCGGTAATCCCTCTCTACTGTTTCCCCTTTTTTTTTCTTCATCATCCAGGTTTTTTTATATCTTTACTGCTTCGCTTCCCCCGAAGTATTAGTAAATTTATGAACAGAAGAGCATATCGCGAGTCGATCCGTTACGCCAGCATAGTGTCTCGCTGGTATACGTGCAGATACTGATACTACAATATGAATTTATAGTATACGTTTGTACTTTCGCATAAGAGTTTCCTGACGTCAGAAAGTGCCGCGACAGCTTCCGAAGCGACGAGGAGGATAAAAAGATTCGCTTAGAAAGAGACGTACACCGGGCGCTTCGCCCGCCAAATCCCCACCCTCGTGTTGTTTCCTCCATAAAAATAAAGTATATTCGAAAAATGTAATAAAAACTTAATCTTATTTTACGTGAAAAAGTATATTCTTCATACATGTTATACAATATTTTACATAAATTATTAAATATATGCGAAAATATATTATTAACATGGTTTTCAAGATTAATCAAGTTATATATATAAAAATATATAAATATATGCAATATATACAATTTTTCATGAAAAATATATTCAATGTATGTCAAAATGTATTGTTGCTTATACTTTTCTTTATGGGGATTGTTGTCGTCATTCGTTATTTTTTGCGAAAGCACTTTTTCTTCTCGTAATCGATGTTTGTTTACATCAGACCTTACACAGAGCTTTCACCCAAGAAGCACCGGAATTCCTACTTAAATATCGTCTACTTGATATGGTAAGCTCTATATAAATGTAAAACACTTGACATAGAATGTACTGTATAAACGGGGTCATCTTAACATAAAATTTTTATCTCTCTTTATTATAACGTTTTGATCTCTCTATATTATAACAAGATCTCGTCACTACCGCCGCCGTCGTGTGTGTACAAGAATGAATAAGAGAGGCACACATCCCTATTATTGACCCACACCACCGGTCAATAATATGGATAGAAGGAGGAGAAGAAATCAATGATAGGAAGAAAATACGATCGGGAGGGAAAACAAAAGATGATTGAGGAAAAACAAACGAGGATCGGAAGTGGATAGGAAATACAGTCGAGAGGGGAACACGAGGGACGGTCGCGAGTGAAAAAACAGCGATCACGAGGGGCAAGAGAAGACGATTAGTAAAGAAACAAACAATGACCGGAAATGGGGGTCGATTCGCAAAGTATGCGGAATGTAATATTCTATACCCATATACCAGGGGGGCGGGGTCCCCCTAAAAATCTCGAGTCCCGCATAAATAAAAATGTCAGAAACAAAAATTCTGTCATTTCACATAGAACGTCCTGTATATGGCAATTCTTGTACACGGTGGTGGCGGTGACGTATTTTTATAATATGAAAAGATATGCATACGCATTCCACTACTTCGCTCCCGTATATGGTACTAATAGTTGATACGGCTACATCAGCTTCGGAAAAGATTAATGAAGCTCGCTCGTCGTCGACTCGCGTATACTTTGTTCCTCAACATCCCATTAATAAATTACCTGCGTTTCTAAGTATCTAGCTATACATTACTATGCACACGTACTATATTACTACCTAGTACACGCAGTAAGCGCGCATATAGCTACCCTCGCCCCCCTGTTTTGATCTATGTCGAGATCGATACTCTTGTGCTTTGCCAACCACTAGAGGACAAGATAAAGCGACGTAGAATCGTGCGAGCCAGCGAGAGCGTATAGTCTAAGTTGCAAGATACGCGAGAGAGGTAAATAATAAATGACCGAGTGATGCGTGCTGGAAATAATTTGTAAAAGTAGTGAAATAATCTATTTACGGGGACTCTAATGGTTTTCCTGTCTCTTGCCACATGTGTCCTACGCGCTGGATCCTCTCGGTTTGGTGACCCAATGAAACGCTTGCTGTAGGATTCATTACTCACGATGTTGCGAGTTGTCGAAAGATAGAATAAGACGGGGAGTGTGACAGACACGGCGGCCCAGAGGCTGCATGTAATTAACCCGTACACCTACGTGCCTACGAGAAATTTTTGCAATCTTTGTACAATCATACATCCTAAAACAAACTGACGACGTTTCTATATACGTGTCTCTCGACAATGATATCGCAAATATCTTATGACTTGGATTTCGTAATATGAAGCTGAGCTATTGCTTTTATTCTCAAGTTCCCACACATTCGACAATACAAAAAGAATAAAAGAAGGAGAAATTCGCCGTTCAGTGGACAAAATTCATCATGGATTAGGGTCAAACTCGTGATTATACGTGTGAATGAGTGTGGAGTACGTAAAAGGACTAGAATCTTTTTTTGATTTTACGTGCAAAGATGATAATTACCGTTATAAGATCTTTCTACGAACGTACGGTTTATACGATGATTTAATGAAAGGAAAGACCGAGGCAAAGCGGGTACATCGAAAAAAAAAGTAGATTTGGAGAAAAATCCTAACGCGACGTATGATGCTTACGTCAGAATAGACAAGATACCCGACAATTATTTCAAAAAATTAAGGTATGAAGCCTCGATAGCAGGGGCACTCGTTGTCGCTTCAAGTACAAAGATACAATTAAACTTCTTTGAATGCGTACCGGAAATCATTATTATTAGGAACGAAGATTTAGACATTAGAGTCTCGTCCATAACTATCTAATATTGTAAAGTTGATTGTATCATTCGGACTGGTCATATATTTATTATTTGTCGCATCGGTAGAAAGAAGTAGAAAAACTTAGGTTATATGCATACACCTCTATTTAAGCGTCCGGAGTTTTAAAAAATATGGATGCAAAGTAAAAGCTTACATATTGTTTCCTTCATTATTTTCCACCTTTTCCAAAGCTACCTTTATGAGGAAGTAAGGCGATAATTTTTTGTTCTCTCATAGAGGAAGCTTTGTCGGAAAGATGGAAAATAATAGGAAAGCGTCTGAGCTACCACATTCTGTATAAATTGAGCTACCACATTCTGTATCGTACAAATTGGCACAAAATGTGAATGATATAGAAATTAAAAAATGTCAAATGCTCGAAAATCTCACTGCTTCAATATATATATTTATATATGTATATTTTTTAATTGTAGCCAATAACTTATTGGGTAATTAGCGTGACAAATTTTAGATCGATTGCTCAAGCACTTCGCAAATTTAAGGTCTTCCATGCTGCATGCTATGGCAATGTTGAATTTGAAAAATTCAATGCTCAATTAAATTTGAACGCATCTATAGATTTTGATGAAATTTTTTTATCAAATATCCCGTAATATCCTTACATACGTGTACAAAGATTTAGATCAATTTCTTGATCTTTGGCAAATTTATAGCAGTGCCGAAAAAAAAAATTCGAAATCAAACAATTTATGATTGTCACTCGGACTGACAATTAATAGTTGTCACTTAATAGTTGCCAGGTCTATCATAATATATATAAGTGTAATATTGCTTTGTTGTCCTCTGGTTGAAAGAAATTTTGGTATCCAAAGTAGAAGTCACAAAATGGTATGTTAGGGAGCCATTTTTTAATGACCATTGATTTAGTATCTTCGTACTGTATTTGAAATTTTTTAATGAATGAATTTTTCATGTCTGCTCGCCTTCTATGCATGTGCTGTCATTGTGCAACGCGCCTCGAACTTAGCAATGAAAGGCAAAATGGCATAAACCATACATTTGTAGTAGTCACTGGAATAATTACGTTTTTCCTTGTAAGTGTCGAGACATATTAGTGACGTGTGATCATTGATGGTTATCATGTGCATAACTTACCAAAGAGTTGTCAATAAAATTCCGTCGATTTACAGAATTATGGTATATAGCGAATACGACTATATGGGCTGCGAGAGGTTGAAAGCACGAAGCTAGACCACTTCGCATCAACGTCCTCGCCGTACGTACGTTGAAACTGTCATTAAATTAGACGAGCGAGCAACGAGAGAACGTAATTAAATTACGTAACTCGTTGACGACGAGGTTTCTCGCGGAACAAGTGAGAGAGGAAGCGCAAAGGAAAATATATCCTGGGTGGCTTTTGTATACATACACGAGCTACGAAATTTTCATTAGCCAGAAACGTCGTGTTCTGATATTTTTATCTTTCGTGTACCTTGGTGAAACGCGGCATCGTGTGAATGTTTGCGGCCGTAATTGAATCGTCTGTCGATTTATTTTCTCAAGTAAAAAGTACTTCATTAAATTTTCTCAGACTGTCGATGGGGTCAGAGGTCATGACGAATTTAGTACGTCGGAGACCAGAGCCAGACAGTGTACATAAAGCATATCGCACGTCTTCATCGTATTTGAAAGCTGGCGAGCAAATGGAAGCATTTTTCTCGGGGGGGGGGGGGGGGGGGGGGAGAATCAGTGCAGATTCAATTCCGGGACATCAGTCTAATCCGTTAGAGCAGTAGAGGAGATTCAGAGCTATATATGTGCATTTGAACGAGGAGCGAAGATAGTAATGGGATGGGAACGAAGGCTAACTGGGTGTCGAATCGACTATTTTCCATCGACCGTGAAACGCTCGATGGTGAGCCTGGTTCATGTATGGTCTTGGCTGGACAATGCCGCGATCACGGGTCAATTTGTCTGCGCAGTTGCTTCGAATAACTGGCCAGTAGCGGAACGAATACTGGTAACTCCGCCAATGGAAATTCGTGAAACGTTTTTTTTCATTCTACGCTCGACAGCTAATCCGGCATTGTGCGCGGGAATACCGATGCGATTATAGCGGTGTATCCACCAGGCGATCGTGCTCGGGCACTAACAGATGGACGGGAGCTGGGGACATTTGGCAGGATTTCAGAATTTACACCCATTGTTGTGTTCTCGCCAGAGATATTGTAATTATATGTACGAGAATTCTAGTCCCAAATTTATTATCACATCGCGTTATTAATGCCAAAAGAATTATTAATTCATGTCAAAGAAGCTTATTTTTTAATTATTCATAAATACGTCAAAATCAAAAGGCGAAGTCTTCATTGATAAGGCAAATAGTGATTAAAACCATATTTTTCATAACTTCCTTGCTTATTTTTAGATCTTTGAATTTTATGTAAATTTTCAAAAAATGTTATTATTTATTATCAATGAAAATAGTAAATCCTACACATAATAATGTTAATTAACCCCTTGCACTATGCTGAAATTCGGAACAAGCCGTGCCTAACTTCAGACGTTCTTGTTTAGCCCGAGATTAAGACCACGAGTACGGCTCGTGATATTCATGTTTGGACCGAAATATCAATTACGAGCCATACTCGTGATATTCACGTTTGACATGAAATTAAACAACGAGCCTGACTCGTGATATTCAAGTTTGGCCTAAAATTTTCATCACGAGTCAGACTCGTGAAAATAGTGCAAGGGGTTAAAAATGACAAAGGACCAAATTATTCAGCTCTGTTCTGAGTTTTCCTCTGTGCATGTACTCAAGTACACGGGTGATCGTATTAAGCAAAAGTTTAAATTCATTTAGTACCCAGAGAAAATTGATTATCGTGTAATCTCTACGACATGTGTGTGAGTATGTATGGTGGAAGAGACTGGGTCATCGTTCCGTGCTTTGTTTTCTCAAGGGAACTTGAAAATTGGCCCAGTGAGACTCGGGTTCTCGTACTTTGCATTTCTCATTTTGCACTTTATCGACTATAGTTGCAGACGATGCGGGCTGTGCGCGAGACATTGCGATGTGCTCGTTAATGTCTCTCAATTGAAATTTATAGCGAGCTAGTTTGGGTAAGACCTCGAAGTACTGCAGTGTGTTCACTTATGTGTAAGCACAGAACTGCAGAACTGTAGAAGTTTAGTGTCTCTTTAGGAGATATGAGATAATTACGTTACCCATATTCCATAGAAGCGGAATCCTTGGTCACAATCTGATGAGCGAGATAATCTTTTATGTCACGAAACTCACCCGTAACAAAAAATAAAATAACTTGTTTACAAAATAACTAAAAACGATAATACGATAATTCGAAAATCGATTAATTACAAGGTATTTTTTAGTGCCGAGAAGGCACGATACAAATTGTTATTTAATTTCAATAACAAAGTTGATAAATCATTTAATCACATTCTCAAATAACTCTAAACTATTAATATAAAACTCGCAATTTATGAAAAATAATATATATATATATAAAGCTGGCACACAGAAATATTAATCAGAAATACAATTCTAAAAGTTTAAAAGTTGCAAGCGTAACTTACAATTTAATTTTTATTCAATATGTTTTCAACGGTTCATATTCCCGATAAGGAAAAGCCATGCGATGTTTATCACAAGAGTATTGAATGTCACGCTTGTTTCGACGTTACCCAAACTCAGCCCCTATCTTATAGCTTAATGTAAAAGACGTTAAAGTAACTGCTGCAACGCCAACTCGCAACAACTGCTGCCACGTCAAGCTGCAACTACTGCTGCCACGTCAAGCTGCAACTACTGCTGCTTACTGTCAATTATCGGCGTCGAATAAAACAAGTCTTTGTAAAAGTCGTTGCTACCGCTTATACACAATAATTATTATTTGCAGAAGGTATCAGTGGTACGTGAAAAGAGAGACAAGCGTTGCATAGTGCATGTATCTCGGGAGAACTTCTCGATATCTATCTCAACACGTAAGTACGCGGTTACACCATGTACCGTCTAGCCATACGCACGGCGCGGCGCCATCGTACCTAGGCTCGAGAGAGGTTCAAGGTGCGTGCTGCTCCAATACCGCATGTTACCCCTATTACCATCACGCCCTCTTCGATATTCATGCTGACAGACTAATGGTACACTTAACACTCGATGTACAAGGAAACTCTGCGGTTCACTATACGTATCACAGTGGTGCAATAACATTTTTGTTCGTTCCTCTACCTGCGAATTCTCGTATTTCTTTTTTCTTTACGTGTTAGCCTGTAAAAAAAAACATGAAAGATTTTAGTACAGTTGGAACGTCAGAGTTATCGCTTCAACTGTTGTATCTCTTGTTCATATTCATTTACGATTTGCAGTCGTACAACATAAAAGAAAATGCAGAGGTATAAATATCGAAAGAGAACATATTCTCTAGGGAATTTGATGCACCTTCAGCTCTAGCATAATCGTTAAATACCTTTCAACAGAATAAGCTTTTACGTCCTTCGGTTGCAAGGTATGTATGCGCGCAGAAACTAACCGCGATTTTATATCCGACAAATGCATTGACCGAGTGGAAACAGAATTACGATTACTATAACTCTGTCCATTGTATACATTTTTACTAGTACTGTAGATGATTTTTTAAGATTGATTCGATGATTTCGTAATTGATTCGTTGTTACACTGCTAATACAATGTTTCGCGCTCAACATCATTCCACGTTCGAATATTGTACAATAATAAAATCAAATACGGTCTTGTTATTCGGTTATTACAATGGGACTTAGTTGGAAAATTCTACAGCCAATTGCCTCTTTCATTACACATTTATTATTAAATATAACGTAATATTTTTCAATAAAACATTTACTTCATCGCCGATATAACTTGTTTTTATCGAAAAAACAGAATATATAAATGAAAAAATGTATAAATTTTGTATGGGTCGACAGATATGGGGTCTCATCAAGCAGACATTTCTTTCTGGAATAAGCGAAGGCACTACGAAAGATACCCAGGGGATCGCGTCGGCATGATGTAACGACTATAAGGGTTGGATGGTGGTCTTGCACCTATACCGCGTATATATACTCGCGTTTTTTTTTATCCAAGGGTGCGTGCCGTTGTTACGCGTTTACGATTTTACGATGGGTCCGTAGAGAGAATCGAAGAGGGAAAGAATAAAGAGAGAAGATATTCCCGTACAGCGCACGGCGTTGTTATACGAGTCGCGCACTCCGGCAATTTAAAAAGATAATGCGGACGATCGAGAGCTCACCTTTTTTCCCTCAAAAGGACCACTTGGCTCATCCCTTCCGATTTGAGAACAAGAGGGAGCGAAGAAGGAGGACTCGAGAACTGAGAGAAAGGACTTTATCGATAGCACGTTGGTCGCTCTCGGATATATTGGAAGGGAAGAGAGAGAGAGAAACGAGAGAAGAACGAAGGACTTTTTTTCGTGCAAGGCTCTGAAGGTACGGAACGAGTGGCTCGAGTGACGAGACGGCGGCTAGATAAAACGCAAGGAAAGGACGTCGAGAATCTTCGCCCTGTACTACTATGGCATATATAGGAGTGAGAAAGAGAATAGCGAGAAGAAAAATTTCTCTTTAAAATATTATTCTCGTAACTTTTTTTTCACTACCTAACCCTCTTTCATTGGTCGGATTTCGAAGCACGTTTTCTTTCAACTCTCGGATCGTCAAAGACAGTGCTAGTAAGGCTAACTCTAAGACCCTTTTCCAGCCCTTCAGAACTGAAGTTATTGAATCTTCGATAGAAAATTAATTATATGTTCTTATAGGAAGAAAAAAAAAATGATATTGAATATCTCTACAGTTTACCACATATTTACTTTGTTTATCAGTAAAATATTTATTTACTTCACTCGATCAATGAAAACTTTCAAATACTTTTTCCTGTGATCGATCGAGATAAACAACAAGAAAAAAAAACAAACAATAGACAGCGAGATAAGAAAGTTAGAATACCTCGTGATTCTTCGTGACGCAGTCTTTCGACGGTTCAATTTACGTACAAGCTACGTTCTTCGCTTGGTCTGTATCGAAGAGAATTGAAAGAGAGATTCCTACTCGAAAGAACGAGGAGGATTCACGGAGAAAGCTAAAGGACGCAAATGTTCACTGGGTGGCGTAAGCCCGTCACTGCATAGTGAGAATGTATCGAAGGAGTGAGTGAGAGAGACCAAAATGTACCGAGAGGATGCGCTGAATTATTGGTTCGACTTTCGCGGCCATGCATTATTCAAGTTTCCACCGGGAGATCGAAACGCGGGGGTTTAGGCACGATAGAGTTTACGTAGTACACTACTGTAGATTCATGCAGCTGAATATATCTATGCAGCAGCAGAGTTTGAGTTTAGGAGCAGCTTTGCCACGGATATCGCTCGATTTGCGTCGAGTAACTTTCCTGATATTTGGGTGCGACAGGGGGAGAGGTGGATAGTACACTTTCCGGTTATAGCGCGAATCTCAAAATGCGAAAGAACGATTACTTGGAATATTTGGTAGACTTCAATCATGACTTTTGATAATAAAAGCTCGAAAAACTTTATGATCATCAGGGATTTAATAAAATTGAATGGAAATTCATTTTAGGACATTTTTTAAAAGGACAATTAATTAAAACGAAATTTATATGTAAATCTGAATATTTTTATTTATTTTGTTACATTTTCATATCCATCACGTGTGCTGGATATCATAACTTCAGCGCTTTGTCACTTTAGGCAGTTATCGTGTACCAACGTCGTTGAGTAATCATAAACATAGGTACGGACAGCAGAGTACGCGTGAATCGAGAGAGACTCTGGCAGCTGACAAGCTTGCGGGTACATTCACTCGTGCAATATACGGGAAACTAGTTGGTACATCATTTTGAAATTTCACAGACATAGTGATAAAATCATAATTAGCACGTATATAAAGTTACAAAGAAATGTAAAGAGTTAAAATGTTAATTGCTACCATGCGAAAACTACAACAAAAAATGGTCAAACGATGTTTTAAATTTTTTACTTTAACAAGGTGTTTTATTTGAGCCAAACCGCAATTGAAAGGAATAAAGAGCCAATGACAGTTGCTTTCACGGTGTGGTTTCAAATATTCAATGTATGTTCTACATATCTAAATCATATAAACACTAACGACGATCAGATATATTGTCAGAAAGTTGGCTCTTTCGAGCATGAAGTACGTAGAACAACTCTGTAGTGTACATGCTATTGTTACCGATCGATGGGACACACGAAGGGCATAGAATGGCCTTTCGTTCGCTCACGAATGAAACGAGGAGTTCCCGCTTGACTAGTCTGCTACCGAAGCATATACCAGTATCGGTACTGACTATAACCCATGGGGGCGGGCACGGGTTTCGTTGCCAAGATAGCTAGCAAATAGGAGAATATGCTAGCTCTCTGTCTCGTGTTTGAAACGAGGGCAGAGTCATTGATTTACCGTACCGAAGCTTCCCCTTGTAGTCTCGCTTCCTCTTTCCATGATGGTTCTAACGTTCCAGGTACATACTACAGTGTGTATATACTGTATACCGTATACCGTACGATGTACAATTGGCAGGAACAGAAGGAATAGCAGGAGCAACAACGGGGTAACACACAACAACGAGCAGGCACGCTTCGGTACCGTGGCCTGCGAGAGTTACCCGGCGAGCGGTGAAACTCTCACATGGAACACATATTTTGTAGCCCGACAGTTTATCATAAGTCAGAAGAGAGCGAGACGGAGAACCAGTTGAACAAGAACTGGAGTATATATTCAGCAACGCGGTACGTTGCACCTCGTGCACGCCTGGTGATCGACTTCCTGCACTTTTGCTGTGTTCCCAACAGAATAACCCAATCGTTCGATTCGCTCTCCCAGAAATTATCGAAGCCATCGAGCCAGTCCGTTTACTATGCTGCACGACTTGAATTATTGCATCACGCCCTTCTCGAAAGCGACACGAAAAATCTAACCCCGTTTTTTCCCTCATTCTTCACAATTGTTGATTCGCGCCCGCAACCGCAGCAACGGATGTATTTTTTTTGCCGTAATTTTTTTTCTTCTTTTACATCGTGTACCTACATCGAAGATAATTTATGCAACGAGCGGGAAACACTCGGGAGACTCGAGCCTCGACTCTTTCGTCTTGAGTGGCGTGCGATGCCAGGGCAAGAAGAACCACTTGTTCTTACGGAATACTAGTTCGAGTGGAGTAGGGAGCCTCGTCAGTCATCGTTCCCACGAATACTTATGGTGTTTGATACTGTGTAACATATTCTAAGCTACGAAGCAGAATTTACGAGTATTCTCAACCCCTTTTACACACTTCACAAGCCTTAATCTTATACTTTGTAACAACAACAACAATAATAACTGATTTCATGAAACATGTTTGCTCAACTTGAAAGCTTTGAATCTATTTTATGTAAAAAAATTAGAGGAAGAACAAATTGTTTCTCTGGATGCATATCGACTTGTATTATTTTATAGAAAATGATTATTGGCACTGATTCGTAGGGCTCAAATTTTTCAGAAAGAAGAATATTTACCATTTTACGCGTTACATTATCACCGAGAGATTGAGGAAGAGATAGAGAGAAAGAGACGACGACGACAACTGAGGAAATGGAGATATCTGCAATTCGAGAAATAATTTCCGTGGAATACTTTCAACGTGGCGGAAGAAACCACGTATCCGAACGAGCGATAAAGGGCATTTTTCGTTATCGCGTGAGCGTTTATTTTCTCTTTCCGTCTCTTACCTCTTTTTCTTACTTTACCCATCTTCCGCGTCTACTACTTGTTCGTCTTGGGCAGCACGATTCTCAAGTCGGCTCAACCGGTGCCTGTTCTAAGTAGGTAGAGGCTCCACGGAGAGCATCTATGTCGATAGAGAGAGCGACTAACATTTTTCAAGTATTCGAGGTAAGCCTCGGGAGTATCTACTTCCGCCCTGCGACCACTGACTCTCGCCCCCTCTGGTAAGATGCATAGAGAAAGAGAGAAAAGAAAAATTCAAGGAGGAATCGGCATGGGCGCCCTAGGCTGACTGTCTGCCCTGGCATCAACTCACCTACTCGCGCTCGGTGTCCGCGCTCCACACGGTTCTCTACTCGCGCGGCGTATAACACAAGGGGCGGGCCATTCTGACCTCGTTATTTCCATTATTTTCCTCGCCTCGGCTAATCTCGTATCGCAAAACTCTCTCCTACACTGTTGTACGAAACTCGTTCTCTATCGTATCACGTACTGCAGCCCAGCTAATATGATGTATTCTGCCCACCGAGCATTGTCTGTCTGCGATGATTCTTGTAGCTTTGTAACTCGTAATTTTAGCTACGTTTACGAGGCCGTTGCCACTGCAACGATGAAAAATTTAATTAAGCGGGTTGTTAGACGTTCAAGAATAAAGAATGTAATGAGGTCATGAAATTCTATGATAAGCTATTTCTTCCTAATCAGATTAGAAAAATTGCTCGAGAAAAGCAACAGTTATCGATGAAGTTGAAGTAGATGTTGCTTTTAAAATTCCAATTAAGAAAAATTTAATAACCAATAATGTTTCTTTATATATTCTACCAAAAATGTTTCTAATATATCATTAATATTAAAGATATATATTGAGAATTTTTCAAAAATTTTTTATTTATATTAAAATTTTTTTTAATGCAATATTTCAAAGAAATTTCCTGTAATTTACATTTACTTTGGACTTATTGTCCACTAGGGTGATTACGTCTGATATCTAATGAATTTTGAATAAATCTTCAATCCTTCTAAATAGTTTTCTTGGTACGTGATATCAAGGAGATTAAACGGAGGAAGTCAACACATCTGTGAGGAGCTCTCGGCCATCTCTGATGCAGAAAATGATCCGTTCTTAGGGGCAGTGGACTGGCTAAACGTGTCCAATACGAACTAGTGTATGTAGTGTAATGTTTTGCTATCGCGAACGAGAAGGAATGCCGGGGAATGTTACGGGAGCGTGTGGGCGCTGGGGCGAGCGAAGAAACGAGGCAGAGGAGGTTCGCAAGAGTTGCCGAGTCGGCGAGTCTCGAGTCTCGAGGAGAGAAGAGAGCACAGAGAGGTCTGCTTGCTCCTCCTCGGCAGACAGAGACATTGCACGGAGGTTAAACAGCTGAACCCCGAGGACCCAAGGGGTCAAATGCCTAAATTGCCGCGTCACAGACCGTAAGACAGGACGGGCGTTTATCCGAGCATGGTATTAAAGGGAGAGAAACGAGAGAGTATGTACATGAGAGGAGAATAACAGTAATATAGGTAGGTACGTGAACGAGAGAAGAGTGGTGAGATGAAGAGAATATGTGAGCCAGAGCTAGGGAGTCTTGGAATATGCGACCTCTGCTCTACCTTCCCGCGTCGCTCTTTACTCTCTTCACCCTCGTGTGCATCCTCCTCACCGCTCTCTTATTCGCTCTCGTCAAACTGCTTGAATACGCACGTACCAGAGTTTACGGGCGTGACAAGCAACCCGGCCCTGCTATTCGAAGAACCTCTCTTCGTGGTGTTCGCCCGTCGGAGAGGAAGGAAAATGACGAGAGTGACAATTGGAATAATTAACAATATGGGGTTGAGAATACCGCGGGAGACTTTGAGACGAATGACATAACTTGTAAGTATTAATTAAAGAACTTTTAGAGAGAGAGAGAGAGACAGTAAAAAGCTGAGAAGCCACAAAACGATGTATTTCAAGATAAATGCAATACATTGCTTTAATAGTGACGCTACACTTGGGAATTCACTGTGATCAATATTATTACCGGATATTAGAGTTTGAACGACGCGCTGTTAAGGAGGTTGAACTGAAAATATTCAGAATTCGCTGAAATAAAAATATAATATTAGTTAATAATAAGAAAAAAACGTGTGGAAAATTGTAGATTCTGTTGCTACGTAGTTTTTTTTATAATAAATTGTTGAAGTTTCGCTCTTACGCGTTGACTCTTATGACAATAGCAATACGATTACTTGTATATGAAAAAAGGGAATCGAAAAATATTCAGAAATTCATGCAAACATACCAATGACAAGGGCTACCAAGAAACGTATATACAAATTTGAAAGCAATTCACTGTCCATGGTTTGTGCTAGCACGAGTGAAACCAATCTTTTAGCTTTTGTCTCGGCACGCTCGGGATTCCGCACAGCGGACCTCTCGGTATTATCTGCCTCGCACCGCGCGCGCCGCCTGATCTATCATCCCACAAGGCTCGCGCTCCACCCTCCTTAAGCCCCAACATTTTTTATTTCATCGATAGAACTTGACGTGTTTTGAGTGAAATTCAATTGGATCAGTATACATTGAATGAAAAAATGTTATGTAAAATTTATTTTCCCAACGAATTACGTCCTCGAAATGTTTATAAGTTGGCTTAGTTGGTACACTACGACTTCACCGCGGTATTAAAATGTAAGCTCGAAACAAAGAACAATAAGGGACAAAAAACAAGAGCTCCGGGAAAGGCCAAATTATAGCAAAATCGAAGAAAAAAAAAACTCAGATCTTCGGGTGAGAAAGTTTATAAATTGAAAAATGCAAAGAAAATATGAATGGAAGTGAGTGTCAAGGAAACGCGCTGACACGAATATAAGTCGAGAAATAGAAATAAGAGCAAAGGGCTCGCATTTATAGTTACTGTGCTATGCTTTTGACGCATCGAAGCTTGAGAATCAACGAGGAAATGGAAATTCTCTATAAGGTGGCTCAGAGAACCTTCCGAGAAAAATATTTGACGGTGAGAACGTGAGCAAGAAGATGACGAAGATGAAGAAGAAGAAAGAGCTCTGGCGGTGTGTGCCGACGGCTTGTCCTGTCTCATATCTCGTCGACGAGTTTCACTCTGGCTTTGATCTCTGCTCTCCTGGCTATATTCGAGGGAATGTCGAGGACAAGAGATCCTCGGAACTCATTAGTGCGACGCGGTTGTATCCCCCGAAGAGTAAGAGAGCTGAGAGTAGGGATTCTTCCCGATCGGGAGACCGGACCCAACCGTGAAATTGAAATAATAGCCTGCGTGTATTGCGTGTACGATGTGCGCATGTCTTTAGAATTTGATATGCTCGAGAGTCGTTACCGGAACTTAAACTATACGATAATCGATACAAGCTTCTTTGAATAAAAAATCTATAAACACCTTGTACTTTATGACAATAGAAACTATAATTAAAAAATTCAACATACAACAACTGACACGAAAAACGTCTTTGCTATGGATTTACGTTAATATCGTTCTTTCTTTCTTTTCATTTCGTTCTTTCGCTCGCCCCGACTTTGTAGCACGTCAAGAATCAGATGACCAATGCCGATATCAATGTAGAACGAGGTAGCGTGTCTA
Organism: Cylloceria caligata; assembly: GCA_963942595.1. Taxonomy (NCBI): domain Eukaryota; kingdom Metazoa; phylum Arthropoda; class Insecta; order Hymenoptera; family Ichneumonidae; genus Cylloceria; species Cylloceria caligata. The sequence continues at coordinate 12,599,398 of OZ012710.1, read as the reverse complement.
TTTCCTACGATTCGTGGAAGAGAGCACAAGAGTGTAGTGTAAAGTGGTTCTAGAGTACAGTGTCAGTATTGTAAAAGGGCAGCCAATGTATACGACCAATGTTGTTTAGGTCCCTCGCAGGTTTGCCGCACAGCGTGCAACCTATATCTGTGTTGGCGTGCAAAACGCAGACGGAATGCCGGGAAACGGCTGACATTTACAGTCGGTGGGTTCGTTCTTTGCTTTGCTGTGTGCACTCTGCATGTATACAGTTCGCTGAGTGTACACCAGCGCAATTTGCCCGAAGCGTCTCTTTCGCTCTTTACACGTTTCTCCTTTCGTCCCTCTCGTGCACTTCTGCAAACTGCAACTCGCCAGTGGGGCGAGTTCGAATGGCTTGGGCTATCGGCACGCGATTCCCTACGACTTCACGTAACTCGACACGTACCACTGCTGGGCCTTTCTCCCCGCGAGTATTCCGCGCTTCGCTTCGAAAAGAACTCTGACCATCAGACATTCGAACTGCCCGATGGTTAGGGCGCTTGAAGAAAAGGGTTTACGCTCGCAAAGTCTGCGGCAATACTTGCCGCGATGAGAGAATTGGAATTTCTCGTTGATAGACAGAAAATTGCGAGGCTTTTTGAGCTATAGAATATAAATTTCGGAAAATCTTGTTATTCCCTATACAGATGAGAATGCTAGAGCAGGCAGATTGAAATTAAAACTAACGTAAAAAAGGAATAATAATAGAGAGGGAAAGGCAGCTGCAATGAGCTACGTTGGAAGTAATGTTATTGCTTCTTCCGACATCTCGCATCAAAGCTATATTACCTGTCAGGTTACGCCGCAAGTTAGAACGTGAAAATTACGTTCGTACACAGCTGAGATATATTTAAAAAATTCCCTTACGTTTTTCAACCCATCGGTAGGTGTCTTCTTCCACAAGAGCATCGTAAACTTCCATCTCATTGGCGAATCGTGTCCTTCGCCCGCGCTCACGAGACGACTCTCACGTTTCCGTCGGAAATTATAAATATACCAAGCTTATCGTGGTGACGCGATGTGTGACGCCTTGTCCACGAGGTGTTCGAGTCTCGATGCATATATACCTACCTACAGACGCGGAAGAGGAAATTGCGTCCCTATGCGAGACATCCTGCCGTCTCGAAGCCTGCCTGCCTATCCTGCCGACAGTTGTGCGTTAGCTAGCCACGAGTGAAGAAAAATCGTCGACCCAGTCACACACGCAAGATTTATCGTGCGTTTCAACGATTCTCGCATTTAATTGCTTGGCATGGCACAAAATAGCGCGGTCTCTCCAACGCTTCTCTTCCTCTTTCACGTCGCGATTATACCGGCACACCCAGAAAAAAGAAACCAGCCACGCGCGAGAGACGTGTCTGTCTGAAACTCTATATACCTATGAATGCATCTACCGTGTACATGTTTCTCATACATCCGGCAACAGACCTTTACTTCTACAGTTTTCAGTTACATTTCTTAAGAGATAAGACATTGAGTATTATTCTTTATTTCCGTTAATCACTTATGGGAATTGACTATTTTTCTTGTTGCTATTACGCATACAGCACATTCAACTGTTAGGTGCTTCAATAAATCGTATATTTCAACAATTACCAAAAACTTTCGATTTATTTACTGCACATTCAAATATAATGAAACTTCAATTTGTTATCCATAAAATTAATCGTATGACACTTGAATGAATCTGCCAGTGGCCGATGAAATTTTATTTTTATTTTTATTGTTTGATCATCGAATTTATAGCTTACGTCGTTATATACATTCACCGGGCACTCCACACGGTATGAGAACGAGGGAAATACAACTGTTAAAAAGAATAAACCATTTGCTTACCTAACTACAATTTACAACGGATTAATTTTAATTGGAACAAATACATTTGTATCGAATCAATGGAAATATTATAGATTTTTTTTATTTACTAGTATTTTTTCCAAGTGTGTACATATTTTCACTAGAAGTTTACTTGTTAGCTATCAATTTAGTTTCAGTTTAAAATCCCAGGCAACCAATCTTCAGATAAAGAGAAGGAGAGGGAGAGAGGGAGGGAAGGGGAAGAGAGAGAGAGAGAGAGAGAGAGAGAGAGAGAGAGAGAGAGAGAGAGAGAGAGAGAGAGAGAGAGAGAGAGAGAGAGAGAGAGAGAGGGAGAGAGAAGTGTCGCCAAATTCTTTGACACTCTCGGTCTACTGTCGGTATTGAATTGACCACGTTACCTTTCGATAGTATGAGATGGAGTGGTTTTCAATGCGATGAACCAGGAAGCCAGATTTAAAGCGCACGCTTCATCACCACACTACGTGTTTCGTCGATCGATTCTACATCAATATTATCCGGTACCTGTTCCTTTGGATGACAAAGCGATCTAACGTCAACAAGACAGAGGAGTCGAACGATACGATGTCCACGAAACACCAAAAGACCAAAGGAGTACAATAAGAGGAAATTCTCCGTGGATAGGAACTCGCAAGGAATGGTAACCGACGAGAAGAGAGTTATTTGCAGAGCAATTTCTGTTTCAGGATTGCGTTCGGGCGACGATGCAGCGCGCCTCCAGCTACTGGAAAGATCCAAAGGGATGAGAGACGGATATATACAAGCGACTATTCACTCAACCAGCTGCTACGTGGGTCCGGCTGAATCGTGAAACGGTTTACTATCTTTTCCTCTCGCGCTTGTTCGATCCATCGTTGGTGTCCTTTGTCCTACGTGCAATCGTATCTAACTCTTACAGAGCGCCGACCCATGGAATGATTTTCCAGCCCGTCCCGGCCAACACTCGATTGGTCTTTCGATTGTACCGCGATGGATTGGAAACTCATGTCCTCGCAGCCTCGTGATTTAACAGCAAAAACTTTGCTTTTCGAACGCCTCGCCTGTGAACAATGCTTGACTCTAAAGTCTCATTGCTGTCACGAGTATAAAAGTTCGATTTACCAATCTTCGTCTTGTTTTTCATACTGACAGGAAAACAAATGGTACTGTAACCTATTAAAAGTGAAAACTATTAATTATTGGTTCGGGTAAATATTTGTTTAATCACCGTAACTACCTTTTATTGGTTTCACTACTATAATAATTTACGCAGCTATAAAAATGATCGTACGGACTAACAATAAATAGCAAATCGCTTCATTGTTGTCAGAAGTACCACGATGTCTCCGAATACAACCTTATCCAAGTAAAAATTTATTTTTTTTTCAAACCGCTTTGTGAAAGAATGTTAAGATATTTCGTTCCGGAAGTGACAAAGTATTATGGCACGATGTTGGATGGAGTTGTATTTCACTTTAAACGGGGACTCTAAAGTTTCCACCACGACAAGTTTTGTCATGATGATACTCAACTTTTTACTATTCGGAATCCTTCGTTTTATTATCTTCACAGTTCGCGAAATGGTGCAGACAGCTGTGCAGGTGGTCTCGGCATTGCCGTTGCTTTCGATTACTTAAAGAGTTAGTTTACAATGAAGAATCGATTAATAAATCCATAGGTCGTGATTGCGAGAATCAACGCTTACTCGATTCTTGCGTAAGATGGAATATTTCTGCAGTGGAGATTGTTTGAATACGCTGAAGAGTCATCGCTCGGTCGCATCGCGTTTGAGCGCACGGTAATGAGTTGGAAAATAGTGCCAATTGATTCGAGATCTTATGTTTGTGATAAGCCGCGGGGAACAGCTGCTTCGACTTGCGGTACCGTGTACCTGCAACATGTACAGGACTCGTGCCGTTCCGTCCTCACGACGGTGAATGTAGGCGCGAAACTATAAAGGACAAGATCGTGCCTGGTGTGGTGGTGCCGCAGCAGGAGTGGCTCGCTCGTCTGGAGAGATCGTTGCTCGACCCGCAACTGCGCGATTTCAATAAATTGAGTCTCGCTTTGCCCGCATGAAAATCGATTAACCTGCTCACGAGCGAACCAACGAACAAGCAATTGCGAATGCATAGATACATCACAGTAGATACACCATACTCATAGACATATGTGCATTGTGCTCGGAGCTGCGAACGAAAATAGGGATAAGAAACATCGAGACGAAGCAATTAATTATTCCTCGTTCTTTCATCTTAACCCGTACGTGTGGGCGCGACAAATACTCTTCCCAAAGAAGGCGTATTAAGTACGTTTTGTTATTATAAAATCGTGTTCAATATGCATTTTCTATGCACATCGTAGTGAGTTAATATTGCGAATATGGTAAAATCTTATTTTCACTCGATTGCGATATTTGAATCTCGTCGGTAGATAAACTGTGTACTACGTTTCTCTGTAGAAGCGATGAAAACGATTGAAGTGTGCTAACGGTAAATAGGGTTTTACCTAATGAGAGGAAAATCGAATAAGTACGTGCGAATCGAGAGCGATTTATCTGTACAATGGAACGCTGTTTCGTTGCGTCATTCTCTGGATTTTATTATCCGAGGTTTCCGCGGGAATCGTAGAACTAGTCGAACGTTCGATTGAATTTGAGACCTTTTGTATATACGACTCGCTATGTCGGTTAAAATAATTCATCTCGTTCGAGGAGTTGCCCACTGGTGAGACGGGTCACTCGGTCGGCACGCCCATGAGCTCTATTCGCCAACATCGACGATTTACAAGCTCTATGAATATTCGGCTCTGTGGTGTATGCCCGAAGCAGTACCTAGGCGCAGTAGTTTCTATATTATAGTACGCTCGACGTAACGAATGCACGACGGGTTATACCTACGAAAACGTCGTTCTACTGCTATTTCACGAGATAACTATAGGCAATGGTATAGGTCCGGCGGAAAGGTCTCTTGTATACACTTGGGTTCATTACCATTCACTCTGACTGCACTCTAAACTCGGAGTTCAAAAATGACCCATCCGCACAATTCTCGAATCCACGGGGCATAACTATGCGTGATACAGCATCTGTATATATGGTATCTATGAATATTCCCTACGAGTTTCAGAATGTAGAAAGACAATGCTCAAGGGACTTGTTTTAATGAACCGTAACTGCATGTTCGTACTCTCACCAGAAATGTCAGTAGTTACCTCAAATGATAAAATGATTACTGCAAGCTTGGGGTTCATGAAACTGCATTTAGCATTTCAAATTTGTGCCGTATACGAGGAACGTAATAAAATTTTCACATGCACGAAAGGCGTCTGAACACCACTGACCGATCGGTGATCGTTTATAGCATTCAATCAGTCGATAATATCATTGAGATGATTTCTCACTAGCTCCCTGATATCCGATCGGCCTAATTCCGTTTTCAAAAAATCCACAAATGCCTTGACGGTAGCGATAAATTTGTTGACTAACGAATAATTTAATGAGATTAACGTACTGGAGATGAGCAAACATACGTTAATTTTGAGTTTTTCACTCTTATGATTTAATTCATGGCATTAGTCGCAGGTAACGAAATGATTAATTATCCAATCAATTTTCATTACACTATCCCGAAATTTCTATTAATGGTGCGTTCCGTGGTGTAAATACAGGAATTCTTGTTTTTGATTTTGTGAATAAATAGTACTGAATTGACATCGGATGTTCGATGAACGGTACGTGAGATTGGAACATTTTATAGAATCATTCCGGCGCACATAACGAGGTATATTCATGTACCAGTAATGTTGACTGGTATTGTGAGTAAACATAACGGTTCAGTTCAGAAAATATTTACAAACAATGTTCACTTTACTGGAATAAACACAACTATTATCCAAATATCAGTACTTTTTTCTGTATTGTACTAAATTTCACGTATATCCACGAATATAACAAAAGTTTTCCTACAACAAAATAGCTGCATATCTCGACGTAGAGTGAGAATAAATTGAAAAAAGGAATACCGACGGCAACTCGTAACTAACTTATGGAATCTAATTAGAGCTTCATTCCAAAATTAAGCGTCCGGCGTGGCTTTTATATGCTACTAGCTCTGTATTACAACGTTACGTATTCGAGCAATTTGCAAATAGCCGAGTACGATATATATCATAACTCAAAAAGAAAAGAATATTTGCGACGTGTGACGTCTGCTACGGTGCGAGAGCCCGTTGCACACTGGATCAACAAGTTGGAATGTTATCGCGCAATGTACCCCCGTGGTGAGTGCCGCCGGACTAGAACGCATTCCATTGCGAAGTGTAACGTATGAAAGCTCGCATGAAACTCGGCTTCGTGCATGCATGTTATACTGTAGCCTTTATCCACGCGGACGTAAAGCCACTGAAAGGGGTACAAAAGTGACACTGAATGTGGACATGACGGAGTGATATTGAAAACGGTAATATTTCACTTCGTACGACAGGAATTCCTTTACCACGTTAAAAGTTTTAAGTACATTATTTTCATAAGCATCATTTACGAATCACAGAAGTATTCCACATTTAATATCCAATAAACTATAATACAAAAAAACAATACTTTTGCAATAAAAATTTGATAATTAATTTAAATTACCTTTTATTTGTCAGTCTATTTTTTTTTCCATGGCTATTAATATTATAAGAGTACTTTTTTGCAAAAGAATTTGACTGAAAGTATTAAAGATCTCAATAAATCTTACGACGAGTGATAAACAACGGGAATAGGAATTTTTCGCTCAAACGGCATCACGACTGTTGAGAATTCTCTTTATTGAATATATACCAATATTCCGAAATCGTCGAAGGGGGGGGGGGGTTCAGGAAAAATCTTGTCAGTTTTACGAGACTGAACCATATACGTATAATTGTGCTACTGGGTTGAGGAAACGAGACGAAAGCGTGAGGCTCGCGCGCGTTGCACCTGCCGAATTCTCGCGATCGAATAGAAAAGAAATAAGAAAAGAGCGATTCCGTACGTATTTGGCTATAAGATCTTGCGAAAGCGTGAGCTTCAAGATAAATTTTCTTCGTTCGATTTGCCGCAACTACTATACTACTATTGGTGGTGGTGCTGCTACCGCTACGAGAAAGACCCTTCTGGCATTTCACTAGGGTTTAGTCGCGCGCGTTTATCACTCGCGATAAATCAGCATAGGGGCTGTTGAGCCGTGTTCTCTATACTGCATCGCGCGGCGAGCGTAGAGCATTGCTGTTAGCGCGCGCGCTTGCGCACACGTACCTCGGCTATGGCGAGCTATGAACAAACGTTCCTCGCGTACTGCCTGTCCTGCATAATCGTGATTTATAGCGATGGCCCCATTGACATCTGCATCAGTCCTTCGTCACTGCGAGAAGTTAGCTCGCGTGTGTCATCGGGGTCTCGCAAAGCCGATCGGGTCGTTGGCACTGCATCGACCTTGCACCGTGATGTGCAATATCGATGCACGAAACAACCATTCGTAGGTAGAAATGGAAATTATTATTTTCACACTTACACCGGAATGCTATTGATTCTCTAAAAAGTTGTATAATGTTAAGTGTCATTAAAAATATGCAGCAAAATAAGTTTAATGTAAGTTTTAGAAATCCTTGTCTAAAAAATAGATGTCATGAAATCTCTGGCTTTCAATGTCGTCAGGCTCGAGCAAGCGCATGGCGCGGTGCTTTTGAACTAGTTTAACCAGAATTGTACGTATGCGATACGATTCGTAAAGAATAGTAAAACATATTAAATATCAGAGTGATAAATCTAAGCGACAATGTTTTTGACCAACAAACATTGTCGCGGTGGTGTAATTGGTAACGTACCAGGCTAGAATTCTGGAGTTCCGGTACGAACCCGGGCTGTGGCAATATTTTTTCACGATTTCTTTAGAAGTTAAAAAAATCGTCAGGTTTGGTTGCCTCATTAATTCTTAATGAATCAGTGAGGCAATCAGAGCTGACAAAAATAATTAATGATTCGATTGTTAGAGATCTTTCTGAGATCGATAACACAGGGATCTAGGCGGCGCTGACTCTAACCGGGTTTCTGGCGAACTGCCAGAAATATTCCATTATAAAATTTGGTCAAAAACATTGTCGCTTAGATTTATCACTCTAAAGAAACATATGACCGCGTATTGATTAATTAATTAATCTGAAAAAAGGCATATTAAATATTACCAACATTTTTTAATGAGGATTCATTATATTTAATATAAAAAAAAGAATATTTTTGACTGATGTACAATTTACCGAGTACTTTTACGCGTATATGACTATTTGTTAATTAATTATTTTAGTACCAAGCGCAGTGAAGTGCTCGTGGTAAAATATTTTTATATCCGGAGCGAGGAAAAAAGGGACATTTTACATGGGACGGCAAATTTATCGCGTTACAGAGGTATCAGGATGAATAGAGCCGACAGTGGGAAGTCAGGGTCGTAATCGAAGATTATCGCTTTAATCCCTCCCCTTTACAATAAATTTTCTCTTCCTATATAGGAATAACTGCTGTTTACAGCGAAGAAATTCTTGCGCTCTTTTTCCCCGAGATTAATTGCTACACTCGCTATGGTTGATATCTGAAGCTCGCGGGCACCAGCTAAACTCGGCAAAAAAATAGTGCGCGCGAGTTGCGACTGATCGAGCTTACTCGGAGACGAGGAAATATAGGTGTTTCGTCGGCGTTCCTTTGAGCTCATCGTGCAGCACATGGGCCTCGAGAAGAATGTGCTTCTATGTTGAAGTATTCGTAATCATGCTATATACCCACAAGCACCATACCGTCCCTCGTATATACAGAGTAGCACATTTAAAAGTCATCCCACAATAAAGCTGTACAACCAGCTGCTATAAATATTTTTTTTGAATATAAATGTTGCATCTGAATAATCATGAAAGTGGCTGAGGCCCAAGACGATTCCTTAAACTTTTTAATAATTCTAGGATAAGCTCAAAAGGTACCGAGCGCTCTGTAGTCTATACCGAGTGCTCTGTAGTCTATACAGAATAAGAAGAGTGAAACGCGAGAAGTTCGTAAAGTCGTGAGAGTTGGCCACGTCGAATTATTAAATTTCGCTGACTGACTCTACTTCCACTGTCCCGTCGCGGAGAGTGCAAAGTTGTCGGAGCTCGGAGAGTCAGAGTCAACGCTCGGCAGAGCTTTTGCAACCGGTAGACTGTTGGGAATAGAGATTGTACGTAGACAGCTACCCACGAAACGAGGACGAGAAGTCGAAGAAGAGTCTGGATTCTGATGCTCTGTTGTAGCGCTCAGGAAAATGCAGCTGGAGAAGAGAAACCTTTCATTCCATCTGTCTGTCGCCTCGATCGCTTTGAAAGCCGGCTCGCGAGACGGATTAATATTCAGTTCGAGACTACTTCGTACCAGCCCGGCGTACCTCATCGTCTCCTGGCGACATCGCCTTGGTCCAGGTGTATCCCGCGAGAACCAGTTGAAACTAGGACTGCGAAGCAGGAACGAGATTCGCGCATTCGTTTCTTTGTCACCACCCTAGGCACTGGAAAACAATTCGCGGCTTTTCTCGAGCGATTATCTAGTGCACGGCGTTGCTCCTTCCAGTCTCCCTCGCGGTATTAGAATGCTCCGATGACCAGAATCGTCGAGCTTTTCCTTTCTCGTAAAAGCTTCGAGCGCATAGACTTGAAAGCACTAAACTACATTAAGCGTAATGAAACGTGAATCAAATAAATTTCGTTGAGCTATCTCTCCGCTCATCGTGCTTGTATAGTTTCTTTCATGCTTTTCCCTCTACAGACTATCTCCATGACTCTGTAAGATTATTTCGTATTTGCCGTTTTTATGTTCGTATTTTCTGATCCTACGATTTTGCCTCGATATTTACCTTGGCTAGGAATATTTTATAACATCCACGATGAGATTATAACGCTAATGGAATTTAATAATCGAGAGGTAAGATCTTATTTGCATTTCCCTCTATTACGTTTTTCATCGGTCAAAGAGGTTTTTGTAGTTTTCTGATATACCTTAAACTTGACGTGTTTGATCAGTAATGACTAAACAATACTATGTCGGGACCAGGCCTGGCTCAGATTCAGCTAAAATCCGATGAACCTGATCAGCCATATCTTACCGATATCCGAAATGGTCCTGATCTAACATCAGGTACGAGTAGCTTGAATAAATTTCTGCTCGTAATATTTGACGAATGCTTTACTCGTTGAATAGTACACGATGCTTCGGACAATTAATTTAAGCTCTGTAATATATAAACAGTTCCGAATATATAATAGAAAAGGATCATGCTCGGCTAAATCCCGTCCGATGTTTTCTTACTCCGTTGCACTTCCAGCTTTAGGAATAATTCACCCACATACTGCAGGGTCGCTGACGCGCCCTTACCAAACCCTAGTCTCTCATACCTTAATCTCTTTTCTTGCGCCCTATTCACTGCGGTGCAATGGCCCGGCCAGTCGCCACGGCATATCGTGGCCAAGCAATAATTCAAATTAGTGGAGAGTTTCGTCCTCCTCTTCGTGGGCTTATACCCAACGAGCCCTCGCTTCTTCCGGGAGTCTATAATTTTTTTTTATCGGCTACACGCGAGGTGCCTGACGGCAATAATTTTGCTGGTACCCTCGTGCAGGTGGTATGCTGTGTATAAACGCTCGAGATTCCTTTGCCGAGAGAATTTCTGCGGTCAGACGAACTTTGTTTGAAAAATTGTACTTTTTTTTATATAAAATGTATCCAGCAGAAAATTTGCAACCTTATATCCAATCTGGATAAATTCCTGTAAGTGCGATATATATGAGGAGCCCCATTTACATTATCAGGGTGTTAATAAGGCCTGATTCATTTTCTACGTGAGTTTGAGAATCTTTTATGTGATCATCGATACATCGGGCAGCATGATTATCCTGATCATTAAGAAATTAATGGGAAAAAAGTTGTTCTCTCGTGCTCACTGTACACAGCAGACTGGAGAATAGAAGTGTAGAGAGAAATTCCTCTTTTGATAATGGAAGAACGGCGTGAACATTCGTCGAGCCATTACACGTAAGACAAGAGAGAGCATATGAAAGTGCAAGGGAGGCTATCGGCGTCTTCTCGTAAATCGCCGTTTCGTACGTCTCGGGGAAATTATGGTGGCTCTCGATAAGGCATTACCGGGCGAGAGTATCGATCGGAAGGGCACGCTAAGCTTGTCGTGCTAACAGTAGTAGCTCAAGAACAAATTCTTGTCTTAGCGAGTTCTACGAGACGTACACTATATAGGTCCCCGTAACTCCTATACTAAATTTGTAAATGCTGGTTGGTGTTCAGTCAAGTGCTATCGGGAGTCGCGGTGGCTCAAAATCTCTCGAAAAATATTCTCGTCGGCGAATACATTGAGTACTGGAGCTAGTATTACACTTCTTATATCTCCTTCTGTTCCTAATTTAAAAAAAAATAATGCCTGTTTTCTAGTATATCGTACGGTTGGAGTACTACGGCCTGAACACACGTTGTCCATGACTTCATAGTAATGACCACGCTATCCCTATAATTGACCCGGGCTCCTGTCCCGATTATCAACCCGCGATGAGAGGCAATGACGGGGACACCGCGTGTCTCTTGATTCCGTGGCCAACCCGACATGTCCCATATATATTTAATACTTGACATGGAATTCTCTGTATATGGGCCTCCAAGGAGGACTCGGAATAATCCAGACCTGGGGGTGCTCCAAGGAGTACTTAGAATAAGCCATGTCGAGAGGAAAGGGCTTCAAGGGGAAATTAGAATCACCTCGTCTGGGGGAAGGCTCTAGTGGGGACTTGAAATAATCTAGGCCTGAGTGGGGTTCTAGGGGGACCCATCAGGGGAGAACCGCTAAGGAATCCGGGGAATCCCCAGAGCTCTGGGGAAAAACTAGAGTAAGATCAGGCAAGTTTGGGGTAAGAAAGCCAAGTCGGCATAACTTATTCCTAATAAAGTCAACATAGCCTATTATTACGTGAATTACATGGATTGTTGTTATTATTATTAGGCCTACGTTATTGTTTCATAACTTATCACTGTTGCTCCTTCAAATAAATTGATTTTTTTATTTCTTCTTTATTATACTTAATAAACTAGCAATAAAAACTTCTCTTAATTGTACATTAAATTTAATAATACTTTGTACAGTGTTATTAGAGTTAATAATTTAAATAGAATTAATGGCTTTACTGTTTCAAGGATCATGTCGTAATCAATCATTAAAGGGCTACAGCTTCTATTAGTTTCATCGCAGTATACTTACTAGACTGCTAAGGTAAGTCAAGATAGCATGGACGAGGTTGGAGAAGTGCTCGCAGCATAGAAGATTCTCCAGTGCGACGAAGCGAGTGGTGAAGGGTCACAGGTCGTGCTATCCACGCTCACCCATAACTTACGAAAGTTCGTGCGCGAAAGGTAGAGGTACCAGAGCGGTTATACGTGCGCGTGTCGCTAACTTTATTCGCTAAATTACGTGAAACTTAAAAGCGTCTGTTACATGCTGGTCCCAGCTTTTACGCCGCACGACGGTAACGTCACTCTTCAAGAAGTGAGGAAGAACAGAAGCGAATCAGAGTAGAATGTAGCTAAGAATCGCCGTTGCGACGATATCTCTATGAGTCTTTAAAACTTGTTCATATTTTTGGGACAGATTGAAACGCTTATTATCGTTGTTATCACCGTCGGTGTTGTAAAGTAGAGAAAGATTTGACTACAAACTCACCAATCTATCGTTCTTACCCTTGACGCTTTGAATACATCGTGGACATGACACCGTTCGTTAATTATAGCCGCCAGATTGCCTCAATCTCCATTCACTGATGAAACTGCAAATCGGTTTTGCCAAGATCTCGAGCCTTCTTCTATAATACATTCTCTAGTTCACACTCACCACACCAAGTACAAAATGTACATCTATTATCTACTGTATGTATACACTACAATGAATTATATCATGGCATCCTGTCACTCCAGCTGACAAGTTGTGCCCCCGACCCCAACTTCCTGTGACCGAATCGTGCTGTAGATGCCACGAAAAATAACAGTACGGTATACTCATCAATTTTTTTATCCCATATCGTCCGGAGCGCCAAGGTGTACGGACGAAGAGAAGTAAATGTAGATAAAGCACCTTTGAGAAAGTTATACGGCTTTATTTTACCGCGCATAAAACTGTCCGATTATTATTAACCGGTTCTTCTGAAACAATCTTCTCTTCCATTCGAATAATATTTGGATTATATTCAGCTGATGTGGTATATCGTCGAAAAACTTGGGGACCCACCAGTCGCTCTTTAAATACACATTTTTAATTCCGAAAGTGAAAGTCGTTAGCGGTTTTGCCTCACAACACGTTTTTCCACGACAAGGGCGATTCGCTTTAACACTCGTAGAGGGCAGAGACGAAGAAGGTGAGGTTAAAGTGAGGTGAGATCTCAACATTCACACATAGTAGCTCTTTCTCACTGACTCTCCCGTGAAGCACCATTTGGTTCTATCTTCTTCGCACTCGTACGTGTTTTGCCTCCCCTTATGCAGTGACCTCGACGTTCCCTATGCCTTTGTCTCGGACCACTACTCGGCAACTCATTATCGCTGGCGGTGCGTCGGCCCAGGCGACCCAATTCCCTTAATGAGAACGTTTTCGAGCGGTGACGCGAATCTCGTAAATCACAGCGCGTGCATCTCTCGGGGCATGAGAGGTCATTCGCAATACTGCACGGCGGTGTCTTTGATCTCGTGCATTCAATTTGTCAATCAGAAAATTTGATAAGTATACCTTTTATGTTTTTTGATTTACAATTTACCAAATTTCACGTATATAGTCAAAGGTACATCGCGTACTGACCGTAATGCAAATATTTCATCGGCCTTTTCTCAATCTTGAAAAATGGAGATTGCTTTTAGAAACTGATTACAGCGACATACTGGATTCTGACGTGGAAAATAATTCTTTCCTTTTATGTTCAGACGGTGCTCTTGTCGAGCAAGAACTTCAAACACTAGTGAAGATATTGAAATTATTCTTTGATAACTCTGTGACCTGGTACAGTATCTTTAAAAATTAGTAATTCATTTCCGTTTTTCGTTGTTAGAATCTTCATTAAATCCTTTCATCGTCATTCAAACTAAACAAAGGTTTCGTAATTAATTTTCTTTACCAATCTACATTGTTCGTGCTTCGCAAACCTGTTATCGACGTTTAACGCTTGAAGTAATGTGACACATTGATCGGAAAGCTGCGCTGATAAAAAATTGCGTTCCTTCTTTTTTTGTAGATTGTTGAAAAAAGCAATCAAGCACGTAATATCAATCGCCTCATCTGTGAGGACTGAGATGAATAGGAATCGCAATTCGTTGCTATCGTAGCAACTCCACCGGTGTGTCATATCACCTTAAAACGATGTTAGAAATTCGGTCGACATTGCAGATGGAGTGTGCAGAGTGGCCAAAGCGAGTCTGAGCGAAAAACTGGCCTGGAACATAGATGAGTGTGGTCCAGCTCACGTTCTGCTGGCTTGAGCGAGACTCGTCTGGAGGGGCTCTGCGGCATCCCCTTTGGAGCGAGGCCAAGTTTCTTACAGGGTCGAGGACGACCCAAAAATATCCGTAGACAGTTGGGATTAGTGGATCTCTATCGTTTTTCGTACGGTACGTTGGGTATCTCACATACCAACGGCAACATCGGATTCGGTCCGTGTGTGGTTAATCTGCACGGCTTGCTGCTTACGCTACTCCACAAATTACTGTAATTTTCGCTATCAAAGTCACATCCAGCACTCTTCGTTGAAGTGTATTACAACGATAATAAATGTTTGCCTTTTGCTAAGACCCTTCGCATTTTTTTTTGCCGGGAACGAAAGCAGATAATTACTTTTGTGCATTATTTCTCATTGTTCTGACGGAAGGACAGGTCACTGGGTATTTTCTATTATGGTGTGCCGAACCTTAGCTTCACAGTTGACTCGTCCATTGAAGAGTCTATCTGCGCGGACTCTGATAACCCAAGTCGAAAAATGGCACTGAGGACGGGGACAGGGTGTATCGTGCGGAAAAGCAGAAAAAGAATCCAATTAGAGAAAAACACGATCGAGTAGAGAGTATGGGAGGTGACGGAGGCTTCGTGGAGGCAATCGGACACGTACTTGACTCGATTCCGGTTGGAGGTTGTGAAGCTGTTCGTATAGACGAATAAGGTACGAAGAAACCAGTCAAAGAGAGAAGAAGAGAAGGCGGCAAGTAGAAGATAGTGTCGTGGATAGGATGCTGAGAAACCAGAAGCATTAGAAGTAGAAAAGTACCTCGGTATTGCCGTTGGTGGTGATGCTGCAGAGGATTGGTGGAGACTGTGCTGAATTGGGTGAGTTCGGAAGAGTTGGCGCACCCCGGAAGAGTCAATTTGTACCTGATCGCGGTGGAAAACCCTCGGCTACTCGTGTCTGCAAAGTTTTCTGTACTTTTCCCTCTCGCTCTTTTCTTCGTACGTTAGTCGAGTATCCACAACGACTTGACAGACCGGCTTCAATATCTCTCTTAGTTTGAGTGGTACCCTCACAGAGAAAAACTTCGGAAAATATATTTTACAAAACAAAATAATTAATATACCATGTAATAAAAATAAATAAATAAAATATTATTCAAAGAAAACATAACAACCCGATTGAATATATACATAAAACTTTTTTTTTTATGTTTGCCTGTAGGAAAAATTCAAGAGATAAGAATTAATGCACGAAATAATTTTATATTTCTATTTAAAAGTTGTACAATCAAATTTACATAATTTTCATAATCACCAATGATATTTGGTAAACCGTATTTCGTCGATAGGGCACAAATATTATGTATTTTTCGGTGATATTTTATTTCCATAAGATATACTGATGAATCGTAGAGTAACTCATCACGATGTAATTCTTTTTATTTTATACTTACCTTCTTATGCCATCCTCTTCTCAGTCATCCATAAATCCGTGGGAATTTCACGAGGTTATAAATAGCGAGAGACTTTTATAAAGAGAAAAGACTCGGCTCAGTCGGACCGTTAATAACAAAGGCAATTAGGAGAAATTATCGTCGTCGGTGGGCGTCGACGGTTATACGGTGCGGTTTGCGTTGGGCGCGTCCACGCTAGATGTCGGACTAACATACTGTGCATATACATTGTAAAAGGCTCACGTCATCGACCTTCGAGGTTCAACTGTATATATAAGACGTCGACGACTACGTCAACTGTCTGCATCGGAAATTAAAAGGGATGACCTGCGAAATCCGTTTACACCAGGCAATCTCTTCAGAACCTCGACCGGACGGCGTCTAGTCTATGGGGATATTACGAGAGGAGACCGAGTCGACGTCTTCTTCGATGCGCTACAACCCTGATCCTATCTCGCTTTCTATCGCGATGAACTTGATTTGCGAATCAAGGTTTATGATAAAATTTAAAGAAACGACGATCACAAGAAGCGTGAGGGTTTGGTATAAGACCCCATAAAATTGGTCAACCTCTCGATCCCTCCCATATACTCCCATACAGCGCTACCTTCAATTACACTCATGGTTTAAATCACTATGTACAGTGTTATATACGCGAATACGTGGGCGAGACCTTGAGTTTCGAAGGACAAACTGAGATCCCAACCGCATTCAATGGCCAGACCTGCATGCTGTAGCCTGAAAGGTATTATCGTTGGAACACGATCCGGTCCTTTCATGTCGTCGTATCAGTAAGCTCCGAAGTACAGACCACGAGGCAAGAAAAAGCAGAAGAAAAGCGAGGTGAGCTTCCCGGCCGCGTGAACAGTCCGAAATGCGGTTTGCATCGAGGAGAGAGAGAGAGAGAGAGAGAGAGAGAGAGAGAGAGAGAGAGAGAGAGGCTTTCAGGGCTGCTGCGGCTTGCACTGTCACGCGCGGTACTCCAGTGTCGATATCTCGCGTTAATGCCATGATAAAGCCACGGGACATTAGATTAATGGCCGGCGATGCCGAGTTATTCGTATCACGGGCTCTGTATGCGAATTGCGCGGGCTCTCCTCATGTCTGTCTAGAGTCAACGCGCACGCGGGTCCATCGCCATCTCAACGTCGAGTAGCAGCTCTCTTAACGGCGATTACTGTTCGATAATCGTCCCAGTGCCTTCCGATCGCACCAACACGAAGTGTCTCTCGATAAAGGGGATGACTAACGATCTTGGTGAAAAGCTCTCACACCTACAGACAATGTATGTATTAAGCTGTCGAGCGAATAGCCACTGAACATCGTATATTGCTTATGTACCGCGTACTATACGATGTTGTCGATGGTCTAAAAAGGACATTTCCTTGAAGATGAGGATTATTATTCGGTAATGGTCGGTCTACCCTCATTCTTTGAATACAAAGTGTCTGGTAAAAAGAATTACTCACGATCTACAAATAGAAAACGATTTTACTTCGAGTCTCCGCGAATTATGCAAAATTGCAAGACCTAGATTATAATTATTATACTGATTGAAGGTGTTAAAAGTACGGCGTTTAATTAATAAGACATTAATGTATGTAACATGTATTAAATATAAGAAATTCGTATTGATATGTACAGCAGTGTTTGGTTATATCAACGTCACATAACCAGTAACGATATGTACGGTCGTAAATTATTTTTTCTTGCCGGATGATAGTTACTCAACTAACAGGAGGGTCAATATACGACGTAACACGTATTTACAGCTCTTGAGCAAACAAACCATCGACCATCGTTTGCTTACGTACGACAGTCAATACTTATAATTTAATAGCTAAAACTAAATGACTATAGATTTCTCGATGGTCGTTTGCGGCGAGAGCAAAGACGCGTGAATCGAGACATCAACTTTTGTCTCATAAGCCAAGACCATAAAATCGGTGGGGTTCGTCTACGCCCTTTAAATTCCACGACTGGAGCTACGAACGTTAGAGATCAGTGAAACAAAAGCGAGAGGGAACTCGTTAAACCACACGGGAGAGTGCTCGATTAATCCCAGAAAGATTTATATTTTGAAAGTTTCATGATCGAAGCTATATGTATATTAACGCCACCATGGTGGGTAACATAGATCGTTCTAGATTTCTACTATAAACCAGAACTCGAGAAGAATACGAGTCAAAATTGCATATTTATAATATCGTAAAATACCGGAAGCAATTTTACCGAGTGTCCCGCATTCGTGTATGCAACTGATATTGTCTCGGTGAGGAAGAGTAGAAAGGAAAAAGAGAACTGAAGAATTTGTAGACGGTGGCAGGATACGCAAGTCCCAATAGTACAGGTTGCCATAGTGGTGTTATCAAGGAAAGGGCTATTTCGTAGGGACCGTCCAGTAATATCGGAGAAAATTCTACGGTACATATAAGCTTTTGTATATGGAGTATTCCAAGTAAAATCCATTTGTTTGTGATAAATTTCGATATCTTTTGACACTGTTAAACATCGTAGATACCAGAAAAATTGATCGACTTTCCCCGCACACGAGCATTGCTATAGTTTAGGTGCTAGTTACTTTAGTGGTTATTGGTTTGCAGCACATGAGCCAGCATAGGTAGCTTCTTTGTGATGCTGTAAAATTAGATAAAAATTACAAGAGTTGGAGCGATCGATTTCTTTCACAAGAATCCAAGTATCTGATAAAGCACTCAATCCTACAGATAATCCTTTACCAATGAATATCACTTGGTATTCGTTCCCTGATTATACTTGTCGTATTGCTAGTCGTGTTACCGCTGTACATCCGTTTTACAGGTGCATTGAGATACGAACACCGGATGCAACATATGGAGCGCGTATAATACGCGCACGAATGCTCTTCTATACATTGAAAACAGAGGAACTTGGTGCAAATGCTTGTACCATTTCGATGAACGGGTATATCAACTATGACAAAACACGGGACGTTCATCTCGCTCGAGTGATAACGTTGTATCGCAACCTCAGTGTATTACTCTGTATGGTTTATATGGTTTCCTCATTTCTACAGAATTCAATTCTATACACAATGAATGTATACCGGTTTTGCGAAACACACATTCGACTGAAAATACCGGAGCTGCATCCAGCAAAATACTAAACTCGACACGGTGAAACTCTACACAGCGAAAATGAGTACAGTGAAACTTTACACAGTGCAACTGTGTACAATAAAACTCTACACAGCGCAACTGCGTATAGTGAAACTGTACACAGATAAACTCGACACGGTGAAACTCTAGTCAGCATAAATGGATACTGTGAAACTCTATACACCATAACTACACACGGTGAAACTCTATACATACCAAACCGTAGACACAAAAACTCTACACAGTTCTAACTGTACACGGAGAACCTCTACACAGGAAAAATCGACACAGTGAATCTCTACAAAGAAAAACTCGACAGGATGAAACTCTATACAGCATAGCTGCACATGGTGAAACTCTATGCACACCAAACCGTAGACACCGAAACTCTATACAGTTCTAACTATACACGGTGAAACTGAATACACATATAGTCAATTGACATGAGATTGCCGTTCTCTGTGTCGAGATTGGCTTCGTAAATCAGCGTGCAATCGATGCGTGCCGAGTTGGGTCTTTGTAGAGTTGGCTTCTGTAGAAACGATGTGCTGCTATTTATATATATACATATATATAGTTATAATATCGTGAATGCTTGTCTACAGGAGGGTGTTCAATAGAAAAGCGACACTGTAGCGCTCTTTTCCGATCTATAGTTCTCATATAGGGAGAGTGTATTCACGTACTTACATACATACATATACTGATGGTGAAGCTATATGCATGCACGGTTACTTGGGTAGCGATGTTATGTGCGATCTATTATAACATCCTCGAGAGTTTGGCTACATACCGTTGGATAACCAAGAGCACAAGTCACTCCACTCAGCCACTATCTCTACATCGCTGCTTCCGTTCTGTCTAAATTCTCGTGCGACCTTGTTTTCAAAGCAAGCGAGTACCTATCTCGAATGATTCCGGACCTATGAGTTCTCATGGATCCTGTGAATTTCCACAGATCCTGTATCTTTACTCAAAGTTTATCCGTCTGTATCGCTGTTTCCGTTATATTCAAAACGTCGTGCGACTTTGTTTTCAAAATAAACAAAATTTCATTGCGTTTCATGCATATGAATTCCCATAGATCCTATGAGATAGATCCCATGAATCTTGAATCCGTGCTCGAAGTTCATTCATTATACTCAATCACTCTAGTTGCAATGGAGCAATTGGTTCATTATTATCTTTTGGACAATAGAATACACCAGATAATATTTTTTATCAGTGGCTGTTACGAGCTTGTTACGAAAGTCCTTGAAAGAATACGAGAAAAGAAACGATTCAGAATTTTGTAATAAAATCGTCGTCGACGTCCTATTTCTTTATCTCATCGTAATTCAAGCTGAATTCATTAGTAGGTGGAGCATACAAATTTAATAATTTCGTATTGAGAGATCGAGAAATAGAGATTCCATTCATTCGAGACTTTTGTATTGAAGTTTATCGACATTTATTTATTTTTAGTTTCTCTTAAATCTTCCATTTTTACAAAAAAAAAAGAAGATTCGGTTAATGTATTAATAAAAATATTACAGTCTGTCAAAATCGAGATGACTGCCATGGGTCTGTATAAATTTATGTTCAATAAATTAGTGGCCCAATGCAATAGATTTATACCAAATAAAGTAGCATTGCTGGTGAACCGTATATACAAAATACACAATTTGTGTAACACTAAAATTTTGTTAGTGCACGGTAGTGGTTTTGTTTAGCGGTAACCGACGTACCGAGATTCGGAAAACAATAAGGCCATACATTCGTTACGGTGTTTAATCAATAGCAGCGCTGCGAAACCCGTGGGCTGTTCGGCGACGAACAGTGGGAAATAATTGCCACGAGATTGCGGCTGGGTGACTGCGTAACATCCCATCTCTCCTCTATTCCCAATACCCCGTACTATACGAATCAGAGCTGTGCATATTTGAATTGTTAATTCCGCTATTGCTTGGCTGGAAATAACGAGCCTCTTTCCTCTGTGTGCTACACGCGCTCTCACCCAAAAAGTTTTAAGTTTATTTTCACTCCTTGTTGCCCAATAAAATTTATATAGCAAATATACTCACGTGCTTCTACAATCGATTTGTGTTAACTGGGTCAGAAATATCCATGAATCAATGATTCTTACCTGAAAAGAAAAAAAAAACAAAAAATGGGTTAGAAAAATAAAATCGTTTGATGGTCATGAGTATTAAAGATTAAATGAAAAATATTTGGAAGACATGTGTAAATCGATTGGATTAGATGTACGACAATGCATAGATCATTGCCATTTGTTGATATAGACTCTCGCTATTCACACGGTGAACACACTTAAGTTTCCAGACATTTTACGAGATCTCACAGAGATGATCTCATGAGCGATTTTACTAGTGGAGGCATAGTGACCCGCTACTTCTGATATTGTGTTTTGGTCTAAGTTTGTCTCACTTGCTCTTGCCTCTGATTGCTTCGTAATATATTATTCTCTAGCTATTCGTGGTGTGTATGTGTGCGGGGGAGGGACGAATGGGTACTTAACTTGCTCTCTCGTAAGCTTTTTCTTCAATTTATTATACCAGGCAGCAATAGTATTTTTCCCTTGAAGACAACACGAAGATTCAACATTACAAGTTTACGAATAAATTTGAAACAAACTGATCATCGATGTGTCAACATTTAATATAGTTGTTTTGTTATTTCGAATTAATAAAATGAAACAAAATTGATTAACAAGACGCGACTTTGTGTACATTAATTTTGTGAGATAATTTTTCTGATGTGAAGAAGGATTGGATGAAGTTATAAACTTTCTTTAGGCTGAGACTCCCTTAATGCAAAGAATTATATAATATTAATTTATTTTATAAATCGCAATTTATTAGCAAGTATTGTTTCAATATGAACGATAAAAAACATAAGCTCCGAAGATTTGACATTTTTATCAGTTATTAACGTAAATTAAAATATAAAAATGTTAGAATCTAACATTTTAAAATATTTTCACATAATGAATATGCTACATATATGCATATATGGTGAGGAAAAAATCAACGACAAGAGCATAGTAAGCTTATTAATATGAGTAGGGCGAGCGACAAATTGCGGATGGAAGAACGCGAGCAAGGTTGCACCCAAAAGTCACGTAGAGCCCTACCTCGAGGAAAGTTTAAATGCAAGAGTTGAGCAAGGACGAACGCGTGCAAGCATCAAGACCGAGATTGAGAACAGAATGACTGGGGTCCTCCTTTTGTTAATAAACGCGAGGACGGTGAGTGTAATGAGAGGTATACGAGATTTAAGCTTGTACGCGAGTCAAGAGCATCACGCACTTGAAACTGCACAACCATAGAGACAACACCCTCGAAACCCTAGCTGGCCCACTTTTAGCCGTTGCTAATAATCAGCAGCAACCGAGTACTCGTCCCAAAGCGCATAGTGGGTACTTGTTAATTTACCACTCCAACTAAAAGCCGCTGTGAATTAATATTTCAAAACTATTATTATTTTTATTATTATTATTATTATTATTATTATTATTATTATTATTATTATTATTATTATTATTATTATCTAAAGAGCCGTAAATAATAAGCAAAAAAAATGAAAAACTGGCAATGGGAACAACTTTATCACAGTCTCAACGTATATAAAGAACTCGGTTCGTAGCTAATGAGATTGAACGACTAAGAGACAGTGCCAGAGGGAGAAAATCTCGAAATCGCGATCACTTTTCCTACGCGCGACTACATTATATAGCACATTAGGTTATATAGCGTACTATACAGATATATAGATCAAGGAGTCTGAATGCTAGCATCGGGACGACGACGAAGACGAAGACGACGACGACGACGACGACGACGACGACGACGAGGAGCGATTTGTCGTTAATGCTAATCATTAACCTCGGAGGTTAATTCACGCATAAATTACACGAGAGACCATCTGCCCGGTATCGTACAACTGTGTGCCACGTACATATACTTACGCGTAGAGACATCCAATAGCGCGCGACGTAGTAACCGTACAATCTGAATTTTATCACCGAAAGAATCTCCCACTTAATTCGATTATCGGAGTTAATTTATCGTAATTATCGGGTGCTTTGTTGATGCATGAAAATTTAATTAGAGAGATTGGCGAAAATAAATTAAACGAAGTAGAATGGAAGAAATGGAGCGCGTTAGCTGTGCAAGGGTCGACTTGAAATTTATAGGAATTAAGTCACGAGAAATTACTCATATATATGTTCACGCGATTATTTACGTCCACTCTTGTGCGTTTAAGGTAGTCGTCTTGTTTAATTTAATATTCAATAAACCATCAAATCTGAGATATGTTCTTCATTACTCGCGTTGCATTGCATATCATTATACGCAACTTTACCGATAATTTAAACAAGAATTCTCGACTCAAAAAACGGTAAACGTTAATAACGAATACAGCGGTATATTTTAATCCGGATGTAAGGTTATTTGGATTGAAACAAAAATTCATTTCTCAGGCAAGAAATCTTACATTACAAATTGACAAAAAAATATTCGTCGTTACATAAAAATTACAAATAATTGCAGAATGACAAAAAAAATATATTACTGGCTTACGAAATACCGGAAACTTTCATAAGTTTCTGTTTTATACGACATTTGTACCTAACCTCACCTTGACAAGCACGTAGTACGACGACTACTTTAAACGTTTTTTTATCGCACACCGGAGATTGCAGGAAGTATACGTTGCATCAGCAAAAGCGCTTTCACCGGAGCACACGCACGAATCTCATCGCCTCCACAAATGATATCTCGCTGAGATGTAGTACAAGCATAAGAAATATAGACACCACTGCGATATATGACGAAAAACGATTCATTTACACCCACAGTTGCATCGAGCACTAAACAGAGAGTAACACGCGTTTTATGTGCTACTATGAATGAACATTAAGATCGCGAAAAGAAGTGTGGGCTTGCTTGGGGTCAATGAGTGCTGCGGCTGCTGGTCGACGGTAGCAAGTTGCTCGCCATGTTGACGCTATCGCGGCTCTCATTGAAATATTGCTCGGTCGATATGACGTGAATATATTATGATCGAGAAGGATATAATAGTCGAGCTCTTAGCTGCCCTCGTCGACGAGAGGAGTACAGGGAGAACCCGAGCTAGACCTCCTTCGAGTCACGAGTTGCCTTAACCGCGCCTCCTGCTTGATTTAACCACCACTCGTTTCTCTATGCGGATCCTCGTCAGGCCAACACGCGAACAACGATAATAATTAAGTGTCCTGCTGCTGCTACCGACGGCCATTGTTTTTGCTGTGTTACGAAACTCGCGATTGCCGATTCGATTGGAATGAAATTACATTGCCTTAGGTATGAGACAGTGGACGATTGTAACAGCCAATGACGCGAAGGAGCTTTGTTCACTTTGTATCTGCGAATAATAAAGGGTGATTTTTTAAGAGCTTGAGAACTTTTTTTTAAAAAAAAACGCATAAAATTTGCAAAATCTCATCGGTTCTTTATTTGAAACGTTAGATTGGTCCATGACATTTACTTTTTGAAGATAATTTCATTTAAATGTTGACCGCGGCTGCGTCTTAGGTGGTCCATTCGGAAAGTCCGCTTTTTTATCGACAAATTTTGTTCAGCGATGAGGCTCATTTCTGGTTGAATGGCTACGTAAATAGGCAAAATTGCCGCATTTGGAGTGAAGAGCAACCAGAAGCCGTTCAAGAACTGCCCATGCATCCCGAAAAATGCACTGTTTGGTGTGGTTTGTACGCTGGTGGAATCATTGGACCGTATTTTTTCAAAGATGCTGTTGGACGCAACGTTACGGTGAATGGCGATCGCTATCGTTCGATGCTAACAAACTTTTTGTTGCCAAAAATGGAAGAACTGAACTTAGTTGACATGTGGTTTCAACAAGATGGCGCTACATGCCACACAGCTCGCGATTCTATGGCCATTTTGAGCGAAAACTTCGGAGAACAATTCATCTCAAGAAATGGCCCGGTAAGTTGGCCACCAAGATCATGCGATTTGACGCCTTTAGACTATTTTTTGTGGGGCTACGTCAAGTCTAAAGTCTACAGAGATAAGCCAGCAACTATTCCAGTTTTGGAAGACAACATTTCCGAAGAAATTCGGGCTATTCCGGCCGAAATGCTCGAAAAAGTTGCCCAAAATTGGACTTTCCGAATGGACCACCTAAGACGCAGCCGCGGTCAACATTTAAATGAAATTATCTTCAAAAAGTAAATGTCATGGACCAATCTAACGTTTCAAATAAAGAACCGATGAGATTTTGCAAATTTTATGCGTTTTTTTTTAAAAAAAAGTTCTCAAGCTCTTAAAAAATCACCCTTTAGAATCGTTTATGACAAATTCATAAATAAAAAATAATTTTATTATTTGCTGTTATTTCTTGCAACAAT
Source organism: Cylloceria caligata (assembly GCA_963942595.1). Classification (NCBI taxonomy): domain Eukaryota; kingdom Metazoa; phylum Arthropoda; class Insecta; order Hymenoptera; family Ichneumonidae; genus Cylloceria; species Cylloceria caligata. The sequence goes on along the minus strand of OZ012710.1, from coordinate 12,574,047 downwards.
AAATAAATAAAATCTGATTTATTCCTTCGGATACCTGGACAGATCTTCACGAATTGACACTATACGTGTACTTTTGACATATCAATCAACATGAATCTTTATCTATTGCTGACTGCGAAATCTGAAAGAACAATTATTATGATTCATTAAAAATTATTATTCATTTGATCATTATAGTCAATTATAAATAATAACCATTTTCGTTTCACTAATTGTTTTGCTATGACATTTATTCATTTTTTCTCTATTTGCAGTAACAAAAAAAATAACTAATTTTTCGTCATACACTATTTTTTTCTTTGGTTTTTTTCATGCGAAATTGCAAAAAGCGTTATTGTCGCTTCCTGAAGCGCTTCGATGAACTCGTAAAGAAACTTGTCCATTCCTCCTCGTTTACTCTCTACCGAACTGTTTTTTGTATGCGCAAAAGAAGGAAGCTGGGGCGAGCGACGGAAGCGTTTCGGGGGATACAAAGCTGTGCATGGTCGATGTCGGTCGGCGGAAACGTCGGAGATAAAAACCAAGAGAAAACGGAGCAGAAGGTCGCAGTGATATCGTGAAAGTAAGTACTGAGAGCCACCCTCTTCCCCCACCTCATACTTTAGCGCGACGCTCTTGTCCAACGGTAGCCCGTATAAATTAAAACTTTATCCGGTTCTCAACCCTCGGATCGTTAATTCATCCAAAGCAGGCACTCTTGTATACCGGTAGCAGTTTATTTTCGAGACGAGATAAAATTTCTCAGTCTTAAAGTGACTTTATTCAAGTTCATGGAACAACGCAACTCGAGTCATACATTACCAGAGTGTCAGAGCTTCGGATCTATTTCATCTCATTGCGCGAATCCTACACGGTAAGTCACTAAATGCCACAAAAGTATGCGAGATATTCAATGGACAAAAGTGATACGAGTGTCGCTTAAAAAAAGATAAAGAAAAAAGCAACAGCCCTCTCGAGGGTAATTAGCGATTCTTTAGCGAAGCGAAGAAGACAAGAGCATGAGAAAGGAGCAGAAGATAGTCAAGCTGAGTAGTCCCTTTGCTGTTGCATCGTGAGACACCGTATCACACGTATCTCCTCTCGTACGAGATCCACAAGTAGCTGTAATTAATCCCTTTCACGAGGCTCACGTCGACATACAAGATGTGCGTGAAAAAGGGAATAAGCTGCGTGCGAATAAAGAAGAGCAGTCGTTTCAAATTTCTCTCTGGAAAACATTTCAAACTGTGTGCTCAATACGCTGCAATTCCCTATCGAAGTATACTTCTCGATACTGTAATTTGCGCTTTACTATAGTAATTCGCAATTTTATCTGTCCTACACTATTTAAACACGCTGGAAGCGAGTTTAAAGCTTGGGAATATCGGGAATAGGGTCTGGATTAACATGAGAGTGACGTTACTGAATGGCAGAATGTAACGGTATACTCGAGCCCTATTCCATTTCGAGGGTTTCTCTTAATCCATTTTCCATTCGCACTGAAGTTCCAACGAGCTTGTAGAAAGGAGGACGTAAAGGAATAGTTTCAAGTCGACGGTCTTGCGTCCCAGTGGGAAAGGGACGAGCACTGCTACGAATCTGGCAAAACTACGACGATAGAGCTTCTTCGTTTTCTGAGTGTTATAGTACTTCGTGTTCACCGCACAGCTTTGGACGGGATTCGAGGATGCCAACCAGTTACCACAAGTAGTCGTATTTCGTCAAGTCCGGGCTCATTCCGCGACGGAAGAAGGAAAGAGGAAGGTAAAAGCGAGTGTACTGGTGTGTGGATGTGCTTCGAGATTTTCTGCGAGTCGCGCCGAGTCAAGGGACGGAGAACGGAACCGAGAAGCTGCTGACTAAAGCCCATGGGGCCTCGGGCACTTCTACTATTCGCCTCGCGAGAATGGGACCGGCAGAGAGCGCCGGCGTCTTTGCATTATGCAGCAGCAACGGCACCCGCAGAGCCCACCTGTCGACATACTCGCCAACGGTGTTCCCGGTAAGGAACGGGCGTAGAGGATCGCGCGTCGTAGCGGTAAAAGCTCGCACTCTCATCCCCGACGCATATCGAATCGCAAATGTCGTTCGCGCGGTGAAAAATATTTTGCTCTCCGAGAGGCCCAGGGCCTCTCTGCATAGCATTTACGTATTCGGGGAAATATTACCGGCTATGCATGAATAAAAAAGTGTGTTGGACTCTGAGATTCGTCCGAACGTCACGTGCCGTCACTACTTAACGTTCGATGGCACGAGGCGTGCAGTGCTTCCAGAACGGGAAAAACGGTCTGGTACTGCATAACCAGGACCATGCAGTCATGCGATTATGGTGAACCTCTTCGCTTTTAACGTCTCGTGTCACAACCTTTTACATCGAGTTAGCAACCAAATTTTGCTTCCAAGAAATATTTGAATGCGCAAAATATTCAACGTTATCGTACAATTTTTCGAAGGCGTGAAGGGGTTTCGGAAGCTGCGAGCTGCTCTTTCGTTTAGCATATATCTAGATAAAAAGAATGCCATTTTAAAGGTTTATTCGAATGTACTTTTTTGTTTTTTCGAAATCAGTTCAACTGCCGGTGTAACCATTGATCCACTTCGATTGATCACTACAGTAGGTGTTACGTGTAAAAAGGGCTGATTTCAATAGTGTTTACCTCAAGTTTAGAATGGTAATCTCTCTGAACGTTCACAGTAATGTATATAAGATAATGATTAATACGTGCATAACGTTATAAAAAAAAAAGTGCTACCACGCGATAACTACCTTGAGACCTCCTGGGATGCGAAATGAAACAGACGGATTCGAGTCGACCGAGGATCGACGGGAGACTCCTGTCCTCTGCGCTCGAAATGTAATCGCCTGGGTACGCGATCGATGTTCTCCTCACCCCTCGTTCTCGGTCCATAGAGAATATTGACCGTGAAGCGATTCAAAGCTCTCCGATTCAATGGTCGTGGCTCCACACCGAAATAGTCAGAGCTGATTTGCTTGTTTCTCTCACACTATCACGTTTAGTTCCTTCTTCAACCCTCTACAGTTAGAAGCGACAAGCTCGCGCGTAAACCTCTCGACGTTTCGATTGACGCTGCGCTAACGTTTAGTTACTGCCGGTTTGTCTCTCTACGTGCTTCAATTTCCGAGTTTCCGCACTGAAGAGACTCTGTCGGAAGCTCCACTGCGATGATTTTCGAACAACGCGTGTACTCACGATCCGCGTGTCCCAGGAGCAGTAACACAGTTCGGATACCACGTAGTGCTGTACTTGGCTCTTCAGAGTGTAAAAAGATCAGGGTTTGGATAATCGTATGGCCAATTACGCAGTTTAGTTGAAAAGGAACGCTTCGCAACTGCGAATAACATCAAAAAGCAGCCAATTAGAGATTTACCACGGCCGAAAACGTGTGTATAAAAGTAATTGAAGCATTCAAGTTTCAGCATTGAGTAACATTAAGCATCCTTTCGAAGAAGAGAATCTATTGACAAGTGAGTTCAACTGTACTATAATGAGGTTACGGTGAAACGTGGTATGATTTATGATCTTGCAAAAAGCCTCTTAGCTGTCTCTACGATGATAGATTCGATTAAAGTTTATCCTCTGCAGTCGATGTTCACTCTTAAAATATCCGAATTTATAATTCATCAAAACCTTTCATGGGTTCTTAATTATTCCGTGCAAACAAAGACTCTGTATTGAAACTTGAAAAATAACGAGTTGCCCCGGAGGTAAATGCCATATAATGCGGGTCGATTTCTCATTGGTACTTTTATTCCCATCATTCGACTACACTGTTAGCTCATAGACGTGCAACGGTACCGGATTACAAGTATGCGCAACAATATCCCCGTAGGGATGAAGCCATCAGGCTGCCCATGGTCAGATAAGATCGGAAGAGATGGAATACTTTTTCCTAAAGGAATATAACTTTGTTGGGTTTCAATATTTTAAGACGGCCCTTGGAGAATTAATTAAGCGTGATATAACTTCGATTGTCAGTGGGAAGCATCTTATTATTGATATTATTATTAGAGAATTTTCAACGGCTTAACTGAAAAGCCTTTTCCAACAGTTAAGGGCAAGGACGAGAAAGAAGAGATGGATGAATAAAAGCAAGTGTATAAAATGCCTTTCGCCGTATGTTTTTTATGTTCTATGAGCCATACACAATCAATGCATAAGTCAGACGTTTGAGCACATTTTTCGTAAGATCATCGCTGGCAATAGTGACATTTGACCGAATCGTTCCTGCTCTAACGTCCCTAACTGCCGATGGACAATCTTCTTTCTACTCTTTCGTAGATCGTTTCATATTAGCACATGTTAATCCTCGTAAAGTCAGCAGTGAAAAGTTTAAAAAATGTATTCACCCTAGATCAATATGGGTGCTTTGAGGGTGCTAATATAATCCTGAGTTCATAATTTTTGTGCTCTCTTCATTTTTTGACAGAAATTTAATTTTTAAAGTTTTCTGTTAGCTTGAGATTAAGGTAACAGAGCACCATCGGGACGTGCATTATCGTCGAATTTCAATAGTGTAACGTGGTGCAATATTCAATATATGAGAATAATTCGGATTATGTGTGGTAAGCGGTTTGATGGAGCTCAATGATCAGAGAAGTCCTTCGTCAATCGGAAAGTTCGAATCCTAGCCCAGATTCTACGTATTTGTTTAGATTGCTCTTCGTATATTCCACTTTTTCCGGGTTATATAGTGGCGCCCAGCGTGGGGCGACCATCAACTCGAGATACTCACCTATGTTAATTAACAAAGATCTAAAAGCTTATCGAATGGTCGCATATTTTCTCCCTGAGATTCCCATTCTGAGTTAAATCCCACTCCTTCAGATTGAGTTGCCTGCAGTACCCTGGATCTCCTCCCAATCCCTCGGACAGTCGCAGCCTGTAGTACCCACTTCTCCTACCAGCGATTCATATTGTATCGGTTTATTTGTATTGTACTGTGTTGTGCTATCGTATTTGGAGAATTTCGAATATAACTCGATCAGAGGCGAAATCGACTGTGGGAGGAGAGTCTGCAACTTGGTAGAATATTCAATATATGTGGACAATTCGGATCCAGTGTGGTACGCAGTCTGGCATAGCTCAGTGGTCAAAAGCAGTCGAACGGCAATGACAAGGTCCCGGGTTCGAATTTCGATCTCGACGTTTCGCATTTTTTAATTGTTTCTCATATATTCCACTTGTTCCGGGTTACATAAGAAATTGAGCGCTTATTGAGAACTTTTGAAATCTGTAAAATTAGACCCCGAAGTCCAACCGGAAACATTATTTTTTAATGAAAAAGAATTTATTTCAAATAAACACCCCCTTTGTAAAAAAAACCCTCCCCTACCCCTAGAATGATCCGACCTCGCTCTAGAGTCAATAGTCAAGATCGATGTATCGAAATGTACCTTGTGAAATGTACCACGGATATGACAGAAAAATAGAGTGCTTTCATAATAATCTTTGTTCGACTTTAGTGCTCTATCCCCCTTCGTCAAGAAGACCACACTCGAAGCGACACGTCCTAGCCACAGATTCAACAGAGAAAATCACGATATCGAAATGTACTTTAAACCTTGTACGAAATGTGCTTTGTTCGATTTTAGTGCGCACTAACCCTTTGACAAAAAAAACTCACCCTTGGAATATGTTGACCTAGCCACAGAGTCTATAGACGAAATCGAGATATCGAAATGTATTTAATTTTTCTTAAATATCCGTACAAAGTATATTTTTCGATATTACGGTTTTTTGTTTATTAACTCTGTGGCGAGAGCAATCCGTTCGAGATAGAAGTGAATTTACGATTGAGGGGATAGAGCACAAATATCTAGAATGGCCTATTTCGAAAGCACCTAATTCGTTAAACGTACATCCGGTTATTTTTATTATTTTGTATTACACATTTTCAATTATTTTTTTAACAATACAATTATGTTTTCGGTTGAATTTCGGTGTTGAATTTTACACGTTTCGACAGCACTTCTCTCATATAATGAAAAGAGCATACAAATTATAAATTCACCACCAAATTTTGACCAAGCGTAACTGCATTTTGGAGACTTTTCTCTGTTGATTTTACGGAAGTGTGAGTAAGTTGTAGGAGGGTTTACAAGTCATACATCTCATGCGATAGGGACGTCAGGCAAGATCTACGAAGGATCAGAAATAACGCTTGACTCCCGAAGTAGTTTGTCTCTAGGTTGAACGGAAAATAAAAAGAACGTCAGCATCCACATACCCAAAGGATATGAGGTTCACGGAGGGCAAAAAGAGGCTAAAAATTCGACTAGGGTGTTGTCATCGACAAGTCGAGTCACGGCACAGTGCAAAAATCCAATATCGCTGTGGGCACGTCATACTTGGATTATTTCGCGCTGCTGAAGAAATTTTTTCTCCTATATAACCATCTACGAGTGTTCCGTCATATTGGTGGAACTTTATCGTTTTCATTATTTTTTACTCGTTTCCTGCAATATCCCCTCTTCCGCGACACGTATAGCGATTGCTGCATATCAAAGAGAGACATATAACTTTCGGATATAGATTTTTACCAGCGAGCTCTGACGTTCCATTACCCATTCGGTCATTAGTCGACATTTATTATTAATGACAGTAGATTGCGATGTAGAAATCAATAATTTTTCACTAAAGGGAAATTCGGGCATATTTCCATGAATGAGGTATAATTTATGGATGAAATATATAGTATTGTATGCCTTTTGAACAATTTTCAATGGTATTTGGTTGAGAGTTAGTTCAAAATCACTGATACTCGTTGAAGAATATTTCACTCGTTTAGCTGATAGTATTATAAGAAAAAATGTATTGTTGGCCTGTAAAGAAAATAATATTTTTTTCTCTGTTGCAGAATCAACTATAGTTATTGTAGTGCACAAAAGTTTATGTGTTTTTACACCATTGTAGATTCACAAAGGAACCATTAGTAAAAAAATTCGAGTCACACGATACGCATTTTTTTTTTAGTAATTCCTGCTACGACGATTAGGATTGCCGAAGCAATTTATACAACGGCTGTGTTTATTAATTAGTTTTCTAACCTATGATTGATATATTATTATATTTTAATCGTCTTGAAAAAAAAAAAACTGAAACACCTCTAGCATAATGCGAGTTTAGGGAAGAAGGAACTGAAAAAAATAAATAATTTCATATTAGCATACATTTTTTAAGTCACTTTTAATACATTTTTATATAATAACATTTTTTAATGTTATAGTATTCGGCCATTATTATAAGTTCTTCGTTATGACTTTTCTTATGCATAAATGACCTAAAACTCAATTTATTCACCCAATAATATCATTAAAAAAAATATTTTTACCTGAACCACCCTTCCTCTCGCTGCTTACCTGCTTCTCATCTCACCATGAGAAAAGTTGATTCTGTGCAAGTGTAAGTTGCAGAATTGTTTTAGGAAATAAAAAACAAATTGGTAACTTAAGGAATTTGTTGATGACAGACTGCTCGGGGATGAATCGAGAAACCTTGCGGTGGTAAAGCTTTACCAGAAATAATGACAAGGATATGAAAACCAGAAGCGGGACGCAAGATACTGATGTGCAAGTAGGTATGAATGTAATTGTGGTACTGGGTCGTCTATCTCGGAATCGCCTGTACTCGACGTTCAAGCGATACGAAGGTATAGCTACTGCTGCAATGTGTGACTTCTCTGTCTTACCTCGTTTCTCGTGGTTCTCAAAGGAGGAGAAGACAGCCTGACTTGGCCTCCGGCTTCGTATCAAGTAACTCAGTTTCTCTTTCTCATCTCCACGGCAATGTCGAGTTCAAAAACTTCCTGACGGTAAAGGTGGCAGGCTTGAGTACCTACACGGGACTACAGTGGAGAATAGTTTACCTCCAAACTTGGTTCATAGGCCGCCGGCGAGAATATGCCTGCGTGCTCGCTTCCTTGTTTTCTGACTATCGCATCGCGACGCATAGCAAACGGTTCGATCGTGGGAAAACATTAAGATTAATTAAAGAGTTGCTGGGATTTATCAGCTATTTACATTTACTAAAACGCATAGTACTCTCGATTTACCTTTCAAAATCGTACTAAAATTCGCAAAGAATAACAGGACGAGGGCGTTTATTTAAGGAACACGAAGTATCAAGGCCTGCCCCAGACAAAACGACAGACGTGTGACGATGGAAAGGGAACAGCTTTTTTACTTTCCCCCTGTACAACTACATAAAATTTTAAATAATGATCTTTTGAATCCCATTCAAATTCACTAATAAAAGATGTGTGGGTGAGATGTTTGCTGCGTGCAAATGAAGGGAGAATTTGCAAAGAAGCGAGTTGAGAGTCGAAGTAGCAAGAACCAAGCGGAGGGAGCTCGTACCCGAGCCAGTAGAGATAAAGAGGAAGAGGGTCGACCTCAGGCCCGGGTTGCGAGGGACAGACTCCGGTCTGAATTACGCGGCACTTAAATTCATCTGCGAACACGAGATCCGCATACCGGGAGCTGCCGCAGACGCCACCGTCGTTGATCCACGTACATGCATACGAGCAAAAGCACCGTAAAAAAGTAAAAAGCTCGTTTCGTTAGTCTCATGTATTTCAATAGCAGCTTCTACATTTTTTTTGCTGCATAACAGTGACTTATAGTAAATTTCGCCTATCGCCACTTGGTCATAAATGTAAATATTAAAAAATAACTGTACAATTAGAATGTCAGTTACCTTTTTATGAAATTATTTTGAGGAACAGTACGCCAATTTTTATACGGAAAAACCGCGAAAAAATGGACGTGAAATATTCGAAATAAAATGTTTTATACACGAGGAAAATCTCATTTTTACTTCGATCAATTTCAGAAAAAATTTTAATACCTGGAACACTCTCGTTGCCTTTGTCAAATGGGATTGGAAAGGGAAGCTACAAGTTCTGAAAGAACGTTTGATTTCTTTTCTTTTTGCCTTTCGTGGTTCTTGTGGCACGATTCTTCGACCGCGAATTTCGTTAATGAGAAGCAGCACAGGATTTTCCGGACGACAGCAGACTCAAAGGTAGTCGAGGGTGTCGCGCCGCGTCGGTTCGCACACAGTACTGTCGCCGGTAGTACACCGGAGAGTTAGTCTATGCCCATAGAAAACAATGAACAAACGCGCGTGGATCTCCATTCAATTTTAACGTACAATGGAATGCCTCTTTATCGTAAACAAAATGCACGGGTGCTCTGCGGAGGGTTCCTCTCGCTCGGTGGCTATTTTGCCATTGGTGCTGCTTTTGATGCCAGAAGGGCCAGACGAGTGTCGTTAAAAATCTCGTGGGTGCTTCTCTCGAGGACAGAGCGCCGCTTGGCAACATTTCTTCGCATTCATTAGCCCCTCCCACGACCCTTCGTATATATTTTTTTGTTTTAATCATTGTCACGTTACTTCTGTTAAATGACAATCGTATCCAAGCCCATTGTATTACCAAGAACGAATTTTTTCTCTCGCAGTTTAATTAAATTCTTCTTTAGACTTTTGACTAATAATAATGTCAGTAGTTACAGCAATTTTTAGGGCGAATTCCTACACAGAAAAAAAATGCTGTAGGGCAAATAAGAATTTCAATGACTTAACGAGATTTTTATTAAATATTGATTCGATCATTCAAATTTTCGAGTTCCGGTGTTAATAAAATATTTTCTGGTATTAATATTATATATGAAAATTTCCTCCAGTGCTAGCATGACGAATGTGCTGTAGGCTGCGTTATGCAGAATCGATATACGACATTCCGCTTTCCAGATTTCTTTTCTTTAAGCGAATAAAACTGCCGACTACGCGTTAGAAACAGCGGGAATCGGCAAAATCTACGACTTTTCTGCCATAAAATATGTTGACGTCCCGATATTTCGAATCCATCATCGGCGAGTGGTATGGAAAGGGTCGTCGTGCAAAAGATCTGGATCTCGCTGTATACATCGATGCGCATGTCGCATACACGCACACACGAACTAGAATATTCAAAGCGGTGCTCTAGTAATCTCACTCTTTTGACCTCATGTGGCAGGATGGCGTCAAAGCAGGCGAAACTACGAGGTCGATCCCGGGCCACTTCCGACGGGAAATCAATTTTCCATGGTAACCCGTCGGCTCAATTCCCGGGTGTAAATTCGCATGCCGCAGATCACAGCAAAACGCATTTTCCAACTGTGACCGACAATGCGGAAGCTTCTCGAGATTTTGCACAGTGATATACTAATAGAGTATAGTGCGCTGTGTGAAACCACAACGAAAATTGGTTTTTCCTGAAAAACTCGAACATCACTCTCGTAAACTCATTCAATACAAAAGCCATCGAGACTAACGAAAGCTCTCAAATGTACGCGATGCGAATAACAGTACAGCGAGGTGAAGATATACATGGACATTTTTTTTTTCATCCTCTACTCGTGTTACTATGAAAATACCGATAGCCAGTGTCTAAAAATCAACAGCGATCTGGCTGTTATTATGACTCCCGTGCAACACCCAGGGTATCAACAGGCTATGACGAAATTAGCAGCCTTTTACATACCAATGAATCGCAAATAATATTTTTCTCAATTTGTGTGCAAGTTCTGGCATTCATTTATACCACGTCATTCGAATGATCGCTTTTTGTCGATTCGTGCCTTGTTCTCTAATTATTCAATCACAATGCGTTCAACTGTGCGGATTTATCGACCATATATCTTTGTGTACGTGCTAGTATCTATAACAGACATTAAAAAAAACTCAATCAACTTGCTACTTTTTCGATAGTCTCCAAAATGTATATGGTATACTGACATACGTATTTGCATGTTACCTATATTGTAATTACTGTAAATCTCTGATTATATGCCTTTTTACGAAAAGCTAAAGTCTTTTACAACATCGTTATCATTCTCTATATTCGAAAATTTTTACAGCATGTTTGATATCACTGCATGTATATGTATATCTCATTTCGCTGTCATTATAGGAAGCTCTGTTTTATTGAAAAATAATTTTTCCGGCATTCAAATGTGTTAGGATATTTACAATTATCTGAAGCGTCTAGAAAAAAATGTCTTGTGTGTATATGTGTGTGTGTGTGTGTGTGTACAAGCGCGTGTCATATGCAAAAAAAATCTCTTATAACTGGAGAACAGATTGAACTAATCCGTAATATTTTACGAGAGATTAACTTTTTTCAAAAATGCAAAACAACTTAAACACGCTAACTCGTGTAAATTTGAAGTTATCGAACTGTAACTCTCAAGTGCACTTACAAACAAGGTTAATTGGTATTGCATTTGGTCAAAACGGACAAAACGCTTGAAAAGTTACGAAATTTAAAACAAAATTGCAATACTCGTTTAACGCTTATTAACTTAAGAACGGTTTACAGTATTGAACTTATATTAAGCACGGTGCCACTGGAGCATTTGTTACCTGGCAATCGTCGGGAAATTAATAAAAATCGACAAAGTCATAAAAAATGAATGACTATCGATTTTGTTGTTTTATGAAAAAACACCGTAGAGACATTAATTCGTGTAAATTTCAAGCTATCAAGCGGAACTTTTGTACACAAGTGTAGTTACGATCAAAGTTGTTGTTTGATATCGAGTTTAGCTCGGATTAAGAACGGGTATAAAAAATGATGTTATTTGGAATTTTTAAAAAATAGTTGTTTCGCTAACTTCTTTAAATTTTGGATAATTCATTGTAAATAGTATTTAAATAAGCTTGCAAAGTAGAGTCACATGGCTGCATCATTATTTTTCGTCTTTTACAAAACTTTCTCTATAAGGAAGCCAGAATAAATCAGTATTTCTTCAGTCTTTGTGAATGGCAGAAAATAATAAGGAAGCAATGTGAAAAGTTCTACTTTACAGATTTTTATACTCAAATAAATTCATTATCTTTATATTTATGTAAATACGTCGGATTATGGAAGTCGACCGTACTAAATGTAGTACGGTCGACCGTACTAAATGTAGTACGGTCGACTAAATGTAGGACGGTCGATTTCTATAATCCGACGTATTTACATAAAAATAAAAGTAATAAATGACTAATGAAAGCATACTAGTGAGCCCGATTTCACCATTCCAATGAAGCATCATTATAAGGGACTGGACCTAGGTGCCTGAAATCGGTGTCTTAATTTTTACGTAGAAATGCATGCATGTAATACTTGGGGTCTACGGTGCTGGCCTATTGGACTGTATCAGTCCTCAGGGGCTGACTACGTTTCACTTTGGGGTCCGTACTCACTGCTCTGGTGCTGCTGCCATCAGTGATGGTGGAGCAAACGGCGTGACGGCACCTACCTCGCGTCCCTTAACCATATCGGGGAGCTGCTGGTTCCGGCGCTGCGACGCTGGCGACTGACGGCCCCTGAGGTTTCATTACATGGCTGGTTTCACGGGACAAACAGGACTCGCATTTCGAGTGGACATTTGCCTCGTTGGCATATTCCCGTGCCTGTTCTCTAAGCTTAACGTCATGACGGGACGAGGACGTCGAGTCAAAGCATAGCAACGCTATACGTTCCACCGGGATCGACCCTGAAGCTGTATGGTGTCGATTATTCCTGCTCCACTGGCACTGACGCTACCGCCATTGGAGCATGGGAATATCCTTCGATTTCCTCACCCTACACGAAGACAAGGAGAGGGCCTGGAGGAAGATAATCCAACGCCCATTAAGTATCCCTCAATGGAGCGTTTCCTCATCACTCCCTAGTCGGGCTATGCGAAGTAGATAGGGCCCATTACCCTCTCGTTGAATATCTCGAGACTCTGCTACTCAAAACGCTCTGAACGTTCTCTCGAGCACAATCCGGCCTTGCCGATCGAGATTTAGTCGATATCGGCAACTTGGCGTGTAGCATCTCACTGAAACCTGCTGCATCTTCGAAGCTGCCACGAGAGAACACAGCAGCAGGCCTCTGGGATTCTCATCGTCTCGCTTACTCTTGTAATGTGCGAACATCGATTCAACGATAATACTTAGTATAGTAGCTATAGCGCAGCTGATAACGGGATGCCTCGATGAATTCATACGACGGCGCTTCGAGCGGCGATTTCATTTATCGATAATATTTACATCTGGATAATATACAAGGATAACCATCGGAATAAAGCATTCCAGCACGTGCTGGATGACGTACGCGAGTCGTAAGGATGCAGTTCATTCCGGAAGATCGGAATTAAATAACCAGAACAGTCCGTTTCAGTGCCGTTGGAAACAGGACGAATCACCTGGTTTGGATCATGAGAAATACGAATAAAAGGCTAAACGAAGAGCATGAGCGAGAAGAGTGAGATAAGATTGAGGAGAAGAATGGGATTCTCTGTTTTCCGTTCGCTCGTGCGTCTTTCACGGATGCATACAAGAAAGGAAGGGCCCGGTGCCGTGTAAATTCATTCATGGATGATGGTGAAACGAAACAAAAAGAGAATACACTTCTCTTCACGGCGAGAGTGGTCCGAGAGTGGTCGCTCTCGGACTACGTCCGCCCACGGGGATCTCTATCCGTGAATGGAACACTGCGTGCGCGAACGAGACCCACGTGAGTGAATGAAAACTCGCTTGAACGCCGTACGCGGCGTTGGAGGAGCAAACAGAACATTGACGTAGGCAGAGAATAACGCTGCTGGCGTGTAAAAAGACGTTGAGTGGTGATATTTGACGTCATTTGTATAGGACCATGATCTCTCAGTTTGAAAGTAAGTTCCACAAGTGAAGAGGCTTGACTTCCGTCTATAGGTAGGTGGGTTGAATCCATTCCTTCGACTTTATTTGGAAACGTAAACTGTTAGAAATTTACGGTGTGAAATGCCGTCAGCGTGGATTTTCTGTTTGGGCTATACACTTCAGTGTTAATATTAACACTTTTTACGGCGCGAAATTGACACGAACGGTTTTGTTAAATTTATTCTTGTGTCTATTTAATCTGTCAACACTGATGTTAAGATTTTCTAAAAATAATTCCGGGAGAGAGAGAGAGAGAGAGAGAGAGAGAGAGAGAGAGAGAGAGAGAGAGAGAGAGAGAGAGAGAATTCAATCTTCCCTTAACACTACCATATACAAGACGTAAATAAAGTCATAGGAAGCCAATGAGCGATCAATAGTGGTCGAAACCATTATATCGTGAAATGTCGTAAATTGTAAATTTCACGTTGAACTTGGTCTGTCTCTTTATTGTTCGTGTGAATGCTGAGCGTAAGATTAATAAGGTTACACGTGAGCCAACAAAATATTTTCTAACTTAGCTAAATTTCAGTTACTGTAACAAAACCATTCTTTCCATGTGTATATTCCTAAATGTGAGGAAATATTAAATCGATTACCGGTTACTTCATTTTCAATAAACTTGCGAAGAATTAAAAATTTCGAGGTGAAGTAAAAATATCGCACGACGCATGTTAATATCACCTGGATAAATGAGTTGCGGCACGGCGTCCCAATGTTATTATGCCGGTAATGCCTTTCGTGCAGGTAGAGAACCTGACAAATAGCGACGGAAATTGCATTGCGCCGACACATCCTGCCGTGATTTACTTGTTCGGTAGGGTATGTTTTTCTGTAAATTCTGTAAAATTGGTTATTTTAAATTGATTTAAATGAGTTTATCAACCAAAATTTATAGAAAATAACACAAGTACAGTGTTACAAAATTATCGGTACGGTGTTATTGGTATATGGTTGCCAGTAGTATTAGATCAGTGTTACTGAACGAACTTTTATAGACACCGTCTTGGTGTAGGCAAAATATGTTAATTTTTTATCTCCTCGTATCCAAAGAGGACAAAATCCAGCGATATTGGTTCGAGTGGAGTAGATGCTTTACAGGTCACGGAATGTCGCTACAGAGAAGTGGGGTTACAAGGAGTGGGAGGATGCTATAATATATGAAAGAGTGACAAAAGAAAGAAAGGTAAAAGAGCCGAGATTTACATATCCGATGTCCACCCGTTGGTCCGAGACGACGTGTAATGGGACAGCAAGAAGGTTGTTCACACTGGATAGCGAGGTAGACAGAGATGGATAATATAAGTATTTGAAAGACCAGCGAACTGCTTTTATTTATCTTCCTAGCAGAATCTTCCTGAAATCCTTGCAATCCTCTCAGCGTAATGTGATCTTTTTAGTCTGTGTACAAAATGACACGAAATAATTCCAACCACAATTGTAAAATACAAACATCTCAACAGGTCGAGGGCTGAAATAAACAATTTTTTTGTAAGAAGGAAGCGGATGTAATCCCAGAATAACCACCGTCGAATAGAACCTGTGCCCATCGTAGTTGCGGTCTACGGCATGAGAAAATGGGCGAAAGATAAAAGAGACCGCAGATGCGGGAGTTCCTCTTTCACGCGAACGACGCGAATGGCGTGAGCGAGCTTGGGAAATCTAGCTGGCGAGCGAAATAGCACGCTCAGTCGTATTTTTTCCTATTTTCCTTTATTTTTCCCGGAGGCCGGCTTGGTTGGTCCCATCGTGGGACAAGGATTCATTGCCAGTCTCGGTGAAGACAGTTGTTGGAGCGGGGACTTGCGTGAAAAGCGGACTCTGCAGCGACGACACGACGACGACGACGACGACTACCAGCGCCTTTTATTTACTGTCCGAGACTCGTAATTCAGAGAAGAGCGCGTGGCACTTTCTTGCTCGGCGTAAACGCGCACCTACTCACCGTTACATCGGCGAGGCAAACCACGAATCGAGTGTCGCATCTTCCATTTACTCGTCTCGGTAGAGTTTATTATGCACTCCAGATTTTTTTTTTCTTTTTTCTTGATCACTATCTCGAGTTCGGAGGAGAAACAGAAAAGTAAACCAGGCGTACGTCTGGTCGTGGTTGATTCTCTCTTTTTCTGGTTTATTTTTTAGAAAGATGAATGCAATGGAGAATTTAGAACGTTGACTGCTTCCGGAATGGGGGCGTGCTCGCGGAAAAGGCCAGTCAGCTGCGAGAAGTTTTGTCCGTTAACTTCACCTGTGCTGCTGCGCTGTACGGTATACGTATACCAGGCAGGTTATTGCAGAGCGCAAGTCTCTCGAGACCGGAGAGTGCAGCACAGGTGATCTTTTAGCCCTTATCCTTCGTGCGGAATATCGCACCGTGCATCTTTACGTCCCATCTGGACAATTAAATTACACAAACCGTAAACGTCTTGGCATAAATCACTGAACGTTTGAGCGCGAGTAAGTACCTGCAACTCCCCACCGATGCACCATAGCCACTGGTGACTTTTAATGCTTGCGGAACCGTCGCTCAACGCGAGAGTCATGTCTCGACCGATAGTCCAGCTCACGTCCGACTTTATTCTCCTGGCTATATTCCTTCCTATACATATTCTACGTGTCTGCTGATTACGTACGGAATCTACTGACGCTGTAAAACTCGTGTGGCGAGTGCTTTTCAAGCTGCCTCGTTGTTGGCATAGCTACTTCCTGACACCGGGTATAGATACCCAATGTAGTGGACGAGAACTTTACGACTTGCGGTGACTGTGCGGAGAGATCGCGTCTCCTCGTACCTTTTCAGTGGATGCGAGGGCACACTGGGGAACGGTATACGCAACTTATCCGAGTTCACAAACAGAAGATTAATTTTAGAGTATTAATCGGAGAAGAGTCACGAATCTACCAGGGCACTAAATTACTTCCTTCTTTAATAGGAAGCCAGAATGAAGATAGGGAGGTCAGGAAAAATGTTTAGCGATATGTAAATGGACACAACATAGTCATATATTCGTAGTTGCATAGAACCCGGTTCAGTCAAGTCCGAGCCCAATGAAAACGTACCTGGCTCATAGCAAATTCAATAAAGTTCTGTGATTCGAGAGCATTTGAAATAAAAAGATGAAAGGTTGCTCCTCTACGCACATTCACGTGTCACTGAGCGACGACCTACCAGATGAAATCAAAGGGCAAATTCTTCGACGATATTTCCAATATTTTTCTCGTTCTAGTAAAATGTCAGTTGCTATTTGAAGAACGAATTTAATATTCATTCGTTGCACGTATGACGACAGGTGTAATACATCCGAAACTGTTAGCTCTGAAATCAGAACAGCGATAAAGGTAAGGTAATAATAGAAATTGTCGAGAAATGTAAGACACGAATGTGGCAGGTTCACATCCCTCGTAGTAGAATTCTCACAAGTTTCTGTAGTTTGTGACAAGAGCAATAAGCCGGAGCGACAGATGAGAGAAGGAGTTTCAGTTTCATACACGATTATCACATTAGAGAGTGATTCTGTAGCACAGCCGTGAACGCTGAGCAAAATGAGAGCAAAGACCAGCTAAACTTTGAATTATCTTACATCAAAGTTTCCCCTCGGTCGGTTTATTCGAGAGGGTTATTCGACATTAGGTTGTGCTAGAAACAGTAGCATCAGCATCTAATATATTTCTGTTGTAATCACCAAGATTCGTCTAATTACCGAAAGTATAATCGTTTGGGACTGTGATAAGACGAAGCACTATTTAGACCAGAGATATTCATCAGCGAGCTAACAATATTCTCCGAGGGACTACAGAGTTTTGTCATCGACGCGTATGAGCTTACAGAGGGGTACAGTATGTTGCCGCATAATTTAGTACGTTGTAGTCACTAGAAAAATACAATTTCAATAATCGTTATATCTGATTTTATACCTAATCGATATGACGGAGGTTGCTATTTTGGTGTAAGCCCAGATTTAATGTCGTCAATATATGTTGTAGCCGCGAAAAAACAGTACACAAGGAATAATCTGAAAAAAAATTGTGGGCGTCTGGATCGCCATTCGAACTCCGGGACCTTCCAATTGCCGATCGATTGCTCTGGCCAATGAGCTACTCCAGACTGCCTACCACACTGAATTCGAATTATTCATTTAAATCGAATATCTGTTCGGATTATTGCTATGCCGTTAGTCGCTCGTTTATCAGTTGTCGATTCGCGAGCTGTCATAGCTTTTCGTGATCCACTCTCTAAATATGCGACGCTAGCATAAAACATAGCCCAACTGTTAGTATGAGTAAAATGTGTGAGCGCTACCGAGGACAAAATCGGTTACTCAATTGAAAATGTACATCCAGAATCTTCAAATCAGGCATTAATACGATGTGGTACACGTTTCCATCGCTCGCTTTTTCGCTTTACCGCGATTGCCAACAACGTTATCTCACTCATACTCATAGCAGCTCATCCGGTATAACACATCACCTTAACGTTCGACAATATGTACTGATTAGTGTGAACACGGTACTCGGCTAATTGCATAAAACATTCGCATGCGGCGGCGTGATTACATATTTCTGAAGAGTCAAATGCATCCGGATGTAACTTAATATCATAATAGATTGAGTTGCACGTGCATCGATCATCGAAGGTGTAAACTATTGCATTTCTGATGGCTGCACGGACGTTGTTTTCGCATATTGACCAATCACTTCCCCCCCCCCCCTCCCGTCATGTTCTGTGACATTCAAATTATTTTCACACTGTTCGCACAGACTCTGATGCTATGATTATTGGGATTCGAAACCGGGAACCGAGTGGTTTTCGTGAACAGAAGGACGAACAGGTCACGGGCAGGGGCGTCGGACCATCCATCCACAGATCGTTAGGCAACCGCCCCTATGTATTTTCCCGACCTGCAGGCCGAGTATTGTTTCCACTGCGTGAATTTATTCGAAAACAATATCGAGACCGTGTGTGGTGTATTATGGTTTTTCTATGCAGCACGAGTTGTAGCACGAGTTTCTCTCATCGTTAAACCGCGACGATATACACAATGTGTGCAGCACACGCGTAGTATGAATGAATAAAAAATTGGAATAGACCGTGAATATATTGGAAAATTGGAAAATGTTTATAGGTACACTAAATTGATGACCAGATACAATTGCTCATGCCATGTGTATCAAGTTAAGTTTCAATGAATCAGGAGAAGATTTTAATTGGCTCTTGATGCTCGTGATTTTCCTGTATCATCTCTCCGAGAGTTTGCGCTGAACGAGCAAGCTTTCACGAATTATGAATAACGCGCGAGTGTTCGCAGCAAACAGGCATAGTCAAACCACGGTTATACAGCTTGTTGAATTCTGTGTTGGTATCGGAGGAAGGAGAATGATACATACATAGTCAATGCAACAAGAGAGAACGTATATCGTATAGTATTGCTCGTTTGTTTTGCCATTTGTCAAGCCTCGTATCGCCTAATTATCACTACTGCGAGACTGCAAGCACACACCGCACGCGCAAAAGCCACCGCAGCGTGCACACGGTACTTGATTACATTTTCTACGAGGTATCTCAATTAACGTCTCTCTCTCTCTCTGTCTCTTCCTTCTCGATCGTATAAATACATCTCTATACTGTTGGAATTGTGCAGTTCGTTTGAGTTTTCAGTAGGAGCTCATTATCGCAAGTGCTTTCAGCGTATTCATGGACATCTTGTATCTTGCCTTCATATACAATCTACTTGCAAAAAATTCTGGCATGAATGAAAATTGTAATTCTAAATTATTTCTATAGAACTTCAGTGCAAAATGCAGGTAGCTAATAAAGAAGACACAATAGTTTTCGATTAGAGCTAGATTAACATAATCCGCATGGCTAAACGGCTACGGTAAGTCGAAATTTCATGCAACCCGTAACCTGGACGAATTAGCAAGTGGATGTAATGATAGACGTGTGAGTGGACATAAAGAGCGAGATGGAAGAGGGACAGGAAAATGCCATTACGTCGAAATAATTACCTCTTACGTTCTCGAAAAACGAGTTTTAATAAGCGGTATGGCTCGATTCCCTTCTACTTCCCCTGCTATCTAGCATTCGGGCGCTAATTAGATGAAGTTTAGCCGTTTATTAGAGCGGTATGCACACAAGGGGTACGCGTCACTGCCGTCGCCACCAATTATTCCGACGGTACGAATGCTAATCGTCTTTATGTAAATACGACGAATGCATAATACCATTTTGGTATAACTATGCTAAGCTCTCTCAGCTCTTTACAGATCACTGCATCGTTTGTGGTGATCATCATCGAGATTCGACGAGAACGCTCTCGCACATGTCAACATACATTGAATATATGGAATGCACGGTCAATTCCGACGGTATTTAACAGCAAGCGCTTCTGATATATGAATAAGTACCGCGAGATAAACTGTTGAAAGCGACAAATAAGTATTTAAAGGAAAAATACCATATTATTATTATTATCGAAGAGAAATAAAGATTCAACTAAAGTCCGTGTGAACTAACACCGATCCTTAATTGAAGGTGTCGAATTGGAGGATTTAAATTCATGAAATTTAAGTTACAGTGATACAAATATTTTTTGAATCTTACACCTTAGGAAGAAATTCTCTAGAGCTTTAGATGCTTATCGATTCGTATTGCAAACCCGAGTAAAAAAATGTATTATGAAATATATGTTCCACACATTTCATACACATGTTACACATTGAATTGATTAAACATTTATTATGGTAGACCAATCAAACACATATTAAGCGGATGATTGATACCCCATTCCTATATTAATGTATAAGTGTTTCATGTACACTTAAGTATAACTTATTTTCATATCGTAACTGTGGTATTAGTGAATTTATTAAATATTGAATAATATTAAACAATTGCTACGGTACACTAATAAAATAGTTAATAAACGGTGCATTGGTACACCTTTCGTATATCGATGTGTTTCATAAGTATCTGCCCTCCGGAAGGGCAACAAAAATGAACCAAGATCAATACCGCACCAAATTCAGTATCTTTCCATTGACCCACTCAGGTATTGTTAAAGTTCAAACTTTAACAATACCAAAAGTAATTCCCCACCAAATTGAGTGCATTTATTTGTCTGAGAAGTTTAACAACAAAGTTCGAACTTTAACAATACCTGAGAAGGTCAACGGAAAGATACTCAATTTGATGCGGAATTACTCTTGGTTCATTATAACAGTATTTCGTATAGTTCATTATAACAAACTGACATCTTCAAGTATCATAGTTGAAACGTCTGTAACTTCTGTGCTGTAGGCATGAAGGTAGATGCATTTTTTTTTCGTTACATTCATCGTTAAAACAACTACAATTTCCATTACTAGGGTCCTTACTTAATTTTAACGGTTCCCGCTAGAAAATTTGAATTTTGCCAATATATAATATCCCTAATGACTACTCGTATACATATTTGACCTCCTAGTATAGAATGCGCGTATATGGATGTGCACATGGGGTCAGCGCGTTAGCGGTAGCAAATCAACGCTATTGGTGCCTCGAGGACAGCGCAAATACCGCAATATGGATGATTTTCCATCGAACAGACCATAAGTGCAGAGCTCTCGTGCAACTAGTATAACATAACTGGGCAAATAATATAGAAAATCAACGGTATAGTAACCGCACATCGGAATAGCAGCATCATTAATATAGTCGGCAGAACGTATCCATGTCATCCCAAAATTGCGAGAATATAGCCAGCGGTAATGCCTCGCGCTTGAAACGTTTTATAAAATCCGGCAATTAATAGGCTGTGTCACGTAACGAGGTTAATCGTTTCGGCTGATAATGACGACGGGAGATTGCGAAGAGCGAGAGAAGGTAAAAAGTGTCCTCCGGCGTCCTCGATACCGCGTGTGAACCCACGTGACAGCTAACGCGTTTTCGACCGTTCACCCGTGATTCGATACGCACGATTCAGCGATTTCCATACTACGCTGCGCCGGGGCCGGTAATAAATTCGTGAATACGTGAAAAGGGATGGTAAAGAAAGCGCGAGGATTCTGTTTGTGTTGGGTTTTGCACGTTGCTTGACTTACCACTACAGTTATTTTTCTTTTGAACGATTATTGAGCTATAGAGATCGAGATCACGCGCGCCGACATTTTTATCGAAGGGAGTTATTTTGAGAGCGTGCATCATCGGATGCTATCTGTATCCGGTGATCTGTCACGGTGATGGACTTCTCGCCGTGCTATAATATTAAGTGTGCTGTGGGCAGGTCAAAGGTGTCTCGATCGCTCGAGCACCAGGAACGTCGACGAGAAAACTCGCTAATGAACCGAGAAGCTCTCTGTGGGCATCGCAGTCTCGCGAGAGAGTGCGAGTACAGAGACTATTATTAGTACTGTTCGCCTTAATGGCGGTTACTCTTAGGCTTCGTCGTTGTCGACGTCTTGATGGTCGTCTCCGTCGTTTGGAACTGCATCGGCTAGCCTCGTGTGCAGAGATAATAATTGGCTACGAAGGGCTGTGCGCACTATGAGAATCTCCCTGGAATTGGTTGAGAGTAGGTTGTCGGTACAACCGAGTTGTTGCGAGGTTCCGCAAGCTTACCGCTACATAGTAAACGGCACCTTCCAACTCCAAGCTATTCCGAAGGGGATAGCTTTCGCAGTCGACGCTAGAGTTGCTGCTATGCGCACCGCTCGAGTATGCGCGAGGCCATGAATCGAGTTCGTCGAATCTCGCGTGTCCGATGATGTATTCTTTGCTCTCGTTCCCAACTCACTTACCTGAAACACAAAAATACATGATTCGATAAGTATCGAATGGATTTTGTAACAGGAAAATAACAGAGGGAGCATAAAAAGGATGAATATAAATTGGTACATCATCTATGAAACTATGTTAAGTGTAGGATAATAAAATTAAATATTCCCTGTTACTCTGTTGTACGTACGGAATAGTTATTATTTTTCTCATATACGTTTGCATGTATGTACGCGCCATATACGCATATTCTCATTTTAACGAGCGTCCTTTTCGCGCAACAGTAATGTTGCTGCAAACATAATATCGCACTGTACTTTATGATTACCCTATCTCAAAAATTACTTCTTAAGAGTTCTCGCGTTACGTGCGCTGAACGGTCGTACCATGTTGCATCGATCGTATTAATACCCATACATACAACACTTTTGAGTCCAACTTGTGTAGTTCGCAAGTTTCTCCAGTCACATGTAAATACGAAGGATCTCTCTTGCCTTTATGAATTACGTTCGCGTGACGAGACGCAATCACAAGAATATTATTGCCTGACAAACGCGTCGCCATTCGAGATGCAGCTGAAAGATTCCGACAAACATATCAGAGCAACGACACGGTCTGATCGCACAATGTGTGATAATTATAACCGACCTGGTCAGCAGCTCACTTACCTCGCAGCCACTTAACCCAGAACCTCTGAACTCTCTTTCTCTCATCTCTTTTCTCTCCTTCCCCGTTAAATCGGATGAAGATGTTTCACACTTCGTTCAGCGATTGAGGAAATATACCGTTGTTCGGTTTCCAAAGAGAATATATGCAGCATGTATCTTCGATTGAAGTAGCGTGCGATAGACTCGAGGCACTCGAGATGCACATAACATATAGGTTATACTGGTATCACATACGCAACTCTAACGGTATGCATGGATCGAAACTTCCGAGGCAGACCGTGAATTAAGCGAGTAATCGAAACGTTTGACGGGACTTCCAACGTTCTCGGATGTTACTAGCCGATCGGCATTTCCCGCAATGCAGAGAATATGTGTTAAATACCTGTAACCGGGGGTACAAGGAAAATGTGATTAAAGAATTGATTAAGTAATTAAAATAAATCGATTGAGCATTTGATGATAAATAATTGGGATACCGATATGGTATTTGTCAATAAAAAGCAACAAGTGGGCAATGAAGAAATCTGAGCCACTTGAAAAATAATAAAAGTGAAATTCTGTTGCAATTACACATATGAAATCTTGAAACGTAGATAAAACTGGAATATTGTGATAAGTGAATTTTTTTATAGTCCAGTTTATCGTTGTAAATTAAATTTTTTTTCCATTTTCAACTTGACGTAGTATTCAGATTTCGTCGATAGACCAAAATAGCTTTGCGATATTTCATTCTCTTTGTATGAAGACTCCGTGCAGTTCTAGTATAGGAATTTCCATATGAAGCTCTTGCGCAGAAGATACACTCACTGTTGTAGTGTATTTCTCTTTACGCAGTAATTTATTACTGAATTTCCACTGTAACTTCTGAGTATGAGTTTCGAAAGGAAATTCCTATACTCAGATGGGACAGAGAGATTTCTTGCAAAGCGAATGACTCCAGCCAAACGTCAATTTGTTCGATTGGTGCAAACTGAACATTACGGCAAGTCAAATATAACAAATATATATTTGCACCGATTAAGTGAGTTACATCTGTTTTTTTTTTTTCATTTTTACTCGGTCACCTTAAACGATGATGATTTAGTCTAACGTTTATAGGCTTCATGGATATCATCGAATGAGTGAATTATATCCTTAAGGACAGCGAGTAGAACGCGAGTATAATTGACAGATTGGACGCAAATATCCTCCGCGCAATTCCTTTCGAGAGTAGAGGAGGTACCAGTTTACACTATTTTAATTAATAACCGAATCGATTAATTACGTCTCGCCAATAAAGCTTAGCTAACGTCCGTCATAATGATTCCCCTGTCCTAGTGAACAAGGACTATTAAATATAACGAGACGCATGGCATCCGTGCCCTCATAACGAAGCCGTCGAGACGTTGACAACTGGCCCTAATTGCGTTCCTTCTTCTCTTCGTCTCGCGGCATACATATTGCCTCTCTGTATAACGCTCGTGCCACAGTACACAAGCTACGAAACAATTAATGACTTCCTGTAGACGTGTCGCCATTGCCGCAAGAATTCATGATCTGTTGATGGCGCATCTCATCTCATCGAGTGCTGCACCAGAGTATAGATTATGAATACCAAGTTAAATTTAACGCCACAAAGTTCGATGGTAGATACTTTAGTGGTAACGTCGGCATCTTCCTCAAAAACTTTACGTCGTAGAATGAAAATCTCACACTTGCAGATTCCAGTACAGATAGACGGTGGATAATATACCATGCATGTTATATATGTGAAAAGTTTTCGCTGAGATAAATTGCAAACTCGGCTCATCCCTTCCCCCTGCTCACCTGTTCGCAGTGTCGCTAGTGGAAGCGAACCCAACACCGTGAAACTCCGACGACAAACATCTCTCTCCCTGGTTGTTCTGTCGCATCGCGAGCACGAGTATGTGGAAGGCAGGGGTGAGAGTGGGTGTTAGGGATGCTCTGGCATTGAATTAATAGTGTTTCCTACTCTTCGCTTAATCATGTCTGCTGGTGATGCAGCATCCCGGTATTGCTTGAACGTCATTTCGACGATCACGTGGACACTGAACCTTTTAGCGCCCTCATGAACCTTCTAAAACCCCGAGGCGTTTTAAAACATCGGAGTTTAAACCCTCGGTAAGTATGTGCTTTCTCACCCAGAAGGGACAGAGTAGCAATTTTGCCCGATAGACTAACCGCGAGTATGAAGAAAGAATGTTTTGCCATGGGCATGTCTCTACGGGGTGAAAGTTATTTCAGGAATTCCCCGAAGTGCAAGCGAATTCGTCAGGCTTCATAAGCAACGGCG
The DNA here is from genome assembly GCA_963942595.1 of Cylloceria caligata. Taxonomy (NCBI): domain Eukaryota; kingdom Metazoa; phylum Arthropoda; class Insecta; order Hymenoptera; family Ichneumonidae; genus Cylloceria; species Cylloceria caligata. The sequence goes on along the minus strand of OZ012710.1, from coordinate 12,548,619 downwards.
CGGCGAGTCTTCTCGAGTAACAGCATAGTGTTATTTTTGTCCTTATTGGATCTCTACACAAATTACGACGGTGAAGAATACGATGAGCGAGTCGACCAGAGGCAACAAATATTGGCCCTGACGCTCAGTACAACCATTCCATACAGTCAGTATAGAACTAGCGGAGAAATGATAAATCATTTATACGGCCTTGTTACAGCATTCGTCTGCGAATTGAGCCAAAGAGTGGAAAGAGAAGTGCACGAGAGCATCTGCATCATGTGTTTCACAACACGCTCGTTGAGTGAGGACGAGGACGAGAAAACAAAAAAAGTTTTCCACTGTCGGGGTCGCTACAATCCTTGATGAGGGTTTTGAGGATTTTACCATCCCGTAGTTTGTTAACTTAATGTGGTATTCTTTCTCCGTTATGACGTACTACAATATTGCAGCAGTTGTCACATCAACACTTAGAATTTCACCTTACAGCTAGATTGAAGCAGTTACTCTCGAGGTATTCACCGCTCGTGCAGGAGACGAGCTACGTAACGCATATATTTTTCTGGCGCAACGGAAACGCGAGACGCCGGTCGTTCGCACTTTACTGGTATGCAAGCAACCCCAACACCAACCGGAATAAGAACATCATTGTCGCGTTTTGAAATTGCACCTTAATTTTATTCTGAATTCTCAACTATTACTTCGATATTGCCAGAAGCTTTATCAAATATGCGCCGGGAACTTGCTGTATTTACGCTGAATTTATAAGCAGTTTATGCTTGAGAATTTAATTTAAATTGTAATCGACTAAACTCGGTCATAGAAGGAACATTGTATCTATCTTCAATGTGACTGTAATGTCTTGTTTCAAACGTTTATTCTTCAATTGAATTATTTTTTTTAAGTTTAAATAAATGTTGTATCAATCATACGTATTTAATGTATATTTAATTCTTTCAATTTATAATATTACATTATATTGTTTACTTCTAGAAGTATTTTTGTTTTTGTAACAAAATGAAATTTCGAAATTTGAATGTCAGGACACTTTAAACATTCTCAAACGCTAAATGGTGTGCGTGCGCGCGCGCGCGTCTGTGTGTGTGTGAAAACATACTTTTAATTGAGGTAAAATATTAATGACGCGTCTGTGTGTGTGAGAAAACATACTTTTAATTCAGGTAAAATATTAATGACAAAATATTGTTTACTACTTAAAAAATACTTTTTACTACTAAAAAGTTTTTGCAATATTTTACAATTACATTATTGCCATATTATTCGTGAATGTGTTAGCGAACATAGAAAAATTACTGCGCTATTTCAACAACGTCTTTAACGTACTTCAAAATATTCTGGACATAATTCATTGGAATATGTTTCTAATATTTTCTAAAAATTTTTTATGCTAATGTGTAAAGCGTATACCGTCCATTGTCACGATTTAAGTTTTAATTCGTAGTTACATAAACCTATTAGGAGAAATGTTATTAGAGCACCGATTATATTTAGATTTCATTCAGCCAATCCACATATATCGCTGGTCGTTGGTAAATCAGGCATGGGCACAACAATCAAATCGTAAACAGGTCAAAGAAACAAAACGTCTCCCAAGCGTACTAAAGTTCGAAATTGCAAGCTTGCTCACTCTCAGCGGCACTGTGGTATCAACAAGTATTACCATCAGTTTCTTTATATCTACGTGTACGTGTGTCTGTGCGTGTAGATAATATATATGAAGTCTACATGCGAAGAGAATAAGTGACGAAGGCGCGATGGAATAGCTATCCCGTGTCGCGCAACGTTTTATTATTTTAGTATACCATTAAGCCAACGCGCTGGTATACAGGGACGCCGTGCTCTGTGCTGTGTTCATTCAATGTAATACGTGACACGTAGTTGACTGTACTACACAACACTTATACATACTAGGAGGAGATATACTATGCCTATTTACGAATACACATGCCGTTGTACCTGACTCTCCATCGCTGAGTACATGAGCTAACAGACCATCGTCGCTGGTGGAGAGGTGCACAGCAGGCAAATGTATTCAGGGAATCTCGCACGAGAATGCGGTTACATTCTTCTCTCACACATTTTATCGCGCTCACATGTCACATATAATATGCCGCAATATTATTTAACTCGGCAGATATCTTCAATCTCTTGTGCATCGAAATTTAATGTCGTTAAACATAATTTCGTTACGTAAACACGGTAAATTTTTTTTATATCGAAGCATGGGTTCTAAGAGGGTAAGCTGATTTTCCTGAGTGTCGAGTAACGGTGTAGTCCAGCGAAAAAAAAGTTCGGGGGATGGTTAAAGAGAAAAAGAAGAAGTAATGTGTATGCGGTACGACGAGCGCCACTGCTCGTGCTTCTGCGAGTGACTCGTCGAGCGTGTGGAGCAAAAACCACGGAAAAGGAAAAGAGGTGGCGTCACTCGGCTACACTCGAGTGTCGCGTTGCTTCTTGCTTCCTAGTGTTTTTGTTGCACGTGGCAGCCTCCAAAAACGCGTAACAAAGTACAGCGACAGTCGTGTAATGCATAAGAAATACGCGCATGGTATACCTAGTCAGGGTCACTTCTCCCTCGCTGACCACACTTTCGAGAATCCTTTCAAGCGTGGGTAACGTTCGCGTGGAAAATTAACTCATTGAACCCTGCAAACTTATTAAAATTCTTAAACGCAAACATTGTATTCACAATACTATTCACTTGAAAACATACGCACTGTGAGATCTCGTTCTATGCAGCTTTATTATCGGACTATAACAGCAAATAAATTGACGCAATCTTATGAAATTCAATTAATCTATCTATTTAATTTAAATGAAGCCATCAACCAAGTGCTAATAAGAACTTTTTAATACGTTTTTCTTGCATGAAAAGTTGGTTTAGCGGAGTCTCGACGGAAAGTGTGAAGCATTCTGTCAAGAGTAATGTGTAACTGTAATGTACACTTTCCGAGTACAAACAAAGAACGTTTTTCACAAACCTAACAAATAGTTGCAACGATTCGAGTGTAACGAATAATCACTCGAATCGTCGCATACATTTAAACTCTTCGGTGTCAGAATTACGTCTATGCGTATACCGTACCAACGTCGAATAACGTTAACGCTGCCTAAAGGATTAAGACAGTGTTGGTCAATATAAGGTTAGGTACAAATGAAATATAAAACCAAAATTTAATAATAGTTTTCGATATTTCATAGGTCAGTTTCCTAATAAACTTGTATCTGTAATAATTTGATAGAATATGTTCAAATTAGTTTCATTTTAGGAATAAAATAAGCTTTATTTATGATTTAAGTCACCTTGATTCAGCGATTTCTATAAAGATCTGACATTCTCTCGTGTCGTACGTCGAAATCTATATTGAAAATATTTCCTAAGCTACATTTTTTAAAAAATTGCATCATAATATTTATAATCTGACCTAAGAAATAGTAATTTTTATTGAAATGTTATCTAATCGTAATGTGCATGAAATCCATAATAGATTGTTGCATCATCGACTATCTTATATGACACAGTATTAATATTCCGGTTTCTGAGGCGAATGTTTTTAGTGAAATGATTGTTGGGGGACTACACAATTTTGTCAGCGCAAAGCTACAGACGAACGGACGTATTGAAACATATATCTGAAATTTTACAGTTTATCTAATATCTGATCGATCTAGATGACAACCTTAAAAAAATTCAGCTTGTTGGAATTTTTCTCTATTAACAATAAATGTTATTTAACAATAGAATTATTGTGCCGTATGTGTATGATGAAATAAGTTTACCATAATTAAGGCGTCATTGGGAATATCTTTACCATAATACACAACTCTACCAGCTTACATCTCTAGCACGAGACAATCTCTCCGGCGGTCCAAAACTGATGGTAAATGTTACCGAGTAAAACAGGTTCTCTTTTTCTTCCTTGGGAGCTCCGATAGCGCTATCTCTCTCACGATCCCTGTTTTACAACGGGATATTTACCATCATTCTTAAAACGTCTGAACGTTGTTCCGTATCAGACTCGTGTAGTAAAAGAAATGTCTACGGTTGATAAATGATTGATCAACGAATAAAGTCAACCCACCGGTACAATCCGAAACAAATGTTTCACTTAGAGATAGATTTGTCGTGAAATTGTTGTATACCTTCCCATCAATCTCCTAGATCGAAGAGATTTGTAGTACATTTGTCACAAAATTGCAACACGAATTTATCACCGGTGACAAATCATATCATATTCACGGCAAACTACTTATAAGTAAACCATAAGTCTAAATTCGTGTTGGTGGGTTGACTTTATTGGTTTATCGACCGTAGAAATTTTTTAAAAAATTTAAGTATCAAGGATGTATGTTTATACTAAAAGCGGTTACGAGTATCACGTACCTCTCCGTGCACAAACACAATGAATTTAAATAGGTTGCCCGTATCAGATGCAACCACAGAAACCATCCATTGACCCTTGCAGTATAATATCAATTCAAATGTTGCTACCGATTACTGTGTCTCAAAGGACTAGAATCCATAGTGTTGGATTCAGAGATTTGATTTTAGTTGAAAGTATTCACGGCTACATCAAGTAGTTACATACTGCGCTTGCAGTAAATAAACAATCGAATAACAATCAGTTTCTTTTTTAACCATACGACACTATCCGCCGCAACAAGCATTATCACTCGTATGAAGCTAATATACATGGGCGTACATTTATAACGAATAATTAATCACACCTACGTTAACACGTGTCTGAGTAGGTTTGAAGCCAAAAGCTATATAACTTTTTGCTATGATTTGTAAATAACACATTGTAGACATAATAAGACTGACGTACAATAAATAATATTTATATCCAACGTTGAAAATATATAAAAATCATGTCCTGAATGCTATAGCCATTCAATACACGTCGTAAGCATATAAATACTTAAAATTAACCATATGATTCGAGAAAATCTGTTTCATTGTTGATTTCGACATATACTAGGTGTACCAGTTAATAATAGGGATTTTTTTTTTCAAGAGATGGAGTTACACGTACGTTCATGTATATGCGATTTGATATGTATGCGATTTTATTGTATTGATAAGAAGCTTCAAAGCTACATATGTTACATTTTCTGAAGGTATTAACATCATAGATATTTTGACGCTTAAAAATGTCGAATTTCGTGCCAAAAAAAGAGCATTTGCGAGAAGTTTCTATTCGTTACTTTATTTTTAAGAAAAGTGTTGCTGAAAGTTATCGTATACTTCGGGAAGCTTATGGTTAATATGCTATATCTCAAAATACTTGTGAACGCTGGTTAAACAGTTTTTGTGAAAACTTGTGAAAAGCTTTAAAAGTGATGATTTCGATGTGAAAGGCAACGAACGTCCAGGTCAACCGAAAAAGTTTGAAGACCAACAATTACAAACAGTATTGGGTGAAGATGCGTGTCAAACTCAAAAACAACTTGCAGATAGATTAAACGTTGCTCAGCAAAGAATTTTCAATCATTTATAAGCAATGGGAAATATTTTAAAGAAAAGAAAATGCGTGCCACTTCAACTGAACGAAAGACAAATGGAAAACGGAAAAGTCATCGATAAAATGTTGCTTCAACGTCGCAAAAGAAAGTCTTTTTTGCATCGAATTGTGACTGGTTATAAAAAGTGGATTTATTTTCCGAATTCGAAGCGCAGAAAATCATGGGTTTATCCAGGTCAACCATCAACATCGTCCGCAAGGCCAAATCGCTTCGGCAAGAAGATGATGATCTGCGTTTGGTCGGATCAAGAAGGTGTGGTGTATCATGAGCTGCTAAAATCAGGTGAAACCGTTAATACCGATCGCTACCGACAACAAATAATCAATTAGAACCACGTTTTGAACGTAAAACGACCATAATGAGCCAAAGCACACGGCAAAGTAATTTTGCTTCATGATAACGCACCATTGCACACTTCAAAAGCAGTTAAACAGTTTAAAGATTTTGCCTGGGAATTATTGACCCACCCGTCGTATTCACCGGACCTTGCTCCTTCGGATTATCACATGTTCCGATCGATGACACACGCACTTTCCGAGCAGCACTTCAAAACGTATGAAGAAGTAGAAAATTGGATCTCTAAATGGTTTGCCTGAAAACAATAAAAGTTCCATTGGGACGGTATCCACAAATTACCTGAAAGATGGAGAAAATGTGTAGCTAGCGGTGGACATTACTTTGAATAAAGCATTTCTCATGTTTCCCTTTAAATTATCGTGTGTTTTTTATCACAAAATTCGCATTATTAACCGGTGCATCTAATATGTACTCTTCGTTCCATTTTAACGATAAAATATACTTAAAACAATGGTTATAGCCATTGTTTTATAACGACCATTGAAATCGATGGTTAGCATGTATCGATGAAAGATCAATCAAGATTATTGCGCTCGTCCAATCATTGAAACCTCGATGCTGGATTGTGGAATCATTGATGATTTTTAAAGAAATGTCTATGTAGGGATGTCCCATCGGCTGTCAGAATGATAACGCGTGTAGGGCCACGTGCTCCTTCATTCCAGTAAAAGAAGTTTAGCTAAGCTAACAAATATTGTGTTCACATACAGAACACAATAGGCAATAGGTAAATTCCGGGTAGTCAAAGAATCCGATAATTGTGCCAGTAAAACAGTCCTTTGATTTACGCGGTTGACTGTCTATGACCGCAAGAGTTACTATTGCGAGTACGGGTAATCGACCACTGCGTCTGTTCGTCGATTAAGCGAGACAATTGATTGCGCTGACAGATGGCGCTATGCGCTGATGAGACGGAATCTCGAGGCCCACGGAGAGGCCCGTAACAAGCATGTTCTCTAAACATAAATCCGTAAAAAAGGAGCGCGGCTATTGGCAAAATTGCGATTTCATTTTACGCCTGGGTTTAGTAATAAAGAACGCAATTTTTGCTTAAATTTGGGAAACAGCATTTCGCTTTAAACAAGACGTGAATGATCAATAAAGAAGACTGCATGTTTGTAACTAAAAAATAATGACGCTCATACCCTGCGAGTCGTATTCTTCGTGCCTCCATTTCCATTTCTTCGTTCAAAGATGGACTGGAAATCGTTGGCATGTAAGAAGACGTAGGTATACGTGTTCCAGCCATTAAATCCGAATCGCTCTAAATTCGCACAATATCCTCTGGCAATATCCGGTCGATCTTGGCCATCCGTTCATTGAGCGCGGCGAAACACAAAGTGGAAGTAGAAGAAGGGAACCCTTTGACTTTAATTTGGAAGAGCTCGAGCGTACACGCGATTGTCGTGAAATTCGTTGCTGGAGAGATTACCGTTGTACAGAGAGTAAGGCCTGGTGAGTACAGAGGTGAAGTACAACAGGAAAGTGCAATTACATTTTCGCTCTGCTTGAACTTTAAAGTAGTATGCCGTACTGAATATACCACCTAGAGGTTAAACACGCACGAACGAGTGGGCCATATTACATTAACACGAATTACAGTTCAAGTCTGCTCCGACGTGTAGAGAGTTCGTCCTCGTTTTTCATATTTTATTAATTATATAATGGTTTTTTTTTTACTTCGTTACACTAATTGAACCTGCGTCTGACCGTTAAATTACCGAGTTACATGCGGATTACAGTTATGCGAGTGAATATACGTTTCTCTATTATTTTTCGTTTGTTGTACCATGTACGAGGCGATTCAAAGTAAGTATAAAACTTTTTATTGAATAGTGGCTGGGAGTGCAATGAATAAAATCACTTAGCCATTTTTGTTATCATAAAATTGAATATTACATATTTTCAATGATTCAGTCTTAATGAAGCGATAAGGTCGAAGATGCGGCTAATACAAAGTTTGATGAAGATAAGAAAAAAACACTCTATATAGCTAAAAAAATCTTATAGCAACGACTGTGTGACGATTATGACTTAAAAAAAAACGTTGTAGTTTTTGGTAGGTCATCTTTAACTCCAACGAAATTTTTCAAACTGATTTTTAATGACCCTGTATATAGTCCATACAGACTATAAACGCCATAGACTGCACACGAGACGTTCGTGCAGATTATCTGCAACAAGCGAAAAGAAATACGACGAGATAGATGGTATAAGAGATTGGGGCTTCGCCAGAGTCAAACGACAAGAGGGAATGAGTGCGATGGCCCAGTGCTGTAACTAAAGCGGAAACGAAGCGTGTAGAAGCAGACGGAACCACCATCGTTACGCTGTTGAGGCTATATACCATCAGTAAGAGAAGCGAAGACGCGCGATGTGAGTTACTTCCTTCGTTCGTTGGCCGCAGACCCGAGGGAAGAAAGCATCGCGCCCGATCGTCTGTACCGCCGTGTACGTACCTTAAGGTACGCGATGGAATCGCGTGAGGTTAGAAAATCGAGTACTTCCTTCGGCAGCATCGCGTCCGAAACGTTCGCTGCCTCGCGGCTTCGTCTTCTCGCTCCTTCATTTTCCACCTCAAGGCTCATACTTCCCCCTCGCTCTGTCTCGATATTATCAGCTTCATCGAGTCTCTGCACGAGAGAGGAAAGATCAAAGGGGCCTCGGGAGTGATTGGGGCGTTGCCACCCGCGTCTATTCACCAAGCTATTCTAGTTGTAAGCTAGCCACCCGAAGTACTTAGGTACGAGTATAGATATCCACCACCCGGATTTGTTAAAAATAATAAATGCAGCTAAAGGCATAATCTTTGAACTAACATTGCTACGAGCGCTTTATATGTACCTAGAGCTCTTACAATATATGACTTGCAATCGGTAATTCATGGTGCGTATATCATTCAATTACTGATAAAGAGAAAAATGACGTTTCAAGGAATTATGTACGATTATATCGTAAAACGAAAGCTAACCGGAAAAAAATAAAATAGAAACTGAAGTCGAAAGAAGTATACCATATATCGCCAAAGGATCGTGATTTATGCTACAAAGTGACACGCATTGGACGATCCGACTGTTCGCTTATTCTATTTATCTGCCTTCCCGCAAAAATAACTGTTTGCCCTCGAGGCCCCATGCATCCGTCAAGTTTCGTACTTGCTCGCGTTTTCCGTACACTTTATACATGCTACAGTGCTGTACGTAAACACGCTATCCCCAAGGCATTTGCAATTTCGAACCGACACATGTCAGAGGTTGACGGATTTTCACCGAACATCGGGACATTGCTATCTTTTGCCGTCGGGATGGTATCAAAACATATTCTGTGAATTTCCTTTAAAGGAGAAGTGAATATCCATACGAGAATAACACGTCAGAATAAACGCGCTGACAAACCCGCCGCGGTGAATTTTATTGTATTTTCATATAAATTACGTTCGTTTCATACATTTTCAACTACAACTTCTGTAATAATAATTTTTTAAAAACAGTTTTCCTGCAAGCGACGTATAGATCGTTTTTTAAAATGTATTTCCTCAGGCTCCACATTGTATAAACTTTGATGAAAAAATATACTAATTCCCAATACAAAACTAAATAATTTGCCTTGAAAAGAAAAAAAATTATTTGTAATAAGCCAAATGTTCAATTAAAAATTCGCAACATTTACCGACATGATAATATGATATGATATATTATATACCAGTGTTTAATGGTTCGGTAGATGCCGGTACAGGTGATATGTATTAACATAATGCCAACGGTTGTCTACTGCCTTCGTCTTATTTCGCCACGTACGAACGCACAGTTTCACAGAAAGCGCAGCAGAGACGAGAAGCATAAGAACCGAAGGACGCGCAGCGATTGTAGGATTTTGCGATCGTTTATCGCATCGACGCAGAGAATATGGAGGGACGAATAAGAAGGAAGCGAAAGGAAAATGATGAGGCACGTGAGGGGCTTCTCAGGTCGATGGCACATATACGGCTCTCGAGAACTATACGGGCAATGTATCGTCTACGTTACCGACAAACATTATGCTTCGTTATGCAACCGTGAGAATCCCACCAATATATAAAGTATTATTATATATATTACGTTATGTGAGCGGGTGAGAGAAGCGAGGGGTAATATAACAAAAAGCGAATAGATATGAAGTTGCGTGCCAGGTGAAGCGCGATAGAGGGCCATGGGCTCGCGCTCTCTGCGGTACGTGGCTTGGAAAACAATGAGCTTGCAACCTCACGCCCAACTCAGCCAAGATATTCGCACAACTCGAGGAAACGTCTATCTACTCTACCTTCTCTGCGTTCCTACTTAGCATTTGAGTCGAAAAAAAGAGAAACTCTCTGGGTTTGCTTTTTTTTTCTTTCATACAGACACTACCACAGTTGCGTGTATCGTTCTTGGAGATTGCGTTATAGTGGTTAAAAAAAATAATTTCTTTTCTCCTCTTTGTTTTCCATTCTGACTACCGCACTCCGATATACATATATAGTTCGACGGATGAATTATTCATGACTGCTTATCAGGTCACCGAACAATTACCTTGTTTACGTGCACGACATTATTGTACTAATTCGAGTTGACTACGGTACTTGACTCGTTTAATCACTTCTACGTTCAGCTTCATTAAAAATGTTGTCTTTATATTTACGGTCACAATTGAATTATTCTATACGCGATTGATTCTCAGTGGTAAATATATAACCTAATCGAGTAACGGTGAAGAGAGATTGTAAAATAAATATTTACAGTCACGAGCGATTTGTCCGAAATATATGAAAGTATGAAGTTCTCTAACGAAGCAGAATTTTTCTATGCTGTGCTCCAGGGTATAGAGATTGTTCCGAACGAACCGAGTTCCGCGGACCTATCGATCGATGTTTTTCGTTATAAAACAAGTAAATGTTTCCAGTCTCTCTTCATCAATTTAAATTGGCTCGGAGGTAAAAATCGATACATACCGTCGTCGAAGGTACGCGGATGAAGCAGTTGCCAGGAGATGGGCGAAAGGGGTTATACGGCACGAATTTGTACACAAGCGTACGAGAACGAATAACCCCTGTCCTTTTCCCCACTGCTAACTACCCCAATACATCGATATAGCTTAGCGTGTGGAATTTTAACACGGTGACCTAAAAAAAATTTAAGTGTGCAGGAGCCATAAGCGACGCGGTTGAGCGTGACTCCTCTTAACATGCCATTTTGTAAGCCTTGACTCACGTTTATGTACAACTACGACTACTAGAATGATATAGTTATACAAAAATTCATAACCTGTTTAAATACTCGCGTAAGCACTTAAAATTTTCACTTGCTCCTGACATTTTCATAAATTAACCTTACTCTACCTTCTCCTTCGCCACGAGTAACCAATGTGAGCCACTTTTATCGTTACAGAAAATCCTATTAGCGAATGGAAAAAAAAACGTATTAGCTTCGCTGATCTGGCACACGAGCTCTTCTTTGACATTAGGATGTCTTTCTTCCGCCTCGCTGCAGGGGGAACACTAATTAATCTTCGTACTTTATCTCCACACGAATAGAAGAAACTTTGGAAGCAAAATGCTCGTGGACTCATGGTACGAGATCGATTCGGGGTGAAATAAAAACGTGGTGAGAGAGAAGAAGCGATACCGGGAAAAGCAGCGAGAAGAGGTACAGAAGCGAGCTGGAATACCCCGTCGATCGGTTTCCGGTACAACTCGTGGACCGCAGAAACGTCCGATGGACCGTTACCTATATAGGTGTGCGCGGATAGCAATCAGGACGCGCTGTAAATCACGAACGCTGATTACACATTTCAAAATGCGCCGCATCTCGCGCGCTCTCCCTCCAATCCGTTCGGCCCTCGCACTGAACGAACGCTCTTGATCTACGGCTCCATAACTCTGGGAGTCGCGGGCCAGGAGCGCGAACGCGTCCTCTGCAGTCTGTCCGCCCTACTCTCTGCTCTGCGTATACTGTAATACCACTGCTGCACACTCTCATGCGTGGCCTAGTTTTCCCGCTTGGGATCTCAATACCTTCTCGTCGTTACGAATTATCCGTTCGCTCGTACAACGACTACGAGGATCCATTAAAATGTAGAACTTTTTTTTTTGCTTCAAACGTATCACTGTACTATGAATCTTAACGATGCGAGCAGGTTGAGAATAATAAAGATGTGCAGGCGGCAAGTCCACGTCCACTCGGTTTAGGCATTGAATATCAAAAAAATTATGAATCAGACCATGTTGTTTTCACTTTTACACACCGAGCTACATAATTTATATTTAAAAATATAATTCGATTAAGATTGGATTGGTAAAAGAAATTGTCAAGCAAAAAAAAAAAATTACTGTGGATAAATTCGTAATTACGAAATTCGATTATTATAAGAAAAAAATATCGTTTTTAAATTATTCCATTGAAATAAATTTACTTACAAGAAATAAATCCGTTTTCCTTGCTGAAGAATATATTGCTATTTAACAATATAATTTGTGGCTCAAATATGTAAATTCTGTCGAAAGTTTTTGTATCCACGGCCTTCTGAATATTAAATGAAAATCAAAGTAAAATTGAATTATTGTGTTGAGAAAGAGAGTACGTACTTTTTTTGAGACGGTGTAGCAGCCTAGATTACACGCGACATATTGTTTGTAGTCACGTTTTTTTATACTCGTGGAACTATCGCAGAGAAGGATTCTCACTGTGCACCCTGCGGGAGAGAAGAAGTCTTCTCGCCGTGAGACGTGCACGTGATATCCCATCGGCTAAAAAACTCCAGGGAATAATTCGTTTCCCGTTTGGCCTCACTCGCTTCGCCGGTATGGTCTCAGTGATAAATCGTGATAGCCCAGCGGGCTTCCCTCAGATCCCGTACATAAGATTCGCGGAGCACAGAACTTGTGCAGTTCAGGAGCTTCGTGCGTTCTATGGGCATCGACGATCTCCCTTCTGTTTCACTCACCTCCCCGTCTATCCCTTCAGGGAATTAATATTGAATATCAAAGATTCACGAGCCATTCTGGCCTCTCGAACTTATTTCTGATTAAATTTAATATATATATATGACCTCTCAGTATTTTACAGTCTCGTGTCAAAACAAAATGAAATGCTGTACGGAGTGATACACGAATTCCATTATTCATAAATCACTTCGCTATGCATAATCATAAATTATCTGTAAATAAATTAATCATCTTTAATTAATCTCTCGTTAACAAGAAAAAAAAATACAAAATGAAACATTGATACCAATTAATAAATGTATAAAGCATTCTGCGTTAAATCTACCAGGCTGCAACCCCTTCAGGGATTTGGTACACAATTTTTTATATTATTGTTACAACCCTAAACAGTATGCAGCTTTTTTTTTGGAGATTTGTTTGGGAGCACCTATTTAAAAATGGTTTTTAAATCTTGTGCTGACTAGCGAACATTTTCAAACCATATTCCAGAGTGGGCTGACTGTCTTTTCTTATTTTTTTTAAATTATTTTTGTAACGACAGTTAATTAACAAAATAGAACCGAAAACCAGACCACTCCGGTGTATGGTTCCCCATGTATTGTTATATTTAATTCAATATTTAATTGTACAAAAAAGTTGTCAAATGACAGAAATGATTATTGATTCTACGAGGTTTTTTTTCTGCGTGTAATGAAAACTAAGTGAGTACAGGGATACAAAACAATTGAGCTACGGTTGTTGGATGTTGAGAAAGAAAGTGCAACATATATTTCAATCGTTACGAAGGTTTCGTATCGAGCTTCCAGCTACGATTCGTCGTCGTAATGGTATCCATTATTCGACGTAGGAAAGGGCATGCTCTCGGGCGTTTGTCTGTTCACGAGAGTTTTACGACAAGAGGCACTCAGTCACTTCGACGCCCTCGCCGATGCACCTCGCCTGCATATCAATGCACGTACGAAACTCATTTGCATTCTCTTCTTTACAGCAGACGACGTCGCGACGAGACCCGACGACCTCCCCTCGTCCATATCGTTTCAGCTATGCATCTTGATGTACCGATGCTCCGAGAAGTCATTGGCGTACACGAACAGACATGACAATCGTGTGACGCGAGCCGAGTGAAGATCTCTTTTACTTTTACGACAAAACGAAATAAAAAATTGAAATAGAAGAAGTTCAAGAAGCCATGGTCTCTGCAGCTTAACTACGAAAATTGTATAATTTTGCATCTCTTTGCTGATGAAGAAGAAAGAATGGCGAATAAAGCTGCAGCTCAGGAGCACCTCTCCTATTTTCCACTCGGAAAACGCGGAAAATTCTTTAGCTACCCTATTCCACTCTGTCCGTGCGCTCTTCAGTTTCCTCTTTCATCACGCCGGTTGACCTGCGAATTGCCATGAGCGGATGACGCTAGGAAATTAATTAGACTGAATTTCCACCTGAAAAGCTCCCGGGGTCGCAACCCGCGGGAGATACGAGTGCCGCTTCACGTCCGTAACTTTGTCCGCTCATCTCTCTCGCTGACTGTGCTGCCACTGGTGATGGCGCTACCGTGCCGTTATACGCGTCTGGGATACAGTGATCAAGGTCGATGGGATGCACGCTCGACCTCCCTCAGGAAATAGGAAACGCGACAACCGGTGACGAGAAATTACGAGAGTTTCGTTGGAGAGACTGTCCAGAGGGCATCCCAAATTCCGAGGAGACTTCAGTGATTTATCTGTTTCATGCTCTCACGACACTTGATTCACGGTCAGCGTTAAAATGACTGCTGCAAAACACGTCACCTTCGATCATCGTTTATTACATTATTGTTTTTGAAAAATTGTCAATTTACAACATCTTTACTAGTTTAATACCAGTGCTCCTACACAAATTCCGAGTCAGAAAATATCTACGTTCTAGCCTACTTTTATACTGCTCACACTCATATCGGTTTGATTTTCAACCTGCATAGACCCAGAAAAACGTTTTAATGATTTCATTAAAACAAATTAATTTTCGATACGTCGACTTGAAAAAAAGATGGAGGATTTTCTAAAACCATGAATTGAAAAATCTGTAAAAATTCACAGCAAGTACTATCCAAGTAGTAGTAGAATCTGATCAATTATAAAAGAATATTCGAATATGTTGACAAATTTATTGAATTGACAGAAAATGTCTCATATTCCTGACAAAAAAAGCAAATGAAATAACCAAACATCACAAAACAAGCGTTGATGATTTAGTTTAGGGTTAAATAATCGTTATATAGTTATTTCTCGTGTCGTTCATAAAAATTATAAAAATTATGCCATCTCTCGACGCGCACTTAACGCGGTTGATTTTTCAAACATTGAATAAGATGTGAGTGTGAGTGCGAGTTCTATAAATCCAAATAGGAATTATTTATAGAAGCACGGAAATACTATGAAATACAGGAGCATAGCATTTGGAACTTTTCTACGAAGCTTTTGGATCCGAATGTTGGTACTTGCGAGAAAACTCGATGCACAATACAAGCAGGTAATATACCAGACTCGGAGGTGAAATCCGTGCGGCACGGTGTGATATACAGACGATACCCTGAGGGATGATATGAACGAAGAAAAGAATATAAGGAGCGAGAAAACAGGCTAAACTCGAGTACTCGTGCACAAGCTTCGGAAAAGATCTTCGAAACAAGTTGAAATTGGCTTTGAAACAAGGTGTGGTGCGCGCCCATCTTGTTAATACGTATACCGAGTTTTCGCTGCACCGCGAGTTCACGGCTCTCGAGATAACCGCTTCGCAAGTTTTCTCGTATGGCTATTTTTATTTTTCGAAAGAAGGGCTAAAAAAGAGGAAGATTGGAGGCTGGTAAAAGTACAGCTACTGTCCACGCGCACCCGTGCCCAGTGGATTTTAATGAGGATGCAAATTAAATCCGCGAGGTCTTGGCGGTAAAAAAAACTACGGTAAATTAATTAAAACTCCGAGTAAATACGTTCCGATGCGGCTAATAGACTCTTTTCCGCTGCAACGAAAAAAACGAATGCGAATAATGTGCTCATATGCATACACAAACATTAACGCGAGTACATAAATTTTCAGAAAGTTTCAACCTGTAAAACGCTGGTTATAAAACCACGGATAAAAATGTTGACGCTTCATTTCTGGCATTTAACATCACAAATTTACCAAATCCTTTTGAGAATTCAGTCGAAATTAGTTGTCATCGGCAAGTGTAGCTCAACGACCATAGATTTGTCCAGAGGCGAAGGGTGAGATGTTGAGTACATTGAGCCACTGAATCCTCAAGAGATTCTGGAGAATCCAGAGAGTGACGATCGTCCGGGCGCGAAATTCCTACACCAGTTGCTTCCCGAACGACGAGACTCTCATTCTATTTTACGGGCACTGCTACTATATATGTGTGTGTGTGTGTGCGCGCCTGTGCGCGTTTGTGTTTTCTATTCCCACTGGGTAAAAAGGATTGCCAAACGTCGTTTACGTTAGCCACACGTTCTTTTTTCTCATCGTTAAATCAGATGCTGCAGTGTCCACAACAGATAAAAGGGCAGAGCGAAGAATTGAGTAAACGCGTGAGGGTGATCGTTTTAAGAAAAAGGAAATGAAAAAGCAGCTCGCGAGTATTTGTCAAAGACGAATGAAAAACATTGCCGAGGTTCAAGTCCGGAAAGCGCTGTTTTTTCGACTAATTGCCAGATCACTGCATTTCCGTCGAACTCTTCCGAGTTAACGAGAATTCGTCGTTGCACAGTCAGGTTATTCAATTCTTGTGTCAATTATATGCGTCTACTACTTTGCACCGCACTATTGAAGTATTGCATTCACGCGATATCAAATCTTTCAAATAAATATTTCCTCGTGAGCCTTTATATGCGGTTCCACAATTCGTGACTGGAAGATAAATTTTCTTGGTTGTGCTGGGGCATTCGATGGCATTTTTGTTCTAACTATACTTTGCGAAAGTCTATGAAATTAAAAAAAAAAATGTTAACTCCCGACTGCAAAAAACTATATTCAACAGAACTTTAACTTTAAAAAGTTTTCAAATGAAAATAAATCTAAAAAGTATGAAATAACTTTCGATGTCATTTTAGTTAACTTCATATTTAAATTACAATAATTCATTTGTCGCTGTCACTACAGTCGAGAGACGTCTTCGTCTGTGTTAGAAAATGTCCATGTCGTATATCATTTTTCTTTTAAATTACAATCCAGATGTCAGCATGTTTCTCGATATGTAAAAGACGGTTGTAATATTCAGGAGACGTCTTCCGACTGTAGTGGCAGCGGTAAATGAATTATTGTAATTTAAATATGAAATTAACTAAAATGACATAAAAAAATATTTCATTCGTTTAGAATGTATTTTCATATAAAAACTTTTTAAAGTTAAAGCTCTGGTTATTATAGTTTGCTTCAGTCGGGAATTTTTAAAATAAAATTTGTTTTTTATTTCATGCTTTTTAAAGCTAGTTCAATGTGACTTTCTACAGCACATTGTTATAATTGTTATACATTTTTATAGTTACTATATTTTTTGAAATTAAAACAGCCAAATAATTTTCAATAACTCTATTTTATTTAATTGCTCAATCATTTTTGCACTCTTGTATTTAAAATAACAATTCTACCTTATTTAATCGCTCAATTATGATTGCTGTCTTGTATTTAAAATTAAAGGAACAAAGGTAATTAGAAAAGTATAGTCATCATTTAAAGTATAAGTTCATCATTTAAAATAATTTATGTTTATTTTATCTCTCAATCATTTTTGCACTCGCATGTTTAGAATTGAATCAACAAATTGTGATTAACAACAAAAAATGCGTTTTTTTTAGTTGTTAACGACATCTCTGATGTACAACGAACTTATTAAAATTTACATGTTCCACCGTGAGCGTCCTGAGGTTAGGTACAGATGAACGATTATAGTAGGAATGACAGTTATCTTGTGGCATTTCATGCATAAATACAACGGTGATTTTCATGGATTTTTTAATGCTTATATATTTTCGAAATATCACCTAACATACAATCTAGGACAAAAAAGAAGGTTACGATGCATAGAAATTGCGTTCGCAATTCTGTTAAGACATCTTCAGCCGATTGAGAGAACATTGGACACAAAAAACTGGCATATTCGTGCCATGTCAGTGAAATGTATACTCCCTTCTTTTTGCCCTGCGGGCAGTCGAGAGTAAAAACAATACCGCATAAAGCAACAATAGCTCTGAACAATACTGCTCGGCTTGACCCATTCTGAAAAGGTCTTGGACGAATGAACTATCACCGTTCAATCGACATTAACGTTAAATTAACCTTAACCTTCAATGTATAAATCGAAGATCTAGGTAATTTTTAAAAACTTTTTGAATTACAATTGAAAGTTTTTACTTCTCTTACTATTGATTAATTGGTGACTATAGTGAAAACTAAAATGACGTACAAAACGCTTTCAATATTTTCTTGTTTGATTCACAGTTATTTTATATTGTCGTCGAGTGATCAATCGCAGCGACAATCGTGAACCGCGAAACGAATGACTGTTCCATTGAACGATTCGTCGTCGGGTGTACCGAGTGAGAGAGGAAGGACGCTCGATCGTCGGACATTACTACGAATCGCGAAAAACCACTGCAATCGTCCATCAACATGAAATTAATCGGAGTAGAGAGTGCAACAAGAGCGCAGATCTTTATTTAGAGCGGTCCGAATAGCCCCTGACCGGTCGTTTAGCCAACCTCGCTTGTTTCGACTGGAAGGGAAAACGCCGGGTCACGGCAAAAGCTTGCAAATTTGCGGTACCAGTTATAGCATTCAATTTTTTTTTGTTCTCTCATCTGCAATTTAGCAATGTCTTCTCTCTTTATCGGCCGTCCATGTATTCTATTGCCGAGGGATATGGCGATGGAAGAGAAGAGTGAGTGGCAGCTGAAGCGGAATCAAATTGATCGATTCGATACACAATTGTGTATCAACTCACTGGTTAAACTCTCTCTTGAATGAACTCATAGCTTTCCCCAATATTTACTAACACAAATCGCACAGTTTAATCAATTGGAAGTGACATTTGTCGATACCGGTGAACTCATCGGAAACGAAAAAGGGCGCGTTTATAATTCTTGAACGTTGAGGCGAGCTTAAAGCAGAAAAGAATTATCCACATCGATCTGAACATTTTACTATACCAAGAATGGCACAGTGAGTGAGAAGCGCCCGCTACAGTTGAGCTATCACACGATAGAGATAGTAAGCGTTCAATGAATAAAACAAATTCAACATTCGCCTGAGGTTAGCCCCGCCCTCGATATGCGAGCTCGGGCTTTAAAATATTTATTGGAGACCCTCGGTCTTCTTAAGCTTTTTCTTTCACAGGCTCGTACTTTTTTAAAACCAGCCCGGAGTGTAGCTACCAAAACATCGTTACTAATAAATAATCAAATGATTTTTTTTATCTGTTTTGTTTCACACCCCGTCGTAGTGGTCTCTTTGTATCTACGTGAAATATTTTTCTGTATATCTCTATCAGGAGTGAATTGTCAGATAAAAGTTCAAGGTCGTTTCAATTTTGAATGTAACACAAACACTGTTTTAACAAGTACTCATGAAATCTGAAGCAGACGTTCAAGGTCCTTTTTTAAAAGAATATCAAAACCTGATGATATCAATATTTGAAATGAATTTTCCAATCAACATTCAATTGCAACTTAACCATTGAATCGTTCACAATTTGACGCAGAGCAGCAATCTGCGTTCCAGACCGCAGAGGTGCACTCTCGAAACCGCTGCTGCTGGCCAATGTATTTGGTATCTAGCAGTAGTAGTAGTAGTAGTAGTAGTACCAATAACTCTGCGTACGTTTCCGTCGTAATGTTCTACGTTCTGGCGAGCAATAGAGTTCCGAGCTCCGAGACCATTGGGAAATGGATAGGATGCGAACGAACGCAGTAGGGTTTGTTCGTTCAAGAGCAGCCAATCAGCTAGGCCAGCACAGAAGTGACGACAAGCAAGTTGTGCAGTGCGAACATTGAAATAGATAGAGCCATTGGTACGCTTGGTCGCATCGTTCGTACGTTTGTCTCTACTGCAACAGCGAGGTAATACAGCTGTTTAGAGCAGCCGAATACCATCCTCTCGCGAAACGACTCGTTCCACCGTAGTTTCTCTGATTCCCTGGGTATAGACGAATTACGTTATTCTCCTGGATGACTTGAGGCTTGCACACGAAGCAACAGTGAAGCAGGTGCTGGGTACGGTGCGCCATCCTCGAATGCATACGTACACGCATCGCGATTCACAACAAAACAATACTCGCGGATCGCAGAGTTTAACTAGTATGTATTGTAGACGAGCATACATGAACGTGTATGGTCTATTACCTGTGCATGTTTGCCTCTACCGTAACATATATATCTATAGAGCAGCTAACTATTGTTCACTGCAGTATAGAAGTTTGTTTACTGTGTGCTACCCCTTCTCCCTTGTCCCTAACTGCGCGGGTTTACCGTCCCCGCGTAGCAGTTGCCTGGTTGTATTGGGACACTTCAAGCTTTGTGTAGCCAGGCACTACAGCTTAGCTGACTAACAGCTGTCCCTCTTACGCTCGCACTATCCGTCTTGAGCTCGGCTCTTGAATTAAAGGCGGGCGTGGTGCGGTATCTCGCGAAGCTCAAGATAAATTGGCCATCGTGTCTTACTTGAAATACCAGAAGAAGAAGGCGAATAAATTATTATCTCTATCTAGGAGAAGTAATTATTAATGGATGTGAGATTAGGCATATAGCACTAGGTGAATACGAGACATATAAGTACTAAGAAGATTGTTTATTTTCGAAAAGATCTAGAATCTTTCATTTAATCCATTGTTCGCATCGACAGGGACGAGCATCTCTTGAATTTAAAAAAAAAAAATTATATATTCTGACAATATAACTCAGAACAAATTTGCAAAAAATATAAAAGTGTAAAAATGTTTAAGAAATTTTCTGAAAAACTTCGTAAAAAAAAATACATTTTGTTTGTCAGAGTAGTAATTTGAGTGATTTTTTATTCGAGTTACACTACAGTTCATCATCCGGTAGTGACAAATATCCAGATCGTTGCGAACTCCTCGGAAATACATAAATTATAAGGAAACGATGAGCACAGCAACGAGGAAAATTACAGTATATGTATTTAACACATCCCAAGAAACTGACATCGACGAATATCGTCAGCACTTCGTCGGACTGATTAATGGTCCCTGCTCTTCTTTACCCGCGGCGGCTGCCGAGAGCTACACGTTCGTATTTGCATTCGCGTGAAGGGGATGAGCGAGATTTTCCGTTTTCGCAAACTAACGGTATAACCGTAGCGTACGAAGAGACCCACGAGGGTATCTATATATATATGCGATGCCAGAGGAAAAACGCTGCCGGATATCGAGTTGACTTTTCAGTTATATAGTAAAATCATGAGAGAGCGAGACAGAGGGAAGAGGCAGGGGCAGGAGGGCATTGGGAAAGAGAAGAGTGGAGTGGTGAGCAGGCGGTATCTCGTTATCGACATTCTATCAAAGTTCTCTTTTCAAGAACGAATGGAACCGATATTGAGTTCGTCGACGAAGAGAGGGAAACAGAGAACTAGCGAGTGTGCATAAAGGCATTGCAATGGGCGCGCGCAGAGATGGGAAACGATTCTGTATATACAGAGACGACGTCGTCGTTCCGCTTTTCGAATGAAAGTATTCAGAAAGCGTTAATATCTTATGATGAAACGACGGATAAGTATTCCTGGCGTTGCGAATTGCCACCGCCAAGCGTTTCGTTGAATCGTTCTCCTCGCATAAACCGCGCGCGTTGGAAATTCAATTGCATCGTGCGGCACACAACCCGTGTTATCGGATTGCCCAAAGCAAAGAGAGAAACACGTCGACGCCCGGGATTGACATTGGTAAGCATCTCCGGCAGATACTCCGATCTTGACTACATGATCGAATCGACTATTCGCCGAACGCTGGTGACATCTCGGCTACGATCCTTGGCGTCTCCGCGTGTTTCACGGACCTCTCAAAGGAGCGATATAGCCTCGATGGTAGGAATATACACGGGGATAGGCGTGCCCCTCATAGCATCGCGAATAGAGCCACCTCGGGGAGTTCTGGTATCTAGAACCCATTGGATTCATACATTCGTCCGTCCTGCTGGACCGATTATCGCAAGCGCGATGTGCAATCATTCCGGTCATATATGTGACTCGAGCCATAGGCTCTTGACCTTGTTATTCACATTCTGAAATTTGTAACTAAAAAACATTAACGAAATTTCATAAAAAACACGCTTTTGCATACCCGGTATCGTACCAAATCCCAGTTATTACGGTATTTTGTCATTTGCCTGCTCGATGAGTATATCATCAAGGACCCTTTATGCCGTAGAAAGAGGCAGACGATCGATGCGATTGATATTCACCCGAGCTATCAGGAAATACCTAGGCTGCAATTACACTTAGTTTGCCCGCGAAATTGCAATTCGTGCTTTCACCGAAGCAGAAATAGCGAATGAGAATTTGGCCTTTTCCCGCATGCATCAACACTTGCGGTTTCGGCAGCGCGTGTGAAGAGTAACGCTGATGCGTACCATAATTATTTTCTCATTATAGTCGATAATACGTTTTGGATAGAGATTAACAGAATACGATTCCATTGATGACTTTCCAAAGACACAAATTACATTTCCTGTCCAATTAATTATCCAATGCTTTCGTAGGTTGGGACAATTAGTCTTTAATTACGTTGCTATGTAGCTTATCATTTAAATCAGAAAACATTTTTATTTCTGAACAGGAATAACATTTTGTCTATTTATTTTGTATAGAAATAAAGCTAATTTTTTTTTCTATTAACAAATTGTGTTGCTCTTATTACACTCTTATTGAATTAACTAAATATTAATTGATTTAATCAAGTGTTTACTTTCTTCAATATCATACTATATTTATTTTTATTTGTATAAAGCATAACTCCTGTATTTAATATAACTTACTTTAATGAGTTGTTTCGCAACATTGGAGTAAGCTTACGTAGCTCCGTAACATGAGCGTCATACCGTTGAGTTAATTCATGACCAAAATACTCACCCGGATAACTGAACTCTTGGTACATACTTCCAAGTGCTTAACTCGTGAGCCTTGTATCGGTCCCTCTGGGTGTCACCACGAAACAATCATAGTTTCACGAAGTTTCGGAGTAGAGCAAAGAGGGGTACAAGCTCACGGATAATTACGTCAAATAGTTTGTACACGAAATTATAGTCAAAGAACCTGTACCGATACCTCTACGATCACGTGCGATGTTATGTGTGACTTGTGCAACCGTTTAAATAATGAATGATCACACTGATCGCGGACACTATAGTGGAGGAATCAAATCCCCATGCTAAAACAGGTAGAAGACTGTACGTGATACGCCGACATTTAATAATTGCAGGTTTTATCGCGGCGTGCACCGCTCTTATTGAACTAAACCTAACAATATATTAATCTAAACCTACAGCACGGGAATACTAGTTTTAAAAAATTACATACTTAAGTTGCGTAGATCTCCGACGGGGACATTGAAGAATAAAAATTCAGACTTTGCGTTAGCGATAAAAATATAAACCCAGTGTACGTAGATCTAGATATATTGGCACAGGTCTATGTAATTCTAGATAGATTTTTACAATTAAAAAAATATTCAAAAATATAACGCTGCGTCCCCAGAAAAAAATCGAAGCTATTTTGGTTCTTACACTATTATCTATTACTGGTGCCATTTGTATTGACTAATTAAAATGTGTTAAAGGGGCACGGTTTGCAACGCACACTGTGTAAAAAGAATCCGATTTATAAAAATTATTAAAAAATAGTATAATTGTGTCCCCCGAAGAAAATAGAAAGCCATCTCATTTCTCACACCAAGATCACTTTCAAAATGCTTGGAGTTTTATTACTAAACTGAGAAAAAAAAACAATCGCATGAATTCAGTGAATTAGCGATTACGGATGGCGAACTAAATATTTGGTTGATTCAGCGAAATATAATCTTCATAAAGAAATACTCAATTTAACTAATCATTCATTCCATTAACCAAGTATTCCTTTTAATCAACAATATATTTTGTATGCCATACGCAACCGCTAGTTCAGTAGATTCAAGCGATTTTTTCTCTCTCAATGTTTGTCTTTATCATTACGTTAACGAGAGATGCTAGTAATACCCAAAATTATTGTGTCTCGCCGTATCGGGGACTCATTTCGCTTGGAAATACTACATTCTCCATGATATCATCAAAATCATTCATGAATAGCATCAATTAAGACCATTTAGGTAACAACGCCGCTTTAACGGAATATTATACGAACGCACCGGAACTGGAGAGATTTTAGAATACATTACAATAGTCCTCATGCTACTGACCTTCAACATCGATGTTATGAAAAGCAGAAAATTATGTAGGCACGAAAACGAGTTTATATCAATCGGTAAAATCAACATACAACATTGTTTACACAAAATATTTGAAAACTCGTGCGTGGAACGGGCATGAAGATTATTCCTTGTAATCATTCAAATATGGAAAATCGTCAGTATATTTGCGAAACAATTTTACATCCGAGGGAAGATTGCGTCAGCAAAGCTGTACTTAAAACGCAAATACACGATATTGAAGTTAATAACAGTAGTTGGAAATATTATTCCATTCCAGTATTACCTGCAGCAGCAGCAGAGTATATGATACACTGTTATGGATGGATACGAGGAGAGAGAAAAAACCTTTATCCAGTTTGTATCTGCATATGGTGCAGCTGTTTTTATTATCATCGATGGAAATATTGAATAATCAAAAAATTGGAACGCAATACATGGCACCAAAAGTATAATTCCAAACGGAAGTTCAGCGCCGGGACATGTGATCCCCTATAATGCAGTATAAACTATGAAATATTATGCTATCAAGGGATTATAGGGATGCACTTGGTGGGAATCACGGAAGCGAGAAATGGTGTCGAGTAGATCGCGCGATGATATATTACAGAAGCGGCTTAACCGTGCTATCGAGTCTTTTACCACTTCCGTTTCCGGGTACTCCCGTCCGAAGCCATGTCAATGTCATTGAGGTATCGATGTGCAAACATTTATAATCAGACAGTAGACATTAAAAAATCGTTTTTCTATGACCGAATTTGTAATACATAAGAAATTTATTGTAAATATCAATTTGATTGCAGATATATTGTAATTACGTCAATATATTGAACCTTTATCGGATCTTGATGAAAATATTGAGTCGTCAGATATTCAATATAACCACGACAATCGATATTTAATCATCAGAAAGTCGACACAAGTGGAAAATTTTTTTTAATATTCTGTATGCGGAGTAGGTTCTCTCGGTTTCCGTAACAAACAATGAAACATCCGTATGTACCGTTATTTCTTGACGCGAAAAATCTCTCGCACTGATAAATCTGAATCGGTATCACAGCACCGGCCAAAACATCACAGACATTTCATTCTAGCTTGAACTTTGTTCTCAGGGGATCGAAGACTTGAAACTTACGGGAAAGTCGAGATGTCGTAGAAATAGATGTTGTAGAAAGCGCGACCCGATTTCCAGTTTCCCGGAACGAAGCCTTTGATATCGTAACGCGAGGAGGATTCTCGGTACACGGATCTTTGAACAGGCGTGCGTACCGGACCGATCTTTTGTCGCTCAGCATATTATAAAGAGATGAAAGAAGTGAAAACTGTAAATTGAAAAATATTGGATTTCCGTGGAAACAACACTGAGACTTTGGCTCCTGTTATACACTGGAACTGTGTATTATGTATATGAACGAGACACACCGAGGACAGTAACATAGCAGGACGTGCGTAGAGAAAGAAAAGTCATGAGGGCATGAAACCCAGCGGGGGTTGAAGCCAGGTTGGATACCTATACCCAAAGCTTTTAGCTCAGCGCACACGAGCTGTGTGAATGGTACGCATTGAAACGAATGGCTTTCACGGCAGGGACGCGTCGCGCTATCATATGCAGATGATATACAACCTGGTGAGAAATAAAAAGTGAGTTTTCTACTATACTTCTACCAAGTTTGCCTCGCGTATACGTTGGGTAGACGTTGCGGGCTTTTCTCAGCCGTTCAGGCGGCAAACGCGAGGAAGCTAAGTCCTTCTGTCTATAGTACCACAGACTATTATGTCGAAGGACTATTCCACGACATACAATATCGTCGAGTTATTCGAAGAAGATAATCCTTTATAGCACGTATATCGTAGAATCGCTCCGCTGTCTCATGCCCAACGATATTAGCGTGGAAGGTTGGATCGTTAAGCGCGAAAGAAAAATAAAATCCTTGCGGAAGGGAGAAAAACGTTCCGAAAAGGTATGGCCTCGTAGGTATTACGTTCACCTACGCTTCTTCTTCTTTTCCTTTCTCCTCGTCTACCCTGCGCTTCGGGCTATCGAGAGAAGTTACCCCTCGCGTAACACACGTCGGCAAATGCATCTTGTGAAAACCGGTTTTTGCTCGATCGATTCTACGAAGAGCGTATGTGCACGCGGGGCATAGGATCCGGGTACAGCGGTATAGCCACCGAGTACTCTACACCGCCCGCAGTATCTATGCGCTAGAAGCATAGCAGACTCTTTCATGTGGCAGCCTCGTCGTCGTCGTATCCTCTCGCCAGTAAGAAGCGGCGACTTCCGCGAGACTCGAGCCCGTACTCGCCGGATGTGGGCCGGGACCGGATTCAGTTTCTACCTACGCTATGAATTTTAGGCGTTCAACGGGAGACGCGAGACCCGCGAGACTCCAGCGACACACTCTCCAGAAAGAGAGTAGGCGCGGTCTTGCGCTATACCACGCAATAATGGGTATGTACGTCATCGCATTATCATCCGTCGTCGCGAGGCGAGACCCGGTGACACGAAGAAAGGTTGCTTACGCCGACTGTCTATGCGCAGTATTTTATAGAAGCCATTTGTGGAGCAATTGTTTAAATATTATGTAAAAGAAGAATTTGCTATTTCTGTGATCCTATCAAATTTTTCATTCAACAATGTTCATTAGTTTAAAACAAAAACTGATGTAGCCCGATGTAGAAATTTAATTTCAAGTTCGTCAAGAAATATTCTTACGGTAAGGATTTCAATATTTACATACACCGATGTAGTCAATTGTCACATTTTATTCATTTTTGTAGGCTCTTTCGTTAAAATGATATTCGTTTGTGAGCATTAATTCATCTGCGTAACTGTCGTACTTGATTCAGCAAAAATTAATTAAGGCCACAATTGGTTATTTCGATTTGCAATTGGACTGTTCAGTTTCGCTATCATCGGTACTAGCACTTCGTCATCGTGCTATAGTATAAGAGCTCTCAAAGCGGGTCGTGCAGCCCCTCGGGATCATTATCTTCCGTGCTAGCCAAGACTTAATCGTTTCTCGTGTAATACGGTTGATCGTAGGTAGGTATACTATACGTCCCTCGCACCGCGAGGTCTAATACTACTCCAGCGAATTCAGGTTAATCGCTTTTGCGGTTAATCGCAAGTCGCGTACGTATTCTTGCTACCAAAGAGAGAGAGAGAGAGAGAGAGAGAGAGAGAGAGAGAGAGAGAGAGAGAGAGAGAGAGAGAGAGAGAGAGAAAGCTTCGCGAATGAGGAGAACGTACTAGCGGACTCGCGAAGAGACGATCGCTCTGCGGGTAGAGTGGAGATGGCGATCGATACGTGGTCGATTTGTGACCTTCCAAGACCTATAGCGCTCTATACTGTGTTTTATAGGCTCGCATGGATCGCGTTAAGACATCCGGAAGTCACTGTTTTTCGCACCACGAGTCTTGACTCTACATCGATGTCAATGTCTCGCGTAGATGAAACTTCTTCGAGAGCTTTTATTTCTGTTAAAATAGACAGATTTGATTCTGTCCGATGGTTCGACGTGGCGTACTGACTTCTATACTCCACTCGAAAGTTTGGTTAAGTAAGGGAAAGCTAGGGTAGAGACGAAACAAAAGTAGTGAAATAAAATGCTAAAAGCTTCTGAGGGTTGATAAATTCTGTGATTTGTCAATTCGGGTACCATGAATGTATTCATACTACGAGGACAGAGCAGAAAATTTTAATTTCCTGTTATTTCCAACGACAAATATTTAAGTTTATCTTTTTAATTAAAGATTCTTTTTTTTTGCCAACAATTGCCCAAAAAATTCAGAACGCTAATGCGTATTTAGAGCTGTATCGAGTCTCTCACACGGCAGAGCGTTCAGAGAGAAATCGTAAGAGTAAGAGAAAGAACCAGTGCCCGGAGCACTGTCGAGTGTACCATGTTTTACCTAGCGGTATGCATTTTTTTTCAAGAATTCAATACACCGACACTGAATTGCCGCCCACGCGCGCTATCGTAAGCACCACCGTGCGCCTGTTAGTTGCATCGGAATCCTCGGTGCATCGTGCATATTGCTCACCGAAGGCAGAGGAGTCCTGTACGAACAACGAAGGAGAGGCAGAAGTTGCGATACCGGTTTGCAGCCGCCGCCGCAATGACATTGAAGGGTGCACAGATGAAACAAGAGGAAAGAGGAGGGACGAAAGATAGAGCTCGAACCAAAGGCAATGAAAGTGGCGTCATACGCGCACGGGGCAGCCTGAGTAAAAAAAAATGCCGACAGTTATTCTATCAATAAATTCAACCCACTGGTACGATCTCAGACTTATAATTCACTTATGGTATAGAATTATGTATAATTTGTTAGACACCAGACAGATAGAATTTATTACAGATTTCCTATCAATCTCTTCTACACGGGTGGATTTTTCATAAATTTGTACTCCGGTCTATCACAAATTCGTGACATGGCAAGTCTACGACAAAAATTCCCGACAAACATACCGAACCATAAGTCTGAGATCGTGCCAGTGATTTGACTTTATTATTGTTTGATCAATCGAGGACATTTTTTTTTTACTCAGGAGCATGCACGACAGGAAAGACAGAGAAAGCCAGTCTCTTCGTACAATGGTTGAGCACCTTCGGAGATTTTGTTGACCGAGGCTGATGATAACCCTTAACCACCGCCAACGTTTCCTTTCAAGCTTATTTTTTACCCTGTACCTAGTAATGCGTATTCACACCGCGCACGAAGGTTTCCCACAAACGAAAGCTAGAGCCTCGTAAGAGCCTCACTTGACTGCAAATGAATAAACATATTCATACTGCGAATTAAACGAAAGGTTTACCTTTCTTAAAAGACCGTTCTTTTACAACTTATGGACCTTTTGGCAAAGGAAAATGTACAATGCGAATCTAATGGATTTTTCTTCTTCTCCAGGTCAAAGTTTTAAATAAATTGTATGTATGCATAAGAAATATTTTATGAAAGCGTCTGTAACGTTTTCAATCTTTTTTTTTCTTTTCATAACTCTTCCGCAGCAGGAATCGTATTTACAACAGTTGAGTTGCATTCTATTTTATATAAATATATCGATTATTACAAGAGGGAGGACAAAAATGGTAAAATTTCGAATCACGATGATTCACGGTTCGCTAATACACGTCACTTTCATGCACGCAGCAAGTGCACGTCCCTGGCTGAGCGTTGAAATGTTGTCTTCAGCCGATACTGCAAACGACTGGGGTCGCTGGCAAACAGATCAGAAAATACAAGCCGACCATGCCAACAGTAGAAAGAAAAGTGTTGATGTTCTCATAAGAAGATATCCGCATACGTTAGGTAGATGTGTTATTGTTAGTTAGTGCTGTTAGGTGCCGCAATAAGTGCCACATCGTTGAGGATTCATGGATCGAATTAGTATGCGTAATGCGTGCGTGTATCATGGTAACCGTGCTCGATGTACAGCCAGGAGTTCTTCGCGTACGGTCGCCGGATAGCCGAAAACATGTTTTACAGACGGGACAATCCTATAGCGGAATCTTGGGCGAGGAGAACGAGCGTTACGTGACTGGTAATTGGATGGTAAGCGAAACTACGCTTTCGGCACCCGCCTAAAACAGAAACACAGAGACATACAGATGCGAGTGTACACCAGCTGAAGGAATACAGCTCGTGCGACCGGATTCACGATTTCAAAATAATTCACGCAACGTAACGAGATCCTAGTTGTTGCTTTAGATTTCCGTATACGTTTTGCACAATCTACGTAAAACATTATACCGTTGAAAAGTCCGCCTTGGCAATCGCTGCATATTCATTAGAATTCTAGTTGCGACCAGTTACAACCTTGATTCCAGAACGAATGGGATCGTGATGGAAAACGGGATTCAAATTCATCGCATCGAGTACAAGAAGCAGCCTCGATGACGTTTTTTTATTAGCAGCTACTTCAATCCTCTCTGAAATAAACTAAAAGGCGAGTGAAACTGAGAGAGAAAATTTGAAAAATAATTAATTTTGCGAAAAGAGCTCTTTCGAGACTATTCCATTCGCGCAATATTTCAAATTTACGACTGCATATGGTCAAATAGTCCTTGGTCGCAACCGGCGTCCCGCACGTTTCATCGGCTCCGTCGAACGTTTATGTTTAGTCTTGGCATGCACGGATTCTAAAATATCGGGTGACACACGCGCCTCGACGTGAGTCAACACGTCTCGACCTGCTTATCAGACGCGCCGCGGCGCCGTCTTGCGTTACAAGGATTTTGCTTTGGAGTGTTCTACTACTATACAGACTTACGCAATCTATGCTTACGTCTTCATACAGACATCCGTTTAAATTTACTTATGGATCGATACACGTAGCATTCTCTTTCGTTTTATGAATCCGAGAGGTAGTGGTCAGTGAATTCCATATCAACACGTCACCAGAAATGGCATAATTCTAAAAGATGACAACTGTTCACAACTGTTGTTAGACAATTTTTTTAGTTATTATTTTTCGTGTGGATTAATTCACGGGGATTCTTACATTTATCGTCATATTCGCTGTTTCCCAGATTACTAACAATCGGATAGTCAAATAATAAACTGTACGTCTTATATATTCATTAATACTTAAGAGTTTCGTAAAAGAGAGTTATAATTGGTCGCTAACGAGAGCTCGTGTCCTGTTTACAGGAATGACAAAGGTGCCACTTTGTACTATTGCAATACCTGGACAATTAATGCGTCAGATAAAAAAAAATAATTGCCATGCAAATATTTATGTAATTACTGGGCCACCGTGTAAACTCGACAAACCATTAGCCAGAGAGTGGTGGACCGACTGGCTTTACTTGTTCCTGACCAATTCTCGATGTGTGAAGCATCCCTTTGTGTGCTAAACGTTGAATAATATTTAACTCTCATCCAAGTATCTCCCTCGCTCTTTCTCGGTCTGCTGGCACTGCGAGCGGGTGAAGTCGACTCGAGCGTAAGAAATAATATTAAATAAACATTCTTCGCGACTTTTTAGCTCTTCACTTTACGCCACCACCGCAACACGGAAGTCCTAATTATAAACTGCAAATTATTCTCCGAGCAGAAATCAGTGTTTCCATAAACTACGTTAATTTCCCCGGACTAGCTACAAATTAAATTGTTTTCATTGCAATGAAAGTTTCCTTTTGTCTTTAAATTCTATTGTAACATGTTCAAGAACGTTTGAATGTTTATTGAGATAATTTTAATTATAACTTGTCTTAAATTTTTTTGAAACGCCTCTAGTGTTGGTACTGAATGCATTAGTTATTTTATATTTCATGGGTTCACAGCCCATTACAATGGCCCGAGCGCACTCACGCATTTCCATTTGGCTGCCAGAGGTAGGAAAAGTTCGTGAGTAGCTCTCGCATTCATACGAACTCCCTTTTTATTCTTCTCTATTTTTTTTATTGCCCCTCGGTTAACAGTGCGATACAGCGCAGCCCTCCGACTCTCGTTGCGGGGGGAGAAAGAGCATCACCACACCGACGCACACATACCAGACTTGTACCATACCCCATAGGAGGCCAACCAACGAGCCAGTGAGAGGGAAACCAACGCGAGCGATTGTGTAACGTGTACTTCCCGTCTGCCACGATGCTAGCTGCCGTCTCTCGTGATGCCGGAGCTTCTCACTCTTTTACTTTTCTTTTTCCTTCACGATAAAAGGAATTCCAAGGTACTCGTACAATGGTAGCCCACTCAACGTCGAGAAATCGCAGGATCGCTATATATGTATATATCGCGCGAGATTTCTTTTACCATAGTCCGACGGTACGGCAAATGTCCCGGAAGACCGGGCTGATCTCTGGTACCACGCACGAGCAGACTGAGTTGGTTACGTCGACCCTGTGACACGCGTTTATAAAGCGGGGTTGTTTTTTAAGTCGACACGCGCGCACGTAACACGAACCGAAGGGCTTAAACAATCAAGCATGTCAGCCGTAAATATGCGAAACCAAGTACGGCCTTATTTCTTTACACAGAATGCAATTTTCTTTACGCAAGACATATCAAAAGGTTATATTTAAATTAATAATAGACATTTTTTTCTAATATAGCAGCAGACAGAGATTTTTATTTCTTCGCATACCTCTGCCATTCTTTTGTTAATTAGATGCCAGTTCAGATTTCCGTTGTTGAAAAGAATTGAATATCCCATGAATGGATGAATCAACGGATATTATTAGAGAACTTGTTTCTTTCGGTTCTTACCGTTCCCAAACTAATCTATAGCTCGTTCATTCCCTTCCTCAATTATGGGATTGTTAAAGTTGTTCCGCCAGCTAAAAACCTCGGAAGTTCTCCGGTAGTTCGTCATCCCTGGGGGCGTAGCGGGGCTGTTAACTGACGGATTTAACTTCGCGCGCATCTTACATTGTCAAGAGTTATTGAGAAGCACACAGAAGAGCAGGGTGTTGCTGAAAGTAGTGCTGATATCTTCTGGATTCCGCTTTAGATATATTTTATCTTCTGACCCGTCATTATGCAGAGTCTCTGTCACTTCGTGGGTGACCTGTTTTCTATGTTTCGCCTGGTTTCATCCATGGCGAAATAGGCAGAGAATAAGTGAAAAGCAATAACACGAAACAAAAATGAAACAAAGTAAAATAAAGGTACGTGATCTAGATACAGATAGTCTCGAGATTTTCAAACAACACTGCAATCTCAAAGCCAGATGCACAGGTAGTAGAGGATACCAGAAGCGGATGTCTTTGCCAACTTTTGATCTCTTTCTATTTCAAGCACAAAGCTGTAATAACAGAGTTTCTTGAATGGGAGAATGAATACCCTATTCCACTTGAAAAATCCTTTGTGATTCGAGTGGAACATGGAAGTTTCATTAACGCGGTTCGTGTCGCTATCAACAGGCGGTAAAAACGTAAAAGAAATACATTTTTATCATCGTTGAACGAAACAAACGAGATATCTTGCAAACCTATGGCAAATAGAATATTTATATCGAAATATATTGGGTATGTTGGCTCAGATTGCTTATACTCGTGTGTTACAGAATGAAAAAACAGAATATAAAGTTAGACATGCTCGAAGAGCATTGCAAAGTATCACCAGAGGTGTAAGAGTGCATATTTGAATGTACACCACAGTTGAAGAGGAGAAATGCATCGATGCAGATGTCTGCATGCATGTCGCCTCAATGATACACGCTCTCGCGAACTTTGCGTCCTACTATAATACACACCATACCTACTAACTTATGAATATTTACATTTCAACCCGGTACCACCCACTTTCCTGAATATGCATACAACACTGACAATGTATTATTTTTCTCTCGACGGAAGATCAATATTCGTGAAACGGGCGCTTGCGCGTCCTCGCAGTAAGTTAGGCATGTGTACACGACGAATACGAATCCACGGGATGCGAGTAGGCAGAGTGTGTATATATGTCGTATACACCGTGAGACGGGATGCATCACAGCAGCAGCAGCAGCAATAGCGACGCGGGCGTTACGGGGTTCCGGTGAACGATGGAAAACCCCTCGGACGTGACCGAATCGTCGACACTGGACTCACGAGAGCCCCGAGAGATGTACATTTTGGTTGTACGTCGAGAGGTTCTCCCTCACGGCCACGGACCCTTCCGTTGTCGCCTCCGCAATCACCCGTTTCTCTCTCTCTCTCTCTCTCTCATTCTTTCTCTCTACGAACCTCGTTGCCTCCTTCCTCCCGCGCTCTTTTATTTCCGCACGCTTTATCGCTCGAAATGTACGAGTGGCGTCGAGGCGTCACCCCGCTACAATTTATAGCCGCGGTGTCCGAAGACCCATTATTTCCCCAATGACCATTAGAGTGAGACGGCAGAGCGACAGAAAATTGAAATCGTTCTTCCTTCTCGTTTACTTGCTGCTGTAGTATACATATGTATATATATGCTTTTGCCCTGTGATTTTATTTTTCACCCATTGCCTCACGTTGCCTCACGATGCCTCACGGATACCGACATTTACGACTCCCAGCTGCAACTGCAGTAACTAGTCGTTTCGAAAATCACGCGAAATTAAGTAACAGTTACGCGGAACTTTACTATAGGTATCCACTTGCTAACTGTTGCAAACGATCATCGCAGTGCCCAGCAAAATATTCGGGAAAAAATCTTTCATATTTGTGTGTACAGGCATGTGTGAAAGCAAGGCAAAATTATGTCGTGAATCATCGACTTAATTGACAGAAAAATACGGGACATAGGACAGAGGTTTTTCGTCGTCTTTGCATCACCAGCGTGATAATTTTCATTATAAAGCATTTTGCAAGTTGGTGGACTGCGTGAGTGGCTGCATCCGAGATGAAGAAAAAAAGTGCTCAACGGAGATTTAACACGGAGATGCATTATGTGCGTGTCTTTCTTTCATTCTCCCCCTCTATCCTTCCTTTCACTCTGGTGGCGGTAGTATTTTTGTACGATTGCGCGATTTACGCACCTGGTCCTAGCCATTAAGCGTGGTGACGCGTGACTTCACCCGGCATGGAATACTCAAGCGCGAGAAAGAGAGTGTGAATTGAAAAAAGCCGCATACAGCAGAAGAGAAACGAATTTTTGCGCGTCATCCTCGAATAAGTTTTCGCCCGAGACCACATTTCGGTCTCCATCGTAGTACTTTCTTCTTTTATCACGGTGGTTTCCTTCGAATCAGGGGACGAGACAGTGTTATTCACTCGACACCCGTGTGGGATTCCCTCGAAGCAGATCACTCCGTTCTTGACTACGAGGGAACACACAGAGTTCTCGTGGTAACGATCGGGTCGTAAGGTACAGAGAGGCGGACACGCGGAAGAAAGAGCAAAGAAAGGAGTTTCTTGCGACAGGCGAAGAAAATACCATGCTATGTGTGCTCTGTCTTTACGAGGGCACCAAGCGACTTGCCGACGTATCCCTTGATTCCAGCGAGCAAAGTCTGCTGCACTCACCCGCTATGCTTGTCGGCCAGACTTCGCTGGACAACGACTCGTCCATTTTATTATCGTCCTCGCGAGAGAATCTCGCACGAGGGTATCGTCTTCCCGCATCAAACTTAATTGACTCTCGCGGCCAAGCGATTTATCGTTTTATGGATACGAGGGAACGATAGTGCCTCCACCGTGGATTCGATGGCAGACTGTCCGGACAGCGGTCAACTGGAAACAGACCTCTCTGCGGTCGCCACTTTCAGTAGAAATTTCAAGTTACGAGGGACATATAACGAGTTTGTACAGTTGAAAAAAATGTATTGTCGAGACAATTGTCTATGGTAATTCGTCAATTACTCAACCAAATTCTCGATTACGTAACACTGTTAACATTCTTGGGACAGATGCCATTAAGCAGTAACTTTTTCAGTTGCTATTATCCGATATAAAATTGTTTTATCTTCAAAGTGAACAATTTATGAAGAAAATCTTCAGAGAGGTAATAATAACATTCTAACGAAGTCGTATATCTTGAAGGTAATTATTTCTTGCAGCGCTGTCAGCCCTGCAATGAAAAATTTCAACCAACTTATATATGAGGGTTGAGCGATGCAAATAGTTGTGTTATTGGAAAGTAGTAAACATAAATTAACAATAAAAATTCGTGTGAATCACCTACCTTCATCGTCAATGGTGAACAGTCCAACGCCGTCTCCGCCTCGTAAGCTGTATCCTATTCTGGAATCTCCACCCGGTGGATCAGCGTCTTTGGCGCGCACAGTAGTCACGAGAGTGCCAACTGGTTGGTTCTCGAACACACTCGAGGACACCACGAAATCCTCGAACACAGGGGCATGAAGATTTTCGTTCACGTCGACGATCTCGACGATTACCATAGTTTCCGAGGACAATGATGGTTCGCCGCGATCCTTCGCGACGATTGTCAGCGTGTGAACCTGACGTTCCTCGAAGTCCAAGTGCTGAGCTGTACGAATAGTTCCGGATACTTTGTCGACTTTGAAAAATCCCTCGCTATCCATTGCGTCGGAAAGAAAGTATTCGACGTCGCCCCCCGGACCCTCGTCTGGATCCGTCGCTTCTACAATCGCCACGACGCTCCACACCGGTACATCTTCGCGAATTTTAACCGTGTAACTCGTAAGCGCAAATTTCGGCGAATTGTCGTTAACGTCGTCGACCGTAACGCGCACCAACGCATCGGAATGCAAGGGCGGTGTATCTGTGCCATATCCACCGTTGTCTCTGGCGCGAATTTTCAATTCATATACCTCTTGTCTCTCGCGATCGAGTTTACCGAATACACTGAGTACACCGTTGACTGGATCAACCCTGAAATCTCGAGTTTCCGTGACGAGTGAATAAGTGATTCGCGCATTTTCACCGAGATCCGCGTCGCTCGCGTTGGCCCTGAAGACATTCGTGCCGTTGAGTGCGTTCTCCGATATCTTAAAGCTCGCTAGTGGCTTCTCGAACTTCGGAGCGTTATCGTTTACATCGAGAATCGTTATCGGCAGCATTCGCGACGCTGACTTCTGTGGCTTGCCGAGATCGTAAACGCTCACGTTGAGAAAGTACTCGCTCTCTTTCTCGCGATCCAGATATCCAATAACGTTGAGATCACCACTTTCCAAATCGATACCGAAGACAGAGTCCTGATCGCCTCCCGAAATTCCATAAACGAGCTTTCCATTATAATCGAGATCTCTATCGCGCGCGTGAATCTTCACGAGTGTAGTGCCGATTTTCTCGGACTCATTGACTTTTATCTCGTTTGGAAAATCCACATATTCCGGAGCATGAACGTTGCCACCGTATCTTCGTGGGGTTAACGTGTACTCGTCGTCTCGTGATAGTGCATTGTTCGTTTCAGCCTCAGCGATCGCGTCTGTCAATCTTCTCGCTACTCCTGTTTCTCGACATTCGAAAGCACCTGTCTCGTCGGTGAGGATTCTAACCTGAGAACCGAGGTTCCTCTTGGCGTTGACAAGATGAACATGAACAGGATTGACATCCGCAAAGTGAGTACCGTCGGTTGCAGTGACATTGACGATTCTCTCGGAGACTTTGACGTCTGCGAGATCGCAAGCAACTGAGAGAATACCGCTTACCGAATCGAGAGAGAAACAGTTGTCCTCGTTGCCTGACACGATTCTATAGCTGATTATATTACCTGCATCAAAGTCGATCGCCGAAACAGTGATGATCTCTGAACCAATCGGTACGTAACGCGGCACGTGACCGTTGCAATCGACCTTCTCGAATTGTGGACGATTATCGTTCACGTCGCGAAGCTTAATGCGAAGTTGCATCTCGGTCTGCCGACGATAGGGAAGTCCCCAGTCACTGGCACGAACCGCTAGAATGTACTCGCGTTTCATTGTTTCGTAGTTAAGGAGTTGCTTGGTTCTGATGACACCGGTGAACGGATCAACGTCGAACGGTACCTTTTCGATATTGTCGATCGAATAGGATATGTACGCGTTTTCGCCAGAATCCCGGTCCTTCGCGGTGACTTTGACAACCGATGTACCAGCGGGCTCGTTCTCGTCGACCCAGACGAGCTGTTCTGACTGCTCGAATATAGGATCGTTGTCGTTCGTGTCGACAATGTTGATCTTTACTTTAGCTGACGACTGCTTTCTCGTACCGGCGTTTCCCTGGTCCACCGCGGAAACGGTCAGAGTGTAGATTGCCTTTTTCTCAGCGTCTAACGGCACCGCTGTATAGAGCATTCCTGTATCAGCATTAACATAGAATTCACCACCCTCGTTACCGCCTACGATCTCCAGCGATACCAGAGCATTCTTTCCCTCGTCGGCGTCTGTCACCTTCAACTTTATAACCGGTGTGTTGACCGGTGCGGTTTCCGGCACTTTAACGTCGTAAATTTCACGACTGAACACCGGTGCATTGTCGTTCATGTCAGCCAAATGAACGGGTACGATTTTGTGACTGAAACGCTGCGGTATACCACGATCAACGGCGCGCAACGATAGATTGTAACCCTGACGCGCTGTCTCGCGATCGAGCAGGTGGAGAACTTCGATGTTGTACTCGCCAGGTTGTTGGCCAGGCCTCACCCTAAAATGTCCGTCAGGATCTCCGCCTACGATGTCGAGACTCGCGATCTGGCCATGGATACCCTCGTCTCTATCTAATACCCTCACGATCGCGTATATATCCGCGTTCGAATTCTCTAGAATCTCTGGTAGGTGATTTACGTAGATCTCAGGAGCATAAAGATTTACCTGACGTACCCTGATGGTGACCCGGGCTGTGCTGGCTCGAGTCGTGCCTGCTCTTCGAAAGAGAGCACCACGATCCTCGGCCAGAACGGTAAGCTCGTGAATCGGTCTTTCGGCGTACCTTAGCGGTCTAGTCAACGTGATGACCCCGCTTACTGGATGCACCGCGAATTGCTCGGTTTCCTCAGCGAAGCTGTAATAGATTTCGCCGTTTCTCCCGAGATCTGCGTCCTCTGCCGATACCCTGAGGATGCTGCGGTGCAGAGGCGTGTCCTCGGTAACGGTCTCCTTGTACTCAGTGGGATAGAACAGGGGATTGAGGTCATTCGTATCCAGCACTGTAACGACCACCTTCGTCTCAGCGTCTAGTACGACCAACTTGTTTCGGGCTGCTTGTCTCGTCGCGGTGGCTCGTACCTCGAGCACGTAACGATCCTTACGCTCGCGATTCAGCACGTCTACGTTACCGGTTCGAGTCCGTATCAGTAGAAAGCAAAAATCACCGACCGTACGTTCTTCGGCCTTGAAGAACTTGTCGCGATCACCACCCACTATACGATACTTGATTTCCACCTCGCGCTCGAGATTCGATAGAGGAATACCCATCTTTTCTTGAGGCAACACGAAAGTCTTGCCTATGGAATTCTCGGGTATCGAAACATTGTATAATACGCTGGTAAAATGAAAATCGTGCACCAGAGATATTCCTGTGCCTGTTGCACTTGTTGCTGATGATCCTAACGATGCTGTCAGTATACCCAACGGGGAAAAAGTCGTCACTGCGTCGACGATGTCGGACGGCTGATCGATGGCTTCGGTCAGCCGTACTCCGGAAGAGGGTAAGCCGGCAGTGGCTGCGAAGAACCATAGCCACAACCATGCCCAAGCCGACAGCTCACGCCTCTTCATCCTCCAGCCCATTTTGCTAGCTCATCGTAACCCCTCCGCCGTATTTACCACATCCAGGCTGGCCACTCCACGTTTCTCCAACGATTAACTGTAACAAAAAGAAGAAAAAAAGACGATATAGTTCTGTATTACGCATGTGGAGGCTTCTACTTCGATAATACAACACTGGCATGATGTCTCCTTTATTTCTGAGAATTAATCTCGGGTAGTCTCACTAGACAATTCCATAATAGCTCTCGCTTTAGCGCTATAGCACATCGGTGAGTAGGCCTTATTAAATAATAATAATAGACTGACGTATGACACAGCGCTTTTTACAATAGCTCGAGATACAGTACACCGGTATCCCGCTACCGTTACGTCGAGAATGTATCCAAAGGCTAAAAATGATTGCGTCACTATCCGGAAAGGAATGAAAGAGTAAAAGATTGTTTTTTACTTTATCGTTGTTGATGTCTAACTAAAGTGTACCAGATAACATCCCAGCATCGAGAAACGAAAGGAAACAAAGTATATCCATTCATCAAAGAGAGATTCATCATCAGTGCAAGCTTGCAGATGCAGTTTATTGCAGCAGCCTTTGTAGCTATACGCTACATACAGAGTGTGCAGATGGCCTTCTAGTAAAATTAATTTAAAGTAAGATTCGCGTTACCGGAAGATACACCGTAAGCGCAATTCGACTGTTGCCAAGACGATCGTCGTTCATCAATGCTCAGTCGATCCAATTTCAACTTGTATAGCTATATTGTACATCAAGGAAACATGTGTGTCGAGAATGTGTGCAGCTGAGTTGTTCCGCGCGAGATATCGTCAACGCGCACTCAAGCTTTCCAACCCACACGTACATCACGCTGTCCATAACACAGCCGCATGATAAGGGCCCTGGTTAGCGGGTTCTTTCGCTCTCTTGGATCCGATAAAACGTTATCTATACTCTCGACAATCCAAAACCAGTTTGCAGAGGCACGGAAAGCCATCTTCCGTGAACGTTATTGCTCAGGGAGTTATAGAGGAGGGGAGAAATAAAAGATAAAACGTTATGCAATGTCACCTCTTTTGAACTCTTGCAGTTTAACTAAAACCTGAGTTCCTCTGTAGTCTGTTTCCCATATTATCATTGTTATTATCATTATTGAGCGCGAGTACCGGTATCGAAAGGAATCGTGCAATTTCCTGGCGATCACGTTGCCGACAGGTTCGCCTGTGTGCAAAGGCCTCGCTGTTCAACCATATACATGGCTGCCGTTCAACCATTCTCCAGTAGAACTAACCATCAAGAGAAAATTGCAGCGCAAACTTTTTGTTGCTTCTGTTGGATACCAGATACCGATTTCGTACCGGATATTACGAATATTCCGTCAGCGAGAAATGTTTTAAAGCACTATTTCTCGCTTCGAGAGTTTTTTTTTTAATACAAGTTCAAGTTTTCGGTAGCAATTGAGGCGTGTGGCAACGTCGCCTGTATGTGTGTTATCGCTTTTTAAAGACGAGCTGTATTTACCAGTTTTTATCTGGTATGTAAGGGCAGGTTTGAGAGTAGAGGCCAGGCTTAGGCTTAATATGTCGGCGCCCATGGTGTTTACTCTATCATTATCATTTTGAGAGGAGTGCGCGCGAGAATAGATCCAACGTTTGAAGACAACAGACAGGAAATATGTTGACTTAAAATGAACTGCAAAGGTCGAATGGTAAAAGCATGACATCCTTGCGAATGGCAAATATACGACAATTTGACTACCTATGCACCGGACAGTTCTCATTTTCTCTTTTCGTTCGGTGCAAGTTTATACATACAAATCTGGTTATTTTTCTCAAATCAATCAAACAACAGATTATTTCCATTTCTATATGAGACAGTTTCTGTCAATTCAAACACTTTTCTTAATCTTCTCAGACATTTTTTAATAATTTGACATATTTTACTACCACTCGATAATACTTCCTGTCATTTTTTTTCACTCTTTGACTCATTATTTTAGAAAATGCTGTATTTTTTGTAATCTATCGTATCTTTAAAATTTCAAGGCACATAAAAAAAATATCTTGGCATAAACGTTGTATTTTCATATCAGAGCAAAAAAATGCACAGGACACGAACTAAAATTTAGGAACACTAACAAGTTAAATGTTCCCAATTATGAAAAAAATATCTGACAGGGTTGAAACGAAGTGTTTGGATTGACAGAGAATGCCTCATATAGAAAATAACGATGTATATTGGGAAAAATACTGCAATAACGGTATTATTTCGATATACGGTTTGACGATAAATCGAGGGAAGAAGAAATTTTTCAATGCGATATAATCTCCTTCAAAAGAGAAGCTACACATACGTTCAACTATACTGTAAATAAATGTAAATTTGTAATATTATCCTCCGATGGCTTGAACAAGAAAATAATCTGAGATCGATATCGGACAGGTGCCGGAAGGTCATAATTGGCAGCGGTAAAGATACTCGCAATCACTTAGGAAGCATAGAGCGATAAGCAATGAGCGATACTAATTGTAAGTAGAAGTCGATTAGGAGAAGCCCACCAGGCGACGTACGCTTTTATCTTTACCTTGGAACTCTTGATTTCATGGTATCTGGCTATCCCCGATGCGTCTCTCTTTCCTGGTAATCCAATCAGGCCGAGAGTCAATAAACTCGCATCGAACAGGCATTAAACCGACGGTAGGTGTGTCCCTCAAAGACGTCTCAGCAGAAATCACCGAAGAAAAAAGTAAGCGGTGGGATAGACATAGAACTATGGGGTGTGATTTTTTCCCACATCCTCTGTCCGATACATACATTCTCATCCTGACAGTTGTTTGATAAGTTATTGCTGCCTCGATAAGCGGGTGAAAAAAGAAGGAAAAAATAATTATGGTAGATGTACAGAAACGAGGATTGACAGAGTATGATAAAGCGCATATGCAAAATATTGTTGAGCACGAGGTAGCTTCTCCGAGTCCAGAAAATTCGTAAACTCTACTCCCACCGCACTCTCGTCTTTCTTCTTGATGAATGAATGTCAGTGATTAAATCACTTGCAGAGGCAGGGAAGCGTCAGTGCGTACCCGAACCTAGTGTAGGTGCGAGCTCGTGCCTTCGCAGTAAAATTTACGATCGTCACGCGCAATTCACCGCCTCTCACGGTATCTAGCCAGCGTGTCACACATAACTCTGTAAATCTGGAAAACCCGAGTGAGAGCTCTTGGCCAGCGATAGTCTGCCTTTCGGATATTGTTTGGTTAATTAAGACACCTCACAGTGACTCTAACAATCTAATGGCATAAATATATTTATATATATTTCTCATAATTATTCAAAGACGCCAGAATCCATGAAGCGCAGTTATTTTTTATTCATTGAATTAATTTACTAAGAAATTATCTATTTGGTTAGTAGAAAGCAAAAGGGTCTCGTTGGTTCGCCAGAATTTAAGAGAGAACGACATGAATATTACACGCAGTAACGTTTATGCGATACAGAGGATGGAGAAGTTTTGAAAGTTTTATAATTTATATCGTTAGCTATTTCAGTGTTTAATATCCGCCGGATTCCTATCTTGGTTCCTCGTTAAAATTATTACACTATACCAACTTATTACACTATGCAACTGTCGGATCATTAGTGGGAGTGAGAGATTGACGAAAGAGTGAATAATTACCAATTATTAAGAGCTACTTTTGAAAATACTCGGAGACTTCATAATATAGTATCGTGCCTGAGGCATAGAAGTCACTGCCAGGGTTGAGAGCGACGTACCAATAATTATGTTACAACCGCAGCACCTAGCGTGTCGCTGAGCGTCTCTCAACGTAGGTAAAGCTCTCATTCGTTTCTCTTCGAACCGTTGTGTGTTAGATATAAACGGAGTCGCGAACGAACCGACTATCCGCAACGTGCGGTGAGTTGTAATCCCCGTCTCGTAACGAGACCCCTCGTACGTCGTAGTCGTCGGTCTCTTCTCTAATGAGACTTCGAGATTGTGAAAAAGCCCTGGTGGAAGTAACATGCGAGAGGTCCCATTCGGATCAATGGACACGTCTTTCTACCGGGAATGGTCGAAACGGAACTCCTTTGTGTTCAATTCCCTGCCTCTTTCATGCTCTTGCCGATAGTTTAATCGCTTCTCAGGTTCTTCGTATCACGCGAAAGTGCCTCCAGAAAGCAGCGAAGAGGCGGGTGCTCCGGCGGCACGTGTAAGTGACTTAAGTTGCTAAACCACGAGGTAGGCTTCCTTGTCTTTGGACTGCGCCGCGCTTCATTGCTCTAAACCGAGACTTTAGACTGTCTATGATACAGTTGTCTGGTTTTGCAGATGGCAAATACACAGAGATATCTGTATGTCGCTTCGATATTGATCAGGGTGCTTTATGCGGGGATTCTACAAATTGTGAATGACACGTTATGGGTTGCCGGTGGGTTATGTGGGTATTTTTTATCGCCTTTTGTTACGGGTCCAATGTTGGATTCAAACTTCTTACGCTTGAAGTGTTATACAGTAGAATCTCTTATAAGTTGACTCGATAATAAAATTTGGAAGGAACTGTTTGAATTACTTTAGTTTCCTTTTACAACATTTAATAACGCAAGTGACAAGTAGTTTCTCGCTACTAAAAATCCGTACGTACGTGTAGAATTAATGAAGATGAATTGTAGCATTTGACAAGTCAATTTATTAGGGATTTTTGAGTTTAGATGTATAGATTCAGGCGTCTCAGCATTGCTGTGATGTCAACAGGGGGTCTGGCTATCTCGATGTATCT
This sequence comes from Cylloceria caligata, assembly GCA_963942595.1. Classification (NCBI taxonomy): domain Eukaryota; kingdom Metazoa; phylum Arthropoda; class Insecta; order Hymenoptera; family Ichneumonidae; genus Cylloceria; species Cylloceria caligata. The sequence continues at coordinate 12,504,488 of OZ012710.1, read as the reverse complement.
CTCGGAATATATAATTGCATCGTAATAATTTTTTTCCATCTCCATTTCGACCGTGTATTCCTTAAAGCAGTATAGTGAAGTACACCGTCAGAGAGATCGGGTCTCTGGTTGAGAAGCTATAAAGGACTGGTACTTGACGAAAAAACTTTCAAGTTTCCCGAATACGCCGAGTGGGTTTGAGATTGCTCTCCAGGGTATTTAAAAAAAAAATCGTATTGAATACCCAGCACCGCGATAAGCATGCCGAGAGGTCCTGCGGTGCTACTGCAAGCTTCAACTGCCACCGATGCCGATGCTTTGCCGGGAGCTGGGGCGCAATAACATCGAGCGATGCCGTCGCGCACCTAGAACTTCGTAATTCGCTGCCTTTTAGCGTAAATCGACTTAGTTCCAAAGTTACGACAGTTCGATGGAGAGTGCCCATGCTCTTGAGAACACTGAACACTCGATCGTTCCATCTGCCTCGCGGCGTACTTATATTTACCAGGAGCGAACGAGTAGCGCATAGGTATCCTCGGTTGCTGTGAGGGCGCACAGCGGGAAACGAGTTACACGGTAGCTTTGGTATTTTAGTACTCTCGTTAAATCGTGCGACACCAGACTGCATTCGTGCTGTTCGTCGAGCGAGTACATGCCACGATATATATAGTAAAGTAAATAAGTACGCGCGCGTGCGAATGCAACCCTTTCTCGCACGCGCGGCGAGAATAGGGAGCATTGAGCGAGGTCAAACTCTCACTGGTTTCCTTTTGGATCTGGGCTAAGTGAAAATCCGGTTCTATAGAAACATGAGATGTGCACGTACTAGTAAGAAACTAACAGAAAATCTACTTGAAATGTCGCCGTTAGCTCCCAGACGGTTGGACGTACGTCCAAAAGTGTTATTTCGGGAACAGTAGAAGTTTCTGATTTACCGAATGGACTTATTGAAGCAATTAATCTCATCTCCGATTCCTACTGATCCATTGTGGGTAGGAATTTTTTATGTTAGCCAATGAAGGACCTTCGGGTATTGTTGTCGGTCAGTATTAGTTCGTTCGGCCCGTTCGTTAGAAAAATTCCACGGTCGACCTGTACAGTCCGTCCCAATCGTTTAAATCATGAACGTACAAAGAGCTTCCTATAGTTCGTTGAAATTACTGGCCTCCACCCACAATAATATAACCAGCCCTCGCCCCATTCGCGATTGTCGTCGTTTGTTCGTTCCCTTTTATTATTATCGCCTTAGTTATTGCTCGGCTGATTCACATCCAATAAAACTTCGCCTATTGCGTATCCCTCCTTTCAAGTATTATTGTTATCTATTATTAACATTCTTTCTTTTCATGTCTGGACTCAAAGGTCTGTGGCCATGTATGACTTTAGAGTATGAACGATTCTGAGTCTACACCGTAAATGTTGAATAAAATTAGCTTCAATTTTCAAGATATTACACAGGAAATGTGATACAAGCCAATGTCTTACTGCGTAAAATAGCCATATTCACAGCTCCGGCAAAATAACTTCATCTAGAGAAAACGAAACGGCGAAAGACTAGCGCCTGGAAAATCCAGCACCTGTTGAATTCTTCCACACCCTGTAAAATATTAATATGATTATGGTAACGTACTGCTATGTTTGGGGTTGAACTTTTTCGGGGAAAAGAGACGAGGGGCAAACTGCTGGGGGTCGTGATACGCTGGGAGCTATAACGTTTCCTGTTCTATGCTGCCACGCATCAGGATGAGGAACTCCATACACGCCCACCCTTTCCAGCTCAACACACTCTTCTACTACTCTCTCACTCTGGATGACACAGTACGCGCTGAATGAAACGAACATCCGTTCACGCTACACTACGGCTGCAAGCCTCAAATCCAAACCATCTCGTCTGATATACATCCAGTATAATCCATGAAAACTAACCTCTTCAACTTTTGAAGAGTCTCGAAAATCCAATTTCTTCAATTAATTTTAATCAGCCACGCGGCCCTTAGTCTCACTTTTCTAACGCACGCATCGATGATAATTTTTAATAGGCACACTAGACATCAGGGCAATGCAGAGCATATTCAGTTGGGGCTCGATCCTAACTGAGCTATATTCGTTTCGGTAAACCGCTCTTGTCAGCCAAGATGCGGGATTGATTTTTCAACCGTTCTTAAGAGACCGCAATGTGGTAGGCGTCTTTAAATCCACTGACTGCGGAGATGGAATAATCGGATCTACTTGGTGAAGTTTGTGTGCATGGCCGGGTGGTATCACGACAAAGCACTTCGTTGATTCTCTATCGCTCTAATATCCCCGTCATTGTGTTCCCCATTTAAATATAGAAAAGTAAATACAAACAGGATATCGTGTAACTGCGATACACCACGTTGTGAAGCTGACTACGTTATTAGAATTTTCAATACACAGCCCTCAGCGAACATTGTCGTAATCCAGTCAGTTTCGCCGTTTGAAATTAAATATACAATATAGATATATTCTAGTACCACATGCATGTACTACTACATTTATGCACGAAACCGACTATTTATGTGTTGTATCTTTTCCGTTTGAATATGTTACACGGATATCTTATATGGAAATCTCTTATAGAGCTGCGGGACGCGGTGCTTACATACCGTGGTATCCCTTCTATCTCTGTCTCTGCACGTTGTATGCACAGAGCTCGTGCTTTTTCCGGAAGCTAGTTTTACAATCTTCCTCTCACTCTCTCGCATTTGTACTATCGAACTTTTTCTGGCTTAGCCCCCTTCGGGCTCTACCCTTTTTGTTCGTTCATCCTTCCTCTCGACCGCTTCCCTTCTCTTCGTTTTCCTCGATTCGGACGAACGACCGGACACACAGAGATTTACGAGTTACCTACGCTTCGATCGTTTCATCCCTCGGCTATCGTTCCTGTCTCTATACCTCTGTAACCCCTGCTGCCGCCACTGCTGCTCCTACAGTACCAGAGCACATGCATTCTATCTCACTCTCGATATATTTACTGTATAACGATACATCGACGCGGAATGGATTTATAGCCTGGCGCCTGCCACACGCGGTATCTCATCGCAAAGGCAACTCAACTGAGCGTTGCACTATGCTTTGAAATTATTAACGAAATACATGTACATAATTTACGTATATCGAAGGTAACAATATATACGCGCAGTTATCCTACGGGTATCATGAGATGATCTAGCCAGAGTGCAATTGCAATTATGGTTGCGTTACGATTGCACCAGGCGGGTGGGGATATGGACGCATCCGGCACGTATGTACCTAATATCTGTCTGGAGCGAAACTTTTAGCATATCATAACACCGGAACTATACGTACACGCGAGAATACCAATTGAGTATTTTTTTTCCACGAAAAAACAGGAATCTTTTTTTAATTAACCAATGCATTTTAGGTAGATCTACTTCCACTCTACACGGTTGGGGGCGGGAGGAATAAAATATAAAGTAAAGTATTAATGATGCTAGTAAATATATAATTAATTAAATAAAAATGTAGTTTATTTCACAAAAAATAAAATTGTATTATCGTAATGCTTGTTAATTTCAATAAAATTGTTCTCCCGGTATACACAGAAAACAAAAATAGTGAGACTTAACCAACTATGGTGAGGTTGATGCAGCCAAATTTCAATTAGCTCATTCTTAATATAGCTGGCTTAACGTAATGTTGAGTTTCACCGCATGACATTACATTTTTTCAGTGTAGGGCAATCCCTCTCTATACGCGTAAGTTACGTTTCGTAAAAAAAAAGAAGAAAAAAAACTACGCATGCCGAGTGTCCCTCATTATCCATTGTTAACACTATCAACCGCACGCTACTGTATTTGCTCGCCAAGCTGGTTTTTTTCCTTTTTTTTTCGTTCTTGCGAGCTGGTCGCTAGGCACCGTTCAGCGTCAGGAGAAAAATAGCGATGGTCGGCGAAACGAGTCTCTGCCCAGAATATCTGCGGCTACTCGAGGTAGATTGAATGGTTCGTTGAGATGAGTTTTTGTTAAATAGTTAATGTTCGAACAGTAAATACAGGGAGGTTACATTATCTTGGCGAATTATTTACAATATATACGACAAACTAATCATGAATTGGTCAATATGCAATGTACGGTAACCAAGATAATGAAAAAGTCCCGAAAAATTACGCTGAGATTTCAACAATACTCCACACATTTGTTTACTGATAATAATTTGCTTTCGCTCAACGAAATACTATGCAAGCCTCTCTCTTCTGCTCTCACTCTCTCACACCAGCACGCAAGAACATCCAATATAACTCGCGGCGAACATCTCGCTCACGACCTACCCAAGTTATTAACACAAAATACATATTATCATACAAGATGCGGCCCTTTCCATTTGATTTCCCTACAAATTACAACTAGACGTGACAATAGAACAGCAAGTACGTAATAATACGATGAAACGATGACCTCAAACGCGCGATACGGCCCGTGCTATGGTAGTCTCACAAACACAAACTACAGACGAGACGACGGAGGGTCACGTATGCAATAACAGCTTAAAACGAGAATGTTTTATACGCGATACGGTCTACGTCGTACCATTGCCATATGTATAATAGACTACAGGATGATAAAAAAAAATCACTCGACTAAATACCAGAACATCAATTTTTCCGTGGGTTTGATCTCAAAATAAACTTTTCGCAAAACTATGAAAAATGACCAATTGACTATTTTCTCGAAAGATATTCAGGACACGACCGAAAGATATGAAACGGCCGCACTAAAAACATTTTTTTCCCCGTGACTTTCCGGCAACAAATGTACCGGTTGACACAAAATAACAAAATACCCGGTGGGACGTAAATATCGGTCATCGAACACGACGCAAAAGTAATTTTTCTCTAACGACCGAAATCAAATATCTGGCACGACCGAGATCACTAATGAACCAATTAAATAAACGCGAATATAACTCAACACCATAAATTTACACAAAACAAATGACTGAAGATATAGAACGAGGTAAAAGGTCCCAATTTCCTTCGCCCCGAAACGCGAAGTTTCGGTAACATGATTTTTTCATGACCCTCCATCTGACAGGATGGACGCACGGGATAACGGATGATCAACTCCCTGTTCCATGACTCTTTGGAAAAAGCTGTGAATAATAAGTTGCGATCACGATCACGGACATGTTGTCTCCACCCAACGATTGCTAAATATTGCCGAAAATCTTTCAGCACTCGCTCCCACATCTGTGAAACGACTAGCATTTTAGCTATATTGGGAGATAAAAACGTCCTCTGAAGCAGTACTCGTGTGTATCAGGGTGTGACGGAACCCACTCCCTTTAGTATTATACGCCTTCCCAATATGATATTGATGAAGTTGCGAATAATCCCGCTGATAAGTGATGAAACCCTCGGGTCTTCTTCGGAAGCAAAGCTCTCGAAGAAACGTTTGATGACTTGATCTTCTTGAAGCCAGGATGAGGACTCAAGTTGCTGATTTGTTAAGCGATGCGAGCCTATTGCATAAATAGGTTGCATAATAGTTGATAAAAATTTAAATTGTAATATTAAACGAAGGCAAAGGGAGACGATGATGCCGGGACGGCGATGATATTGACTACTCATCTTGATGGTCCGGTTTTGCGTCGACACGCAAAATTTATAACAATTCGGTAATCTTGTCTTTACACAGTCAAATAATGAGAGTGAATTGGAGCGTACTTTCATTATGTAACAAACTAATTGTACAACAAAAATTGTGATTTTTCAACAATTTGACGTTTTTAAAATGTGCAATTGTTATTTTTTTCACGGTCGATATTATAAAGTAACTCGTCCCATCACGAGGCTGGGCTCCTGTTTCAGTCTACCACATTCCGGTTGAAAATTAGAGCACAAACAATTTATGTACAAAAAATAACCTGGGTATTTGAAATCGTAACTTTCATTATTTCTGCACCTTACTATAATATTAATATTAGCTTAGTTTAGTTAGTATTCCATCGACGAGGGTACTTCCCCTTTTGAAAAATGCAAGTAAACTCAAGCACGACCATCAGAGACGCTTAGGGCTATTCCCTGTGTTTCAGAGCGCCAGCCAAAGCTAGGCCAGGAGGACACCATCCGCGCGATGAGAACCAATACGGAAGAAATTCACAGGCCGAACACCGACCACCCACTCATCACTGAGAGGTGTTGGGCATGGATCAACTAAAGACGAGGTCTGAACCACCGGGATTATAGAAAAACATTTAGAAAACAAGTCCATTGGCGTCGACCGGAAATAGAACCCGAATTCGCTGCGTATGAACTGAATCCTCATCCCCTGAGGTACGGTTCACCCCATTATTACAATTTATTTCACCATTAGAATCATTTATTTGGTATGCTGATATGGCTGTTTGATGTTTAACGATCTTTATGTTCACCGAATTACTTATCATCGCGAAGTCGTGGTTTTTTCCTGTGTGTTTAGCGGCTAACGTAAATTAGAGCCAAAACTTAAAGCTAGAAGCACACGCACAAGTAGAATATCCTACAGAAGAAATATATTCACAGGAGCTCCTGGGAAATCTCCAAACATAAAATGAAATTCAAAACGCAATCTTCGCGAATATACTTTAGCACCGTACATTTGCTATATGTACAGCGTACGCTGATTTTATTTTATATACCAGTAGGACAAGGGAAAATTCACATTCAAACCCTTCGAAACCTAGCAATATTAGCTGCATCGTCTTACGTACACAAAAAATAGTATTAGAATGATTAGTAACCGGCATGAGCAGGAATACTGGCTTTGACGATCAATCCGCAATTTTTTGACGATCTTCCACTTATATAGCGATGATATAAAAACGATCAGTGAACCAACTGTGCCAAATGTTGATTCTACAGGGATCCTGAAGCTCTTATCTTCCAAGACACACAGACGCACTTTATTTGACGAGGTATTGTGAGGGATGCTGAAGTAGGGCTCATTTTTTCCCTTTCCCGTCCATCCACTTCTCTTGAGTGAAACCATAACGATTTTGAACGAGCAATTTCGACTCCTGTTTGGCTCCGGGCAAACGAGGGATAAAGAGAGACGAATGTCGGTTTTGGCTGGCGGATATCATCGTCAACATTTTTTTTCTTTCGTTTTGTGCTAGTTTTTTTTTTTCGTTCTACTTGCCTCTCGTGATGATCAACCGCTACAAAATGATTGGACGATAACATACCTAGCGGTGAGTTTATTGCGTGAGGTAATTTCGTTCGCTCGAAGAAATGGAGTGTGCTGTATATAATACAACTAATAGACTCTGTTTCTTCGGCTTAGTACGCTGGGCGTAAGTATCTGACTGCGGGGAAAGAGATATTTGTAGACTGTCAACGAACTCTGAGTCCCGTATTCCTCGAGCTACCCGTAATCTACTTATCTTTTTCTTCTTTACTGTCAAATAGAATACGCGATAATGACGAGACTAATTTTTTTTAATAACCTCAGCTCAAGCAAAAATACGGGACGAGAATAGGCTTTGCGAGCGTTGCCCCTGATTTAGTAAGCTGTAAGGAATTCGTCAATTATTCTCGCTATAACGACGTTCACCGTACGATAACGTTCGTCGAACCATCTCAGCGAAAGATAATCTGGCTTGCAGTGATGCATTCCAACTAACAACGTGAGTCAAATGAAAAAAATCATCTGCGATGCGTAAGATCAGTTTGAAGAGTGTGAGAGTCATGAAGTGATTCTATGGCTGAAAAAAATTATTAAAACGAACTATACGTAGATTCAATTATATATTTGTACTATAAATAATAAGTTCGTGGAATAAGTTTCGTAAGAAGCCCAATAAAGTGTCAAAGTTTCGAAGCTAACATATTGCGAATCTGCTGAGAAAAGCAAACCAACTGTATGGACTATGAAAATATATTGGAATTGAAACTAGAGTCTCACTTTTTCATTTATATAGATATAGCGTCTATATTCGGTTAGTAGGGTGAACATTTTTGCGAAACACAACTGAGGGTGCGAGATACGTGATCGCGATTCTAAACACAGAAATGAGAGGCCTAATTCAAATTCAAATTTGCGAATCATTATAAATAATGGGTCTAATTGATTGAACCAATCAAATTAAAATTGATTAAGCAACCAGGTTCGTAAATTCTTTAACAAAGAAGGCGAAAATGACTGCTAGACTGAAGGCTAGAAATCTTACTGACGTACTCAAGCAGCTTATCGGTTACGTAAATATAAGCGAATCCACAATTTCTAGGAACGAGAATCATCGAAATGTAGTGAAATGTAAGTAAACGGACATAGAGTAGTGTGAGAGTGAAAAAGTTAGTGAAGGGTAAGCGAATCTGAGAGACAGAAAGCGAGTCAGTACTCTGAGCCACGATTCGAAAGCCATGCGACGATCTACACGGTTAGACAACATGCAGGCGGCCGGAGACGTTTCCAAGCAGCCCGAAGAGCGTATAAAAGAAATATTCACTAAACTGAGTGATGCTCGTTATTTTAAGGCGAATACAATTATAAAAACACGGCGGTATCCGGTATACAAAAACGGTAAATACCCTGAGATTAGATTTATTTCATTTCTATGATGTCCTACGATATAATTCTTTTTAATAAGGGAGTTGAATATTTTTTGCCACACAAATGTCGATATTAATTTCCTCCGTGCTCGAGCTCGAATTCTACACTCCCTAGATTAATAAATTTAATGTTCATTGGGGAATAACGTTATAGAGCAGAAAGCCCAATACTCAAATAAACAAACAAGCTTATTATTCCTCAGTAGTCTGATGCCTGTTCAGAGACAGATATATCAATACTTTGAAAGACATTGTTTAAATTTATTTACAACGTATAACGCATTATGTGAAAAAAAATCGATATTAAATTTATTAGATAATAAAATGTAAGGACAATTGATAAGAAATTCTATTTGGCCCACGAGATACTAAATCTTTCCTTTCAATGACGTTGTTTTCATTTAATTACAACACAACGATTTACGAGAGAAAAAAAAATCAATATTAAACTCTTTAAAGTGTAAGTGCATCGAGACACTTTTTAACAAAATCCATTTGTCTTGCGATGTACAAAATCAACTTTATCAACGCAAGGACATGTGTTTTATACTGCATGAAAAAATTTGAAATCCTTTGAAATAGATCATCAGATATATTATATTTGTCCCGGTAAAATGAATCTCTTTGAAAGTGTTTACCGTAGGCAAGCAAATATGTAATATTTCAGTGGAATTTGAGCGGGTATGACGGATCTGATGGTCGTGTAAGAGAGATTCACTGGATAGAAGAGTACAAAGAGATCGAAAAGTTTAACAAAGACGCAATTCACCGCAACGACCCCTCTCTTTTAACATGGCACTTATCTGTGAGCAAAGCGAACAGAATTTAAGGGGTGTAGATGGCAAAAGACACTGACTATACGGTATTCGCGGGGTGAGCCATTAGAGTGAGGGCATTGAATAGGTATTTGGATAATATCCTGACGCTTCATTAAGCAAACACTAATGTCAATACTGTAACGTCATATCATATAAACCAAGTGCGTTATATATACGAAATCTCAAAAATACAATGTCTAGAAAAAAACTTGAGGCAAGTATATTTTTACAAAAAATGTAAAATAAGCTGAACTATCCGAAGCGTGTGCATTGTCAATATTTTAGTTGTAAAATTATTTACACTTGGCAGAAATTTACGTATATATTAGATGCAGAGGTTAACCAGTTAATATTTTAACAATATTGTACAAAGAAACGATGATTTATAACATATAATGAATTCGCCTAGGTACTACAGTCAACATTTTTTTAAGATTCAAATTTATGAAAGAATATTATTTTAATTTATAATATATAAAGTCAATATATACATAAATATCCAAAGTTTCTTATTATTTCACGATGCGCTTAGAGAGGGCACAAGAGGTCCGGATCTGACAATGCGCCCATCCTCGTGCCTGCCTCACCGAGCATGCAGGTTAATGTATTCTAGGCGTAATCATTGCAGTAACTTGTTGTATGTAAATCGCCGAGAGCTCGTGGCAAGGATGAATCGCTTAAGGCGGTTTGTATAACCGGGTCCTCGCATTACGTGTTGGAAATAGATTTCTCTCGGACGAATTCCGTTTCGGCTACATTTACTACTACTTCTAAAGAGAGTTCAATGCAACACGTGAAAAATCACCTACTCGATATATCCCATTGACTTCTGTTTCCAAGTAATTTCTCTACGTCGGCGCGATTCAGCTCGCCCGAGATTGCCATCATTTTCCCAAGAATCTTGTTTTCCTTCGGAAAGGGATAAATCTGCAAGATGGAACTGGAATGGAGAGGAGTCCTCGCGTGTACAACCTGATTCGATGTAATTGTTAGCGAGGTTCTACCATGTATAGGAAGCTTGAAACTACCTATAGTTAGTTTAGCGACTGAAGCTAGAACTACGCGGATAGGACATTATGTGTCGAGGCAACATAGCCATTTCGAGATTATTACAGGTTGCACTTTGCGTATCGATGTTGGTAGCCCTTTTGTATGATGGCTCCTTGCAATAACGGCGGTTAATGATAGTTACAAATTTGTTCGTATAATTCCTTATTATCCTTCTTCTATACCAAAGAAAACTGAATTCTCGGTTAATGCTGAATAGAAATTGCTGTATTACCATCGGGTAATACATTCTAAATATTTTCTATTGCCCCATACGAGCTTGGAATCTCATCGTGCGTCAAATTGCGAAAACTATGACACGATACGTAGTTTAATATGATTTGTAGAACCATATATTCGGTCGAATAATACCTTCACCGATGATACGTGTAAGCAGGTACATAAGTGTCTGTTGCACATGGATGTGCAGTGTTATGCCCGATTGGTAAGGTTCGAAACGTGATTGGAACGCGGGTCTATCAGCGATATGCCTTTGGGACGCAACGTTATACGTCCAGATACGTAATAAGTTCCCCGAAAGCCAATATCTATTCCTGCTGACGTTGTTCCCGTAGGTGTCTCGCAATTTAACAGGATTATGGCGTTTTCTCTATGTACATACGTCTAAGTGGGGTCTGTCTGAATTGCCAGTGCAAGAGTTCCCACGACTTAGATGACAGAACGAATTAGCCGAAGGATAGAAGTTCCATCTTAATTTCATTGTGGGATTCGAGATCTATTGGGTGACTTGTTTGGTACTAGGATCTCTTGCGGCAGTGCATAGTTATTCACACACGTGATAACGGGCCATCTGATCTATTCGCCCTGTCTTAAAGTGAGGCGAAAGCTCCATACTTAAACAGATGTGTTGCTGCTTCTCACTCACTCTACCGTGAGCAACATATTAGTTCTATCTGTTTCGCACTCTGAGTTCTACTATACAAATCGCTTCGAAATCCTGACCACACACGGAGCAATGCTACGTGCGATCTCCCTCACGGTAACGAGTTATAATTGGTGGGATTCTCCGAATTCTGCATCTACATTGACAACAACGTTTAACTGTGTAACTTACTATCAGACTCTTTCTCTTTTTTTTCCTCGAGCTACTTCATAGATACAGATCAAAATATTCTCCGCGAGGGTACTATTATTACTTTTGAGTCAAACATGTCTTTGAAATAAATCTAACTTCAGATATCCTGAATTATGCCTAATATTAATATTTTTAATTGCGTATACTACTCTTATGCTTATTTTTCTTGAAAATCTTTATTTTATCGTAAATAAATTATTTTCAACTCGAAATACAAGACTTTCAACGATTCCGGAGTCGTTGTCAGAAACTTACAATCCAACACTATTCAATCGACAGAAAAGACTTGAAATTAACGTAAAGACACGTAAGAACTATTAAGAATGAAAACAATGGATCTAAGGCTATAGGGAGAATGTTAATTTCCGCCTATAAATAAATGGCTAGGGCCAAAACCATATATATATTTCTAAGGTGATGTTGTATTTGACTTTTGGTTCATCGGCATCTGGAATCGTATGTCATGCCTCGTAATTTTCTTTATAAAAATTAACTTTGTGTTAGTTAGTGTCAAACAAGTACGGTTAAATGCAATTTTCATATTTTTTGATTACTCATAGAGGAAGCTATGATAATTTTGTAAAAAACATTTAGGCTACCGGATTCCTCGTAAAAGTGCGCATAGTGTGAAAACAAATAAATTTATTGTAGTCAACCTACAATAGTTAGACGGTTCTGCCACAAAACAAATAATTCTTTGTTTAAGGGGTCTACGGTATACATTTTTTCCTTATAACACCAGCAGTGAAACAAGTTAAATTTTTATCAACGAATAACAACGATTTCGACCTGATTCCTTCGCCTCAATTCGCCGCACCGTTTTGTGGCTTATGATACGCGCGTTGCTCATGGAAATTATGGCATCTCCTCGGGTTTCCATTCCATCCGGCGAGATATTTCGCAGTGGTATGAGAATCCTCTTACAGAATCCGCGATACCCTTCTCCTCGAGAAATAAGACGATTATCTCTCGAGTTTCAACAGGCAGTTTGCGGGCTTATATCGTGAGCAGTCGGTGCCGAGGTGACGATACAAAAAACCCGAACATTTAACCAACCGAATTATTCCATCTACAAACTCATATATCATATCAGATATCATCGTACATTTAGAAAACTACGTGCACCTTCGGAAGGACTCGGACCAAAAGAATAAGAACTCAAGAGAAAATGCATTACAATTTGTTGGAGGAGTAATACGCAGAACAAAATAACTATACGTTACGTCCGAGTTGCTAAGTGCGATTGGAAGATTAGGAAGATAACGAAGATAAAAAGTTCGCGGTTATTCCGCCAACATGTATAGCGAATCGTGAAGGTACCATTGCTCGCTAGCGTTACACCACATCGTTCGCCTCGTGCACTACTACAATACTCCTTCAACGCGATCGGCGAGATAGCCGAGAAGAATACGCAGCGAACTGTAGTACGAAAGATCATAACGATCGAGCAATTTCCAAGATAAAATCCTTGCGGAGGATGGTCACACTGCAAGATGAAAGAAGCGCAAGTAAGATCGAGTAGGTTGGACCGACGTGCAGTGTGTTTGCATCGAAACGGGGACAGACAGCGGCGTACGAGTAGATATTGGTCACACATTGCAAGTTAACCGCGATAGTAATTGGCTTGTGAAAAGAAAACATTGGATGATGCAGCGTTGCCGCTGCATAACTAATGATCCGTCAAGTGTAGAGAAAAAAATGTTATATTAAGTATTTCAGTTTTTCAATCTAAGATTTCTTGGTATTAATATTCAGTTTGAAATGTTTTTTTTTATGTATTCAACAGGCATACTTTAATAAGACTTTAATTCTCGTAGCTAAAAAACTCACCCTCTAATCGCAAGAAAAGCTCTACATAATTATACTACATTAATACATAGACAGATTGAAAAATTTGAGCTAACGTTATACTCTGAGAATTTGGGCGATTCATGCGATTTTTTGTGTTCTAACGAGGGAGCTAACAAGGGCTTAGCTAAGTAAAAGCCAAAAAAATTAATACTTAAGCCAAGGTTAGGTGCTTTTTGAGTGCCGTCGATCTATTTCTCGTATTGGGTACTCGACCACCGTGACAAAAAGAAACTCGCACGTGTCGTCACACAACTTAATGATACATCAAATTTATCAATCTGTTTATGCCGAAGAGTTATTTTTAACCTAAGAACGAGATGTATTTCAAAATTTCCCGTATTACACGATTATTTAGCCGAAGGAGATACCGGTATCTCAATTTTTTTGAGTTCACCATGAGAAAAAGTTATGAGATAAGCGAAGGGATATGTTTTTGCTATGAGTGTGGAACACCAAAAACGAGCATAGTATATATCGAAAGTACCTGATGAAGAGAACCCAATTTTTATATGGAGTAGACTAATTTTTTTCTCTTTTCAATTAAATAATTGATTTATTTATTTACGGAATTGCAAGCTTTTCACCTAAGCATCTAATTATCGTATAAAAGTCCCTATTTATGATGTTTTCATATTTTGTTTCGCCACTTTTGATTTGCCAGTTTAACAAACCTTATAATCACAGAAATATAATTCACCTCATAGGATATATTGAATGTAATTGCAGACACCATGGTATTATGATCGGGTGCAAGACGTTGCATTATATCTTAGATGCAGAGCGTAGAGCACAGAAACGATTATAGATAGATCTTGATTCTAAAACTTAAGACTTGGCTTGGTTGACTGTGAGTATTCGTAGGATCGTGATGCCCCCGTTAGTTTTCCAATGCATTGGGCAACGCCTTCGTGCGTCTTTCTTTATTTATGCTAATCGTTTATTCATATCGTCTACAGTTTAATACACAAGGCATATACCGATGGTAAACCGAGTGCTCGGCAGATTTAGAGGGACCGAGAGAGTGCGCAATGACTGGAAATATATATGGCGCGAGGTGTGTGAACATTTGTCGGTGAGAATGTACACTCAGGTTTCTCGGTTAGCTGCACAGCGTTGACCACTCATCCAGGTTAGCTCTTACAGTCCGAGTAGTCTCGTGTAGCGCGCGGTTGGATATCGAAAAAATATTTTTAAACTTGAATTTCCGAGGAGAGTAGAGGGTCAACGTTTGTAATGTAGGATTGCGCGATGGCCTGGACCGAACGACGGAAGTACATCTAGCCAGGAATTCATCACTGCAGCGCATGTGTACCACACTTATCGAGACACAACATCAGGCGGTCATGTGGGGGAAACATTCGAGAGAACGCTTATTCGTGTAGGTAGATGGAGAGCAGTTCCAATTTACTCTCTAACACCAGTTAGAGGACCAGCAGAAGCATATACTGGATATTTAGCTCTTGTCAGATCGTATTCGTATTACCGATAAAATAATATCAATCGTGAATTAATATTCATGTACCAAGTCATAAATAATTAATATGTTACCACAACGAAGCCGTAGAAATCGGGGAATATAATCATGACACGGGGCATTGGACTCACGGGAAACATATGTATCACACTCGTATATTTAACTCGCTCATGCCCATGATTTCGAACTCGCTCGAGATATACTCTGTGCGATCTCGACTCACTGTGATTGAACCGATACATTTAAATTTGTCGTTAAATGTCTACTCTATGCACTTAAATGACATTTCAAAAGTATGGAAATTTACTGTATCTATGTTGTTGGGAAAAATTGCTCTAATGGTGAATATTCATTAATGTCATTAATTTCAAATATCTATGATCATTGATCCACACATTAGCAGATTGCAAAATTGTAGGAGTTGCCTTCTTCTTAAATAGAAAATTATATTGAAAAAAAAAATAGAACTCCTACAATTTGTTAAATTCGCAATTAGAGATGTTTTTCTTAGTTTATCAAAATACCATTAAGACCAATCAATCGTATAGAATATGTTATATGATTTTTTTTACCGATAAAGAAATTGAACCTGGTTTTCTTAAAATCGGTGGAAATAAATAAAAATCGGTTCCCCTTGTCTACAAGTAATTACTTTTAAGGGGAGGCGAAACCTACTCAGTGGATAACTAAAACTGTAAACAATGGCGTTTCTTTCTACTGGTGTGAGAGAGAGACAGCTATATGAATTACAACCAGCGCCTCTCGCGGTATTCATGTGAGGCGAAACTATACAAGTTCTATCTCTTTCACACTTATGAATATTTCGCCTTCGCTTTGTATGGCTGAGCCATCGGCCGTGTCTCGCGAATCTATTTTTCCCGATTATCAGCGATAGTTCCCGTGCACAGCTAAGGTACTTTTTTGTTTCTAAATTGCAATCGGAATGGGTGTACCATGTGTGTGTTTTGTGCTGGTTTCCGGGTGACAAACGACGTTTTTTTCATTTTGTGCCATAAAACATTTTAAAAAGTGATTTTTCCACTACACGTAACTGCGAATAGTTGAGCTGTAATTTTTTTTTTCAATTTCATCAATTTTACGCAAGTCACCCGGGAGGTTCACGTTCTTTCAGTCTACTGACCGAATTTTATTCAATTCTATTCACTGTAGAACGAGAAAGTGTGTTCCGAAAATTAGATGCGGTGGAGTGAGTGTTTCGCTTCCCCGTGAGATGACACTTGGAAATTTTTCTTTTTTTATCTTAAGAGTTTTTCGATTTTACCATAAAAAGTATTTATGACAATGCAATTACTTAATTTACACGAGTAAGATGAACGAATAATATTTTTAATCAGCACGGGACAGTTAGGATAAGACGAGAGAAGACAAAGTTGAGCGACGAGTTCAGGCAGCTGCATTAAATATTTAATCTTTGACGAGCAGCTACCGTGGAGAACACAATGCATACCGGTAGTATAGAATATAGAGAGAGATAGAGGGAGAGCGAGTGCTCCGCGTGTGTCTGAATGCCCTGACCTTTTGGAAGGGTTGGCCCGGTCGTTTTCTCTTCACTTCCCCCTCGGGGCTAATCCCGGGGTCCATATTTAATAGACGCGGGCGAATCCGGCAGCAATTCGTGAACGAACAAAGCATGAGGGTAATATGCCTGTCGGAGCATTTTCGTCTGTTCGGTCGACCACCGCTGGTTCCACTGGATCCCCCCCCCCTCCCCGCCCTTCGCTCGCTTCTACCATCACGACTCCTCGACTTCGCCGTCTCGATCGAAGATCGCGTGAATCATACTACGATTATACTCCGGCTGCGGAGAGTTGAAAACGCACGTATCGCGTGTCGAATGGGCCGAGAGTCGATCTGCACGCTGGACAAATTACTGAGATGAAATCTCCGAGAAAGAACGCTTTACCTACGTTATCCATTCTGACATCTCGGATTCGAAACTCCGACTGTTAATACTGCTGCGAAACATTTATGCAACATCGAAAATAGTTTATCGATAACTGTTGCCTTGCTTTTATGAACTATATTCACAAAAACCGTGTTGCCAGTAAATCTAGATAAAATTGGAGATTCTGCTGAACTTATTTAAAAGTCAAGTCTGCAAAGTTGAACCTTGCACATTGCTTTCTTATTTATCGTCCACTCTTCACAATATACCTCTACGATAAGTATGATGATCGATTTTTGTGCATGGTCCTATCCTGCAAGTTTATTTCAAATCTGTAAATGTTAGCGAATCAATCATTTTTTAAAATAAGACATTTCATGACGTTTCATATCCATTTTGTCAATCCCAGACAGACTCGAATCGAGCTTGGTTGTAACTACAATCGTGTAGAAAGTTTCAGTTTGATCGCATGAAATGTACACCAGTTAATGTAATAATTTACGTCGTCCTGCATTTTTTGAATGAATTCTAATTTTCCTAATGCTTCAATAATTACATCAATTTGAATTAAATTAGTCCACGATGAACCGGGTAGTAACTGCTGCAGATGGTCACCAATTCTCAGCCCAATGTTCTACACCACTCTGAACTTTTCTAGCTTTTCAACTACTCGATCGATCTTGTTCAAATTAAATAGCGATCATCCTTGGTTATAAGTTCAGTTTTATACCATGTTTCAACCCGATCACTTATAAACATTTTTTTTGTGGAAATTCAAAATCTTATAACATTTGAAATGTTTTAACAATAGTAATGAAAGTTACGTCGAACAAATGGCTATGAGTATTTTCCTTGAGTTCAAATTTTTATCACGTCCTGTCAAGCCATTCTTGAATTATAAGGGCTTACTTTTCGAAGCTCTTGACATACACAGCAATACGCAGACGTACAAGCACACAAAATCAATATTTTTTTTAAACGACCCTTCTGAACGTTTCAGACATTAATAAGTATCCCGATATTAACTTTCTCTATGAGAAAGCAGTAATATAGTTATATAAAGTTAATAATGAAGAAGAATTAAATATAGGATACGACGTGAAGAAATATAAAAATTCAGATTGACGAACACTCGGAAACGAGGCTCTGCGCAAGGACGGACAAAGTTTGAGATGAATTCTCGAATAAATTACTTTGGAAGGATATACTCACGGGAGTTTTTTCAGGCGTACTTTTGAAATCACCAACTCCCTAAAGATCAGCGAGTAACGACCCATATCGGGCTCGTATAATTCTCCTCCCAAAAGACTTAACCGGCGGAATTTAATTGCCAGGAATATCGATCGATGAAAATATAAATGCCGATGAGACTGAGGATTAAATGTTCGTACCGATAATAGCTTTAAAATGGCAAATCCCAGCGAGGCAGGTTTGATTCAGACGATAAGCATGCATATCGAGCATATCCCGTCGCATTTACGTCATTTAATTGCATTCTCTCTTGTCCTCTACGGGGTGGCCTGCATTTTATTATACGACAAACGCGCATGGTAATACAATTTTACCAACTATAGTAGAATATGAATAACATTTTTATTGGGTGTGAAAGAACTGTAAAACGATGATGAATATATTCATTTTTACGAAAACAATAAAAATGTTAATAAAGTTATTTTAACTCACATTTTTATTTAATTTTAAACTGCACAACTATGGTATTGTACTTGATCAATACGAAAAGAGTTCCTTAATTTAAACAATAAATAAATCACGAAAGAATGTAGAGACGGCTATACAAAGCCATCTCCAATGTGTTGGTGAGGAAAATGTAGTATAAAATTTACACTAGTATTTTTTACGTTTCGGTCAAAGATGCGGATCCTTTTTAGAAATTTCTATTAGTTATTCACAACCTTGAATTAACGATCTAGAGTAATATATATAAGTTAATAAATCATGATAGAATTAGTCCAATTTGATCTAATATATAAAATTGATTGTCTTGTTGTTTGTTTGTCTGCCATGCAAATCTACAGCTTTCAAGTTACAATAAATAATTTGGTATTCTATCTTAAATCGTCGACGGGTTTTCGAAAGGGCCGAGACCCATGGTCAAGGGGGGAGGGAGGAACTACAGGACAATATTTTTCATTCATAAAATTTGACCCATTGAAGCTGGTGATTCTACAAATACTAACATTTACCCGGTATATACCGGAAACCTCTTCTTCATAAATATTACACGGAAAAAAAGTAGTTGCGATAACCATTTCCAGGATATTATGTGTCGCAAATTATTTACAAAATCCAAATCGAAATAGTGTGGCCAACCATTGTCGATTGGTTAGCGAAAAATAGCACCGAATACCAAGGGCTTGATTCCTGTAACCAATGACAGTGATGTCACCACCACGAGCTGTCAGGCGGTACGACTAACGTCGGCAATAGTTGCGACAAACATTTGGATAGTACCGGCAATCTGCGTGTCGGTTCCCATTACGAATCGCTTTCATTCTATAACCAACCGGTTGGTACGTGCTACGTGTAAAACTTATCACGAAAGGAAACGACGCCATTGTTCGAAGTGACATGTGGTTGTGGATGGACGAGGGCTTGCAAAAAATAAAAGTGAAATACATTGAATATATGGTAAATATACAGTGAAATATTGTGAATAGATGACCTTCGTCTATCAAAAGATCGTGCAAAGTACGTGCCGGTCCTCGCCACCGTAATTAAATAGAAATATCCGTATTAACCTGGTTTTTATTACGTATTACGCTGAACTGATGGATTGCATCAACAAAACTCTAAGGTGAGAATGTCATCTCGGTTGGTTACCGTTACTACTGATATTCTACCAACGACATTGTAGTTTCTTGAACCAACTGAGTAGTTAGCGCTATACTGACTATTTTGGTTGGTTATCGGAACCAATGTGTCAGTTTTCACAACTACTTTTTTCTTTAAGTGTAAAAAAAAAAAAAACACAAACAATACGGGAAAACTGAAAACACTGTACTCATAAAAATTCTATAGCAAATAAAGTTTTAATTCAATGATGTTGTACTAAATTTTGATAGTGAATTATCATGAAATTCTCCTGTGCAGCGCCGAGTAATTCAGCTAGTATTCTCTATATACATGTTATGTCTATTGCGACCCCAATGGACAAAGGAATAAAATTTTACTGTGTAATTGATGTATTGAAAAAAATACATGATGCGTAAATTTCATCGAAATCGCGATAGGAATATTAGAGCCAGGAAAAACATTTATATTTCAAACTCTAAATACTGGCAGCAGATTGGAGTTAGAGAATTTCTAATTATCATCGTTCAGAACGAACAAAGCGGATGGGTTTTTCTATCATTGCGGTACTTTTGCTACATACCCGCGGATCTTCACATTTTCCGAGGATACTTCTCGTGGCCACGTGCACGAGTCAATGATTCTGTGAGGCGCTTTGATCCACACAGACCGATTTCAATATTGACATTCAGAACGTTGAGCTCCCGGCAGAAAATCTATCGCTATCGGAGAGTTTAATTAAACGTACCAATGTACGATCAGGGCCGGTACCTACTGCGCTTCGCTACTTTTTCTTCCAAAGAGCCCGAAATAGAGAACCATTTCCATTCCGAACGGGTTTCACTACTAAAACATCAGCACATACGCTCGCAGTCGACAGCGGGGGCCTGATTGGACGTGCACAGACGATATAATGAATATTTATCGTTTAGCTTTTCTTGTTATTGCCGAGAATGTATCCGAGTAATGATCGTACACGCAATTTAATCGCTTCGTTCAATCTTAAACTATCGTCTATTCACGTCATATTTTTTTAACGCACATCTTCATTACAATACGGATAAAGCGCGTTCATAATATATTTGGTTAAAAAAAAGTTGTTAATATTACCAGATATAGGGCGCATATTTAATTTATTTAATTAGTACTTCGACAGAAATTAATTGTCTTGTCGCGTTTTTCCGTCAGTCAGTAATGTAGGGTACATTTACTTGTCTCGAGAAGCTACCGGATTTCTTGATAAAATAAAGTTTATACCGTGAATTTAAAGCTTTTTCTTCATTCAATTCCTTCTTCACTATTTCTGTGATATATATACGGTGTTTTGTTTAATCTATGTAGAGTGGTGAGATAGAGCGAGCGCAAAGTTTGTCAACCACCGGGAGTCTAACTAATGTTCTCTCCTCAAAGCATAAACTTTAGCGGGTGAAACACCAGTCCGACGGGCCTTTCCAAAACTTCAAGTCGAGTTTAACGCGCCGTCATCGCGTAGCAACCGTGGAGAGGCTTGTTGCGATAATATCGTACGAATTATTGCTCGTGTCTTGTCATTCGAAACATCTTACCGGGAGAATTCCAAATAATCTACGTTTAAATTCGTGCCAGTTATGATCCGTACGGATATATCAAGAAGAGTTATAAAAAATTCGGGTGCAGCAGGCTCGAGCAATGAAGCTTAAAGTCTATCTTTAATTAAGAATGAATTGAGAAATTTTCAGTGAACCGACTGTTTATAGCGACAATGATACATTGAGTGCGTAATAACCCTTAAGATTAGACGAAAGATCGATGACTTCCGCGAAATAACCTGTACTCGTATGCTCATTACGTCTACGACGTATGATAATAAAGCAGAACTTGATGTAGTAAGTACCAAAGAAAACGTAATGAATTATAGCTTGGGTATATATTATATCTTATCGATGCCTGTTTTTTGGTTAGCAATTGTGGTTTGTTTTAGTAAAATCGTCTTTTACTTCCTGATTACGATGTTTTCGTGAGAAAATTTTTTGATTTTTTATGTCAGGATACTTAAAATTGTGTCGAACGTTCAGAAAGTGGTTTAGAAAAAAATATCTGGATGACTGTGTGTGCGTGCGCGCGCGCGCGCGCGCGCGTGTGTGTGTGTGTGTGTGAAGCTTGCAAAATTCAAGTTATATCTTAAGATCACCGCTATCAATCGAGCTGAAATTTGGCATTCAGGTAGGGCAGTTACGCTCCTTTGTTTGTAATAATTTACGCAATAACTGAACCATATGTTGGGATTTTATAAAATTTTTAATATTTCGAAAAAAGTCTGTTCGCGCTCTAACTGCTGCCAATGTTCAGCTATTGAGCTAAATAGTTTTGTGCGAATAAAGTAACGTTCAAGAACGATAGGTATTGATTTCGAATTTTATATGATTTTTATATTTTCGTAAAATTAACATGTCGCTGTAACTCACGTCAATTTTGACCAGTTAAACTGAAATTTTATATAGAAAGAAAACTAATATTTAGCGATGCTATAGATATTTTATTTGATGACGATCGATAGAGGGATTTGGATTTGATAGCAATTTCAGTGTTTAAAAGTTGTATCCTCGTTTACACTCGAAACATTTGAAAAACCGAGTTAAAACTTCGGACATGTACTGTAACCCAGAAAAGCTGCTTCCACACTTAATTCGAATAGCCCTCATATGTTGAATATTCGTTACGTTACAGTACGTAATAACGTTCAGGGATTGTTGGTACCAAATGTGATGAAAATTTACACAAGCCATTGAGTTTTCTAGAACCTGGTATTTTAAAACAAAAAAATGCAAAATAGAACCTTGCGCACTCTCATTATTTCTCATTTTTCACACAGTTTTCCCTATTGGAAAGCCAAAATATATCAATCATCAACATACTTTAATACTCAATATACTTTCTCATAGAGGTGCCTTTATAAGAAAAACAAGATAATAACGAGTAAACAACATTCAAGGTTCTACTTTGAATCTTTTTTCTTATATAATTGACCATCAAATGTCTACGTAGATGCAAGATTTGTTTGCTCAAATACACCCTGTTGAAGGATGGGGTGAACCAAACATCGATACAATAGCAATGCTGTTCCAGAATAATTTTATATTTATACAGTAAATATACTACATAAACCATGAATTGAACCCACGTCTCACGTGGGAGTTGTGTTCGCGTTATCGGGTGTAAACTAGGCTAGACCGAGGCAAACATGTCCATTACGTGGAAACTCTGTGTGCGACGTTTGCTTTGGCGTCTTTCGAACTAGATATATAGTCGAAAGCGCAGGGTATATATGTGCGCGGCCATTCTGACACGAGAGACTGCTTCATGGCATCGTACACGACTGCTTCATGGCATCTCCGGGTGCGTTTCTGAATATCTCTATACGTTGCACACACGTGTTGCAGGATCTTGACGCTATCCAGACAGCTCGTGCCATTTATCGAAGCTTTTGCTCCATTTGCTAACGCGACACTAGTCCTGCTGGTAAGTATGTACCAAGAAATGCCGATGCCAGAAATAACTTGTTGAGAATAAGGCGTATTCGTGAAGCAACATCGTAAAAGTTGTTGCATCTTACCTGGAACAGATAAAAAAAAAAACGTACGTGTCAGATACGATATAAATCTACTTCAAAAAATTTCATGTCGCGATATTTATCGAAACTATTGAAATGTCGAAATTTTGTCATCGTTGTCATACGTGCTATGATTGGTTGCCAGAAAATTCGTTCGGTGTGTATACAAAAAAGTATAGTTCAGTGTAAAATGTAATACAAGGCGACGTGCGCGCTGTAGCCCCCGTAACCTTTTCACTCTGTATAAGAACGTTGCCGCAGAGATGGCACTTTGGGCGCGCGCGCGTATTGACTAATCCTCACCCCTACTCACTGATAAGTTGACGTCTCGATAACACTTCGGTATATCGAAAATATCTGAACCCATTGTTAGCCCTTTATTCATTCTGTGATTGGTTATCAGTAAAGTGGCTATAAACAGGTTCAACTCAATGTAAAATTTGACTTAGCACCAAGTTATCAACGACGAAATAATTCGCGCGGTATCACGCCTTATCTGGCAGCCTTTCCATAAAAAGTTGATGTGTTCTATGTTTAAAAAATGAATTGTAAACTTTAAAAATAAATTAAAAAATTGATCTCAAATTTCACACGGCCGCCATTTTGGCGAATTTTTATTTTATTTTATTTTTTTTTACTCGTAGCTAAAGCTATTGTATATTACTAATTGGGATTTCAACGTCCATTTTTGTTTCAGATGACTTGTCAACCTAAAATTGTGAACACTGCAACGGAAATTTCTAAAAACGGGGCTTACACTAACGTCATTTAACGATATTTGTTGTTAATAAATTTTGATATAAATATTCACATACATACGAGAATACATGCTCTTTTTAACAGAAAAAAAGTTTTTGAATGAAGCAATTATTTCCCGAGAAAAAAAATCTCAATATATGGTCTCTATTGCTCATCTTCTCAGGTGTAAGCCTTTACACAAGTTGTGACAATTTACTGGATCGGAAATTTTCTGTTGATTGCGATCAGCAAAAAGTAAGAGAGGGAGGGAGAGAGAAGAGAGGAGAGGAGAGGCGAGAAAGAGAGAGAGAGAGAGAGAGAGAGAGAGAGAGAGAGAGAGAGAGAGAGACCTTGACCATACATTATTGTACACCCCGATCTGTTTTATTTTTAATATTTCTTGATAACTATCTAGACAAAGCATGCATATTGTTATTCGTAAAAATCCTTTCCAAACATCTAAAGAATTATTTCGATTCATTTGCATTGAATTCTTAATATTTTTGGTGTGGATTATGAGAGTTGCATTAGATATCGTATGATTTTGGCTTCGATCTATCATCTTCAATAATTAATTACTCGACAACGATGCAGACGATTAACTTGAAGTTTTGCATCGAAAAGTGATTCTCATATAGACGAAAATCCTTTATAAATTATAATTAATTCTTATCATCTTGAGGTGAGTAACTATCCTCTCTAAGGTAAAAATGAATTATTTTACCCCTGGAAACACCAAAAGACCAGAAGAATCGGAGCAGTGTTGTTAATTCTGTACAATTCGCATAATTCAACAAGCGGAAAATTTCTAGTAATCACCAATAATTGAAACGGCCATAAAACTTCTTTCGTAATAACATAATAAAGAGTACAATTAAGATTTATAGAAATATAATACTTGCATATTCCTGCATTAATATGACTAGGTCAATCGAACAACAACAACAAGCTACCTATACAAGCCGCCATTGTTCTCCGGGTCTATTACGAGCATCGTAAACCTCGGCGTAATGTCAGCTCGTAATATAATATCGTCGGTCGTTGGCCACGATTCATCAAGTGCCCAATCGAGAGCAAATGACTATGAGCGTACGAACGGGTATAGTGATAATGTAAATAGTATACACGAGCGCAAGCTTGTGAGCCGTTGCATGAGTGGAGGCAGAGGTAAAACGGAAGGAAGACGAACGATTGCGCGGAAGAAGCTGAATTAAAATCTCATTAAAATTCAAATCCAGGGAGGTCGCTTGCACGAGCGATCGATGAGGCGCTAGGTATACGCTTATTATGGTATACACTTCGTTACGGATCGCATAGTTCATTCGAATATTACCTATATATAGAAGGTTCCGTGCGGCAGGCAATACGAATAATTGCAATGCGATAAACCAGGGGTCTCCAAACTACGGCCCGCGGGCCACATTCGGCCCGCGGACAGATTTTGGACTGTTTCACTTTTTACCACCGGCAACAATGATAATATGGTTTTGGCCCTCGGAACTTACTGGAGTAATCAGTATGGCCCTAAGGCTGGAGAGTTTGGAGACCCCTGCGATAAACGAACCAAGTGAAAGATATCAAGTAGAAACCGAGTAGGAGTGAGACACGTACACGAAATACAAATATTCTTGAATTATCGAAAATATAATACGTAGAAACAATATTTACAAAATATCAGAACAGTTCGGTACGGGATAACTTAGACGTCTTTTATAAAGTAGTTAGAAAATACAAACAACATCTAAAATCAATGGATCTTACAGCATTCTCGAAAGAAATCTACGAAAAACCGCAGGTTCAATGGCTCTGTAACTAAAAAATCGTACCCCTCTATCTATGACCGGAGTTTAGGCTCCGCTCAGACTGGCAAGCTTACCAATCACGATGCATCGTACAGAGTAATATACGAGCTTGACATCAAATCACTATGCAGTCTATGTAATATGAAGAAATATAATTTCACTTTATGTTGAAGTGTTTAGAAGAGAAACAGCTAATAGAAATTTTTAATAGTAATGACAAAGCCAAAAGAAAATTTGTACGTTTTAAGTTCTCTTAAATTAAGATAATTTATTGTTAATGAATAATAGTCAGGAAATATTTGAGGCGTTCGTACCTCACTGATCCTTCCTTCATACGGTCGAAGGTTATATTTGTGATCCCCTGCAGAGCGAAATAAATTATAATCTTCGCATAAAAAAATGTTGTCTGAATACAGATAATAAATACGCAACGTTTACAACAGTAATATTCCGTAATATACCGTAAAGAGAATAAATATGTCAGGAATGTTTTTGTTGTTTTGCTGCCAAATTCGACCATCACAGTGCCGTAATTGAAATCATTCAAGATCCTTATGTAGATGTGTTCCTCCTAACATTGCTTCTGTGGAATCGTCACGAATTTTTGCATGTTATCATAATATGGCGTCTGTGAGTGGGCTGTAGCGCCATGAGTTTATTTCCAAACAGGTATTCACAATAAGGATTTCATTCCCGGCCACAAACCCGTACACAAATTTATGTACGATATATATATATGTACCACATATATAGACAGGCACGAATGCACCGTTTCCATTCTGACATAACTCCGTTTGGGCAAAGCCGTGCGAGCAAGTCGAGAAATGCACGCCGCAACAGGGGGGCTTGGCTGGTTCTGAACAGAGAGCAGAGGGCAGGGGCAATGCTCGCGGTTCTGCGTCTCCCTCGACGGGCACGACATGGCACAGCTAACACCGGGCACTGCTGTATGCATTTCCACTATACGCAATGCATAACGTAATGCAAGGACGCATATTGTCGCGGCTGCGTCCATTGATCACCGGACGCTGCGACGTCCTTCTATGCGACGTCCTACCACGAGATGTATGGACGTTGGTGTAGTGCATGGGCGAATAGTACGTAAAGCCTCACCGCACACGTTGCCACATAAATAGGGTCGCTTACACCGCTCGGCTACCAGTTTCGCCGAGTGTGTATCTCGCGCGCCTCGCGACGACGACCAGGGTTCTCGGGATATATCAACGGTAGCGAACTCTAAAGGCCTCCAGCTGGAACGCTGCCGACACATTTTGCAGATCACGAGCCAACGGGTTCAACCGTCGCATTGTGATCGTTCGTGCATGCCCGTTGACAAACCTCGACATACCTGCCTGAATATTGAAGAAACCGAGAGGATTATCAATTAAATCCATAATTGATGGTTCGCGAAGCTGTTATTTGTGGAAATCCTAATCGTGAATATCCAATGTTCGTGGATATCTAGTATCAAGGGATATATCGATTATCGAATCTCTGTTCTAAAATGTATGTATTGGATTTCACCGTCAAAATTTGCATAAATAAATAACGACAGAAGTGATCATTCATCGATCAAATTTTCCACGACATAAAGAAGTATTTCGTCTAATGATGCTTTTTCTAATTTATTTATGACTGCTTGATAGTGGTAATATTTATATTATATATTGGTACTGATCTCCAACATAGGTAATGCATAATTCAAAGTGGATAGCAGAACGTGTATCTATAATAATGGTACAGTTCGTGCTTACGCTAGGTCCCACTTCGTCAACCGTGCGGTTGATATACTGCCGTAAGAATAGATCACCACTTAAAGCACTGGGTGTCAACCATACCAAAGAAGTTTTTGAAGCAGCCTGGGTTACACTGATATAAGGTAATAATATCGATCCGCTTCAGACTTTTATTCAAGCTCGAATCACTAAAAGGCTGTTTGATATGCATTTTTTTTTGCATCGAGAGTGCGAGGCTAAAAGAGAGTCAACGTTCCACCCTCGTTCTCTCAGTCACCTACCCCACTCTTTACCCAGCTTCGGAATAAAAACATTCGGGGCGACCCGATAAATTTTCGTTCGTAAAATATCCTGTTGGGCGTAACCGTGCTCACCTACACGTATACTCTTCGTATACAGTGCAGCTTCATGCAGCCACGCGGTGCAGTATGCGGCATCATGCGCCCACACAATATTTATCGCCGCAAATCGAATAATGCGCCTGCCGAACAAAAACAGCAGCATCATATAGCTCTGTGAGCATGGCAGCCGGGTTGAATTTTTCGCGAATTAGCCGCACGGTTGCTATATACCATACGATATACTGCAAAAACTCTTGGCCCCCGGTTCACTTTTATATTAGTACAAAATTTGATCGAGTGCTCGAGAGAAATAGAGAGAAGGGTGAGGCGGAGGGCGGAATTTCCACGGCTTAACGCCATATACGCCACGACATTGGTGGTGTACCAAAAATTATACCGCTCGGTTTTCCAATGCGGCAGCCATTATCTACTATACATTCCTCCTGCGAGAAATCCATCATTATTTATTATTGCTGACCGCGAAGCGCAGAGAATATAATGTTTATCAGACATGCACAGGATACACCGGTAAATTTGTCATGGATTTAAAAGGCAAGGCAAAAGCACCCATTAATCCATTTCAGCAGCCATTATTATTAAAACAAATATAGTATATACTTTAAACTTTTGTTTCATTTTGTCATTAATGAATATGAAAATTATAACTTGTACTCAAAAAAACCTGAGAATTTTGTATGCATTAACGGTTCATAAATATCTTTTATTGCAATAGTTTTGTCATGTAATTATCGTGCTTTCTACGCAACCGCATAAAATTCAACAATGTTTAGAAATGAATTTCAATTTTTATCTTTACATCTTGTATGTGTGTATCCGTTATAAAACTATGATGGTACTCTGCTTTCGGCGGGTCCCAAGAAACCATCTATAACTTTCCATTGAACCGGATTTTTATGATCATCAGTCGTGGGTTCTTCAGTCGTACCACGTGCATACATATACGGAGAATTTGAGTTTAACGGTGCGCATGAAAACGTTGCCAGACGAGTATCTCAAGCTAACGAATTTGATGAAATACCTTGAGAACGACGATAAAAAAAGAACGTTGGTGAGAAGTATGAGAAA
Organism: Cylloceria caligata; assembly: GCA_963942595.1. Taxonomy (NCBI): domain Eukaryota; kingdom Metazoa; phylum Arthropoda; class Insecta; order Hymenoptera; family Ichneumonidae; genus Cylloceria; species Cylloceria caligata. The sequence goes on along the minus strand of OZ012710.1, from coordinate 12,475,641 downwards.
AAGAATGAAAAACGTATAGAGTAAAGCTAGCGTCGAGAAAGAAAGAAAGGAAAAAAGCAAGTCAGTGAATAAAATGTAAGGCTCTGAAGTCGGAGTGCTTAAAGGGATACGCGCTGCTTCCCCTTCACGTTTTCCCGTCATCTGCACTGCGGGCTCAGAAAACGGAACGAGTCGTGTCGTTAGCATGCCGGATGTCAACCATACGGATTTTGCATTCAGGAAGAGACCCGATATGTACATTGCACCTTAGAAAGGGTGAGGTGGGAGGGAAGGGAGGGAAGAGAGAGAGAGAGAGAGAGAGAGAGAGAAATCCTCTGCCATACTTGAACTGGCGACTGTCGCCATCAGCAACATTCGCGAGACGAAATCCTTTTCATCTTGCGCAATCAATCTTGATTGGAACTTGAAATTTCAACGAGTTGGACGGCAGCAACGATTCAAAGGCGGGTATAACGTTATCAACTACAGGGCTTCCTGACTACCTATTCTGAACATCTAACGCGGGTAGCCTGATAACCACGAGTCCATTTCAGTCTTCGCCAGTCCCTTAGGTATTCTGTCAAACTGTCCGCGTCCGCAAACTGAGAAAAGTCCAAATTTAAGCTCCAAACTTTTAACGAATGTACCCGAAAACGATGTGACATACAACGAAGACTTGGTTGAATGTCAACGGGAAAAGAGATAAAGAGTAAGAGAGATTGTGAGCGGGAGGAGGATAACTCTAGAGTTATCTTAATCTACTGGAGAGCAAAAAGTTTTTTAGCTTTATGATGATGGACCCAACTACGAAGCACTTAGGTGTCAAGGAGGAAGGGGACGGGAAAACGAGTTGCGAATTCGACACTTTTATATCCAAAAGAATAAAGTTTCTCTTGATAGCGAATGACCTGGTTTCTACTCGCATTTAACTCCGGTAATTCATCTAGCGTCTCTCGGGTGTCTCCAAGATAAATAAAAAGCAGAGTGATCGTTCACTCGAGCACGATATAGTACTACGTCGGTGAATAAATCTGGTTTCACGGCGTTATACTTCTTTTACGATTGTCCTGATGAAGTGTATCGATACATCGCGGATGAATGCAGCACATTCGGAGATCATGTGACACCCATGCTTCGGAGTGGCGTATGTTCGTTCATCATTCCTCCCGCACGAGCGGAAATCGCCAGACGAAAGACGAACACAGAAAAGGGAGGAAGGCACGGAGAGAAAGAGCAGGACGAACGAAACAACAGTCTCTAGGGGGCCACACGACGACGAAACGTGACACGCCATTGTAGGTAAACATAAAACGATGAAAGATTATCCATCCACACGCACGCCGCGTTTCATTGTTCCCACTATACATGCAAGTAAATGTCTGCAACAGCTAGAGTTTCGACACGACTATATATACGTGACGACGGAGATGTGTTGAAAATTTTTATGCTTCGATATCTGTTTACAGTGAAACCCCACCTAACTTACATCGGTAAGTGGAGGGGTACGTCTTAACATTTTTATTTATAAAAGCCGGAAGTGATGGAGAGAGAGTACGAGGGAGAAGCGTCGCCGTCATTTTTCGTACCTGATTGGTTCTTCGTTTCCAAGTGGACTCGCATTATCAGCTGCATCTGCAAAACGTCATTTTTCACGTTTCATTGAATGCGGTCTCCATTATCGTTCTCACTCCGAATACGCCTCAGCATAAGTTTAGCTTGGTGTTCGTCGCATCGGCCCTAGCACGATCATCTTCACCAAGAGGAATCCCGCTTGCTTTCTCGCCAAAGCCTCGTCGTGATCACAGTGTCCCCTGGAGCTTCTATTCGTTCAGGCTCCGAGACAGACGAGGTTAATCGCTATTTGACCCAATTTTATTCACACGGCTTAATGCGCACACGAGTAGAACAATGGGCGACTCTGGCGGGTGTCATCGTCGTCGCGCTTATATTCGGCCCGTTGCTCATTCCTTTCTTGAGGACCGTCTGCTGTACATGTTCCCTCGTGAATTGACCCATCTACCAAATGCATGAGTTCATTTAAAATCACCGATTTCATTGAAATCCCAACCCTTCATGGTGCGAACTCATTCAGGGACGGAAATAACCCGTTTTTATAAATCTACATTTTGTTCTTGCGTCAATTAGAGTGACACTTATATTATTGCAGGTTTGAATTTTTAAAACGTTATTCTTAGACAAAAGGGAGAGCAGTGACTCAGTGGATGATGCTCAGGTACGAATATAGCGGACTCGGGTTCGATTCCCGGCCGAATCCAATCGATTTTGTTTCTGCGATCCCGATGAGTCGAATACCACCTTAAATTATGTGCCGCTCCGATAATCTCCGGAGCGGTTCTCATTCGCTTAGATGATAATGGAAATTATGCATCAGGCAGTGGAAATAAAAATGGAACAATAGTTGAGAGGTAGAAAATGATAAGTTTATTAACGGTCCTCTCTGATGAGGATTCGAATAAAGATTAACGACTCACAAAGAGGACACGGACCTCTTGGTTTCAGTACCATAATCTTTTCTATAAGTTCTTCATTCTCACCATGGTCTGTCGGTGACGCATTTGTTTAATAAACAGTTTTATGAGGTCCACGAAGACCGAGATGCGTTTGAGAAACCAGACACGTTGAATCACAGTTTAGTGAACTGATGTCGAGTGAATTATTTTGTTAAATTCAATAGATGGTGACTACTTAGTCGTGTACTAGCTAGCGCATCGTATCATTGGAAAGGATGTGCTTCCGTAAGCATCCTGGTATTCGTACTCTAGCTTACTGGCATTAACAACCGGTCTTACAGAAGCACCGACTACATGGGCACAAGCTTTCCGTAGTTTTCCTGTGACCTTGGTAAATGCGATACATTAAGTCGACTGTGGTCGTATTAGGGAAAGAGGGAGTAAATTTGGAACGGTAAAATGGGTAGATGTAAACACCTGGAAGGACATATACTTGAAATAAAGTAAAGAAACAAATAGATTCTTAGACAAGTCAATTGTTGCAATCTATTGCAAATATTCTGTTATCGGTGTCCAATACGTAATAGTAGATATATTATTTTTCATTTTTTTTTTTAACTTAAAAACTGTTTCGTAAATCAAGTTTTTAGGAATTATGAGTCGCTGGAATAATTATCAGAAAAACAGCGAATAAATAGTACGTATATACATGTACGTTCGCCTTGAACGAGCGCGAGATTAACGCAAGAGTGCTTTCAGCTATACTCGATTATAAATATTTTCGTGCATCAGAGCCTCACGTGGGCGAATATAAGGAGCAAGCGAAAGAGACACGCGTGCGCACGGCTGTTGTTGCGCGGCCAATTAATTTCTCAACGCGCTGGGTTATCGAGATTCTTGGACGATTCACCCGGCCTCCGAGCGAGACCTGCACGATGCGCTACGTTGCTCGGTTGATTTATTTCTGGCAGATAAAGAGAGAAAGCGCAAGTAAGGAAGACCATAAGAATAAGAAGAGAGCACGACAACAACGCGAAGCCGCAGAGAACAAGGAGTAGGAAGAAGATGAAGTAAAGTAGAGAGAATCCAGCTAAGCTTCAGACGGAGCGGGAAGAGAAAGGCGGAGGTACCGTGAACGAAGAAGAAAAGTGAAGAACGAAGAACGATCCCGAGGTCAATGCTCTCCCGAGGTGCATTGCCTCGAGGACGAGGGATAGTCGATCTCTCGCGTGCATTGGCATTGGAGGTCCAAGAGTGGGGTACGAAAGACACACAGAGAGAGATAGAGAGATAAAGATAGAAATAGAGAGAGAGAGAGAGAGAGAGAGAGAGAGAGAGAGAGAGAGAGAGAGACAGAGAGAGAGAGAGACAGAGAGAGACAGAGAGAGACAGAGAGAGACAGAGAGAGACAGACAGACAGACAGACAGACAGACAGACAGACAGAGACAGAGAGACAGAGAGACAGAGACCGAGAGAGACAGAGAGAGACAGAGAGCGAAGGTTAATAGGCGGGAGCAAAGGCAAAAGGGTGAATAAGTAAGAGAGACAGACACTATAATGCGAACAGTCTTCAAAGAGAGATGGTCAAGCAAGCGCAAAGGGAAAGATACGCAGGATTATAGAGTGAGGAAGAAAGAGAGGAGAAGGTGCAGAAGAAGAAGAAGAAGAGGAAGAAGAAGAAGAAGAAGAAGAATGGCGAAGAGTCTCGAGCAGGAGATCGGCTACCCTCTACTGGAAGAACCAGCCGTAAGGCCTTGTCTCGATTCTCGCGCACCGAGTCAAGCAGGTGCATCGACTCATTCTTTCTCTTTCTTTCACTTGCGCGTTCTTGCCAGTTAAACGTCGGCGTTTCGCTGCAGTACACCACGCACGACTTGCGTTACGTACGACCACGCGGATTCTCCCATAATTACAGAAGACTCTTTGTGCCGTACTGTACACAACAACAGATTTATATTACATATTTATAGATAGAGCAATATGTTTCGTGATCAGCGAGATAATACCGCAATCCACATGCAGCTCGAACTCGAACAACTGTTATAGGATAGTTTATAGTAGTTTGGTACATTGGAACGTGCGCGGGAGGCTCGGTGAAACGTCAATAGGTCGAGGTACGTGGTAGCAAAGCGAATTCTAGGTGCCAAAGTCGAGTGCGAGCTTGAAAGGATTATCCCAGGATTTAACGAGCGATCGATTCGTTGAGGGCTTCGAACTACATCACGTTGGGCTAACGAGAGGCAGAAAATCGAGGGACGTGTGCTCGCACGCGGAAACTCGAAAATTGTACCGTGCATACGAACTGCTCGACATGCACGGATGGGCGTAAATCTACATTACATAAATTAACGCGTACCATTCTCACACGCGCGCTACCACGTTAGTATATAATGTCGGGATCGAACACTTTCTCTTCGCATAGCGGGGACACCCACGCGTCACGTTGTTCTATATACTATCTGTTAGACGTGCGATAGTGTATAGAATATGCACACGAAATAGAGGTTGCGTGCAGCATGCATGGGCACGGGATCGCAGCGAGCGCAAACCACTCGCGAGAAACGCAAATGATACGAGTCTGCTGGTGCTCTGCAGTAGTACAACTGCAATTACGCTCGTCTCGCTCCTGGACAACGCTCAATGTCTATCAGAGAAGCGAATTGTTTACGATTGCTTGGGAACTAAGAATATGGTAAAATGTCGGTATTACGAGCAAACAACAGAGCGAGAAGAATACGGTAGCAGGCAGTCTGCCAAGTCTAGCGGAGTTAATTACGCCAAAACAGAGTTAATGTCGGATCCACTTCAGTATTGTTTCCTCGTAGAGACTTTCGTTAATAAATTGTTCGATTGGATATTTTCACAGATTCAGGAGACATAAAATAATATGCATACGTAGGATCTCGATGTGTGTGACTATGCGGTATTTCTTAATTCTTTGGTTTTTCAATTGAAGTATGATTAATGAGTTTAATAATTAGACACTGAGTTTGAGATTTCAATATTGCAGTGTTTGAATCGATCGAAAATCAATTTTAAGAATATATAAGCATTTCGATATATTATGACTTCTTATCACAGCTATGTGACTTACTGAAAACTTCCGTTACTCATATTTAAAAATGCGCAAAAGTAAAAGCACGATCTCAGTGCTCTCTGATTACCGATTTTTATGAAAATAATTCATCTGGACTATATTTTATGACAATTATAAATAATTTTTCCATAAATTTCTACTCTTGTATCAATTGGAGTATTTTCGTTCGTATTTTGAGCAATCACTTTATAATGTGTAATGTTTAAAAAGTATCCACCATGAAATGGTACGGCACAGCTTCACAGAGGCAGGAACGCACATATTTAAAAATTCTTTTTATTTTTCTTAATCTTGATATAAGAAAAGATATCTCGAAAATATTTGTAAAAATCTTAAAGGATGAACATTACGCAAGGAGTTGAATTTTTTGTGATAAACGTGGCCGTATACGTTGGTATCCGATGTAACCCGAAACTCGGAATATGTTGTGCGTACTACCGGTCGCTCATATCGCGTTACAAAACTTTGCATTACTCAAACGGTGGTAGATGCAGTTAGAGATTCTACGGGTGCACGAATGGCGTCTGAAGAAAGTCCGCTGCTCCTGCCGGACAGGAAACCTAGAGCACAGAAACATTAATGAAGCTTCGGTGAATAATAATTATGCGTGTCTGGTGTCCCGAAGAGACATGCCAAACTACACTTCGGATTGCGTTCAATAGGTATGTGGTTTTGTAACGCAAGAGGTTGCCACGAGGCCGTACGAGCGAGCGATTAGATCGAAGTCTCGATTTTCTTTCGTGCCGTTGGGTATTATGCGAGCGTATAATACGATATCCGAGACGATAGCGCTCTCGAGTTTTAAAATAACACAGACTCCCTGCGGACTTGGGTACTCAAAGTATCTCATTAATAAAAACTAAAAGAAAAAAAAAAAAAAAAAAAAAATATTTAAAAACAGAAATCTGTGATTAGACTCGATGGTTCGAGTCATCAGAGCGAATGCACGAAGAGTCTCTCAACGGAGATTTATGGTGCAAGATTTTACAATAGATATTTTTTTCGCTGTTGCCGCAGAGTTGCTTGGCTAATGGACTTTTTGCGAAGACAAAGATGACTCACGTATACTCCATAAACTGTAGAATCTCCTTCACCACGCACACCCGAATATAAGGAATAGAAAAGCCTTGGAGGATACCGTGGATATGGGTGTAACACGATGCGCACAAGGAGATATACACGAGACTGAAATCTCGATGATGCCACCATAGGAAAAACAATTGAAAATGTTACAAACCCACTTCCGACGTTAAAATAATACGCCAGCTACCAAAGTCAGGGTGGATGATGGAGCACGTGGTATAACTATATATAGCTGCAGAAAGAGAAGGATAACAAAGACCACAAGGCAGGGGGGAAAAGGGGAGATGGTATGAGCTCGCAAAGCCAATAAACTGGGTGACAGAAAGGAAAGAAATAACTGGACCGTCTCTAGTGACAATAATTTGAACCGTCAGAGATCCAATTAAAGCTCTTTAGGGCGGGTCCAGGAGAAGCTCGTTGGCCTCACTCCTCTTGATTTGCGAACAATGCCAGAAGCATTGTAGATTTTCCGAATACTCCATCTTTATTTCTCCACTGTCCTCTTACTCTCTCTCTCATGTTTTTGTATACCAGTCAGAGCTGTTGCTTCGCGCGAGCTGTCACACCGATTTACATATCGAGTTATAACGACGAGGGTAGAGTTCTCGCGATTGAATTTAATCAGCTTTCCACAGCATCTTCCATTGGTACTCTCTGTCACTGGGTCTCTCAGATTTGCCATCGTCCGTCGTAAATATTTATTTGTGGAGACGAAGCTCGCGAATTTGGTATATTAGTTTTATCAGAATATTTACTTTCTTTGTAGCTGCGAGAGACCTTTTCTTTATCTCTGATAAAATAAAACAAGAATTTCATGAATCAAATATTGTATAAAAATAGAATTTAACAGTTTTTGCATTCTCATTGCTTGCTCGTTCGTATACGATATAGAAACTAATTACAACGACTAGGTATACAATACGACGGTGATGCATAGTGAACATACCGCTGAGCGAAACGAGGAATTCAAAACGTATCGCGCGAAAGAAGACTACACCGTACAGCGAGAGGAATCTCAAGGTTCCTCGGTAGTGAAACGAAGTATAACGAAGAAACGAGCCAGCAAGTCATCGACCAAATGTCAGTAATGGCCCCACGGGTATAACCCGTGAAATTATCGATGAAATTATGGTGCACAATTTTTACATTGATGGTATTGCACGTGGTCCCTATACGTAGGCGTACCGAGAGCGATAAGTCTGAAAAGTCGTGACTGCTGGAGTTGCTCTTGCGAGGCGTTCTCGTTTCACGAGATATCTCGACTTGTCGGTTTTACTGTAACGTCCGGAGGGTTCGTCTCTCTGTTTCTTGTTCGGTATTCTCTACTGCTTCGTGCATCCTTTCATGCTCGAAGCGAAGAAAATAAATAATGAAATATGGGATAAAAGAAACGAAGCGTGCTCGCTTCCAGTTATTAGGGACAGGAAACGGAGACGAAGTATCCGGCGACGAAGTTGGGCAAAAGTAAAAGATAAACGTAAGCAAAAAATATAAATAGCACGGGGATAGAAGGTGCGAGCGAGAGATTCTAATAACTCAGTGTGTTTTGAGAAAGATCAACGCCAAAGAGTCACCGCGGTGTCTCGCCGAAAATGGAACAAGAAAAAAGTCCTCGACCTCGATGAGAGCACCAAACCCGCACGCGACGACAACGACGTCGCGAAGACATTCCGCGTCTTTTCCGCTACCACTTCCCGTATACTTCTTGCTCGACCTTCATTTCTTTCATTTTTCATCGTTGAGGCAGCAGTGCGCTGCAATGCTCAAGTAGAAACCCTTTCAACCCGGCACTCACAAAAAGAAATCGTTATATCGCATCCTCGTTCGGTTTAAGTGAGCTCAGCGCAGTAATCTCAAAATTGAAACACTTTGATACTGTATGGCGCGCAGCGATAGAATAAATGAAGGTCAAAGAAGAATTAATCAAGGTGAAAGAAAATGCGTGGCGTCAGCTTCTACTTCTGACACTTTTGTCAGAGAATTGTCAATGACGACGAATGTTGCGGGTTGTTTTTATTTATAATTTATTATTTAAGGCTTCATTTTATAAAATTTTACAGAAGCATCAATATACGATCCGCGTCGATAGTTTAATCCATTTGAGCAACCGGGTGTCCCTTTTTTAGCACCTTGACATTTTATCTTGTGTCATAATATCCCGAAAAAAATATTCCATGCCAAAATATCCGGCAAACACCGTAACATAGAATAAAAGTTAACGATCGGTAACGACATTATGATAAATATATCGATTATATTTAATACAAATTCAATGAATATATGTTCGCGGGGTCCAAGGATATTAGTCCGCTTCTTCCGTCACCACGAAAAAAATTGTATATATCGTGACTTAACAATAAAACTTTCGCATATCAACTTTAACATTTAATATTTATGTGTAAAATCGTATGAATCTTGTTATGAAATTATATTATTAACCAAAGTACCGTAGTTGCGTAGATGTATGAATTATAGTGAGAGACAACAGAGGAGCCAAGTCGAGATCTTTATGAAACAAATTGAAAGCTGCAGTAGAGCTGTATTGAATCCGAAAAAGTGGAGATATGTCGAGTATTTTTTGTATTGTAATTGAGAATTTATATTATTTAATAATTAGCAATAATGTTTGTGAATATTTTTCTATGTTTCGAAATGTAATTATAAATTTTAAGCATTTTCTGATTAAAATTTTTGAAGTCAATTATTTCTTGATAAGTAAGTCATCCTACACCGTAAAAACATTTTTGTATGAAAATGAAAGAGATTTTAGATATCAAGGATGTAATGTTGGAATTTTTTTTCGTCGTTCTGGTAATTTTGCATATTTGCTTCAATTAGTCACATGACAGATATGTTTCGTCACGGTAATGTTTCCTGTATGGAGTGAATTTTAAGAAGTGGGATGATTGACTCACTGATAAATCGGTCATACGAACATTTGGAATGCTGAAAATTTTAATAAAAAAAAAAAAGCCATAGCCTGAAAATGTTCAAAATTGGTGAATTTTTGTGATTGCGACAAATATTGTGAAGATACGTCGTATTCGACAAACATGTTGGAGTAGTCAAATTGAAATCAGCAAGTCTGGTGCGCGTATGCTCTGTGTGTACGTATATACTGTACACAGAGAGTGTATATCCCTCAACTATTTATAAAGTCACGAAACCGGTCTGTGGCTGGAATCGTTTCGGTCATTGACAATGAGTCACCGGGCAACAGACGACGTCGACGATGTCGGTGGATCTCGCCGAGTCGACTGGTCGTCCGATTGTACGCTTCGTAGGCCCGCGCCTGCAGCGCCCACATCCAAAACGAAGAAGAGGGAAGTGAAGCAAAGGCAAAACAGCAGAAGAAGCAAACTCGGAGAAGCACCGAGGCCGAGGCATCAGAGAATAAGAAGAAAAGAGCACATGAAATCGAGTGGCAGGGATGAAAGTTGGTGCTGCGCTAACACTGCAACACACAACGCGAGGACAAGTCACGCGGGGATGAGCTCCGCTTACTGCTGTATATACGGCTGGTCGAGAGAACGTCAGCGCATATCTGTAGCTGCTTCTGCGGCGGCTTCTGGCATGCACGAGCTCGAGGCTATAGCATGTATGCGTCCACGCATGTTTATATCGTGCGTATACGCACGAAAAAGAGCAAAGAACGAACAGGGAAGGGAGCTGAACTGAAAGATTATGTTTATACACACACATATATATATATATAAAGGGTGATTTTTTAAGAGCTTGAGAACTTTTTTTAAAAAAAAAACGCATAAAATTTGCAAAATCTCATCGGTTCTTTATTTGAAACGTTAGATTGGTCCATGACATTTACTTTTTGAAGATAATTTCATTTAAATGTTGACCGCGGCTGCGTCTTAGGTGGTCCATTCGGAAAGTCCGCTTTTTTATCGACAAATTTTGTTCAGCGATGAGGCTCATTTCTGGTTGAATGGCTACGTAAATAGGCAAAATTGCCGCATTTGGAGTGAAGAGCAACCAGAAGCCGTTCAAGAACTGCCCATGCATCCCGAAAAATGCACTGTTTGGTGTGGTTTGTACGCTGGTGGAATCATTGGACCGTATTTTTTCAAAGATGCTGTTGGACGCAACGTTACGGTGAATGGCGATCGCTATCGTTCGATGCTAACAAACTTTTTGTTGCCAAAAATGGAAGAACTGAACTTAGTTGACATGTGGTTTCAACAAGATGGCGCTACATGCCACACAGCTCGCGATTCTATGGCCATTTTGAGCGAAAACTTCGGAGAACAATTCATCTCAAGAAATGGCCCGGTAAGTTGGCCACCAAGATCATGCGATTTGACGCCTTTAGACTATTTTTTGTGGGGCTACGTCAAGTCTAAAGTCTACAGAAATAAGCCAGCAACTATTCCAGTTTTGGAAGACAACATTTCCGAAGAAATTCGGGCTATTCCGGCCGAAATGCTCGAAAAAGTTGCCCAAAATTGGACTTTCCGAATGGACCACCTAAGACGCAGCCGCGGTCAACATTTAAATGAAATTATCTTCAAAAAGTAAATGTCATGGACCAATCTAACGTTTCAAATAAAGAACCGATGAGATTTTGCAAATTTTATGCGTTTTTTTTTAAAAAAAAGTTCTCAAGCTCTTAAAAAATCACCCTTTATATATTGCAGTGCATGCGATATTATATGCGCGAGAGTGAGAGTCTCAGCTGAGCCCAATACGATCCCAACACGCTCGGAACTTATTAATCCGCCTGGATAATCGCGTCGCGATCGACTCCCATCATGATCATCGTCTTCTCCGTTGTCGTTCTATCGTCTCGGGTTGCACTAAAGCAGATATAGTCTGTCGAGTATAGTCGATACCCATACAAACGGTCTCGACGGATAGCGATATGTGACCGGGCGTACTCGACACATGTAAACACAAAATATGCGTAATTTATACTAGGGTAATTCAAGAAGAGATGACAATTGCTTCGTCAGTAGCGCGGATTATTAATTTTATCATTAATTCTCCGTAGTCACTTGAAGTCACATTGACTACATTGAACTCTGTGTTAAAGTTGGCGTTAAGTAGACCCCGGGTGACTACGCAGGGTTAATAAGAACACCGATGGTAATACTATTTTGAAACAGGTTTTTTTTTATAAAACCTTGCGCCTCTATTTTTAGTTTTTTTTTAAGATGATCGATGCACATGTACCGGTGCAAGAAAGACAGGACAAGATGATGTTGCGAAGGCGCGATATAGATACAGATACGTGTGTCACACTGTCTTAAGTGTCTCTGTTATACATAGATTCTACAATGGCACGGTGTTCAAATGTTAGTATCATCATTATAATCCGAATTTTTTTTAAATTCTGTCAAAATCTAAGACACACGTGTCCATATAAACTGTTACGTCTAACCGGATCAATCGACACGCTTAGCTCCACCGTCAGCACACAAATTACAATGCCACGAGAAAAGAGATGCTATCGATCATCTCACTCGGAATTACGATATACAAGAGACTATACTGTACCGATTGAATGGTTCGATAATGCGTCCTGTCTCACCCTCACGGACGTCGGAAAGTATTGTTGATAATACCTACGCGATAAAGTTGCAAATCCACTCGGTAGACTAAATAAATATAAAACGAAAAGGTATACAGTCTCAAGGTTTCTATCGACGATTTAAATTGTATCTTCTCTTTTTGAATACCCTTCTCGATCGAATTGGCTCGATCGCTATCCAATCCTCCTCCCCGTCGCATCATCATTATCCTTAAACATAAATTAAGTGGGCAGGCTCCTTTCAGGTGTATCGACGAAGACCGAGAGAAAGTGGGAGGGGCGGTTGATTAAAGGGAACTTGCTGACCGTGCTCGAGTGTGTATATACGTATGAGGTATAGATATAACCAATAACGAAGGTGAACATTGGAAAATAATGCTTCAACAGCATGTCGGTATGCAGTATCGACGCGTATAGCTGATCGCTTGATTGGCAGTCGTCGCGTATAGTACCTACTACAGTGAATTTATTGTATACATACGACACCGACGATGTTGCGCAATCGACTGTGCGTTCACCACAAGAAAAACCATCGATCAAGCGAGAATATCGCCTGTGTAACTTGCACAAGAGAATACGTACAATGCCTACGACAACCGTGTAGGGCGCCTATAGCCCCGAGTAGTGTGTGACCGCGTTGATAGTAAATGACACAAGCATTTCGAGAAATTCTTAGAATCACACGAGAGTATTCGATAGACCCATTAATTATAAGTCGTGAATATACGCTGCAAGGACGTCGACAACTGAGCTGCAACAATGCGGATTACATACCCTGTCCAAGCCATAATACGAATCAATTGAAATATTTATACGTTCTCACTATCCCCTCATTGAATGAAGGAGAAATAAAAAAAAACGTATTGAAGGCGCGGGCGAGCTGCATTGTTCGCGAGACCGGGGTCGTTCGTACTTGTTCACCGTCAACCATCGTAAGCGAGAGTATCATTTGACTTACGGGCGCGGGCGAGTCGCGACTACTTTTATATCGTTCACCCTCATTTTTTCTCTTCTCCTTCTGCTTGCTGCTGCTTTAGTTTGTTGGGAGCGCAGCCCGAGGGTATCGAAGCGCACGACCTCACTCACGCTTGCGACAATGCCGAATACTTTTCGTAAAGGCTAGCGCGAGAGAGTCTCAACGGAGATGGTGAAAGAATGAAAGTGGCGAAGTGGAGGGTCCTCGACGGAGTGAGATGGCGACGAAGAGAAGTCTGGAGAATAAAAAAAGAAGAAGAAGAAGACGAAGAAGACGAACATAAAGAAGAAGAAGAAGAAGAAGAAAGAAAAGGAGCTTGAGAGGACGAAGAAGGCCTATTTCTCTCCTTCTTCCTCCCTTTTTTACTCTCAAGTTTCCGCACGTTGCACTTTCGCTCGATCTCTTCTTTGCCCGAGCTTCCCTTGCTGCTTCGGCAAACACCGCGCTCTGTTATACGTAAGGGACTGCATACTATGGTACAACGGTATACTACGACGATATGGTACTATGCTATACTCTATAGGAGGGACCTTCTCGGGGCTCTTACCGCTGCTTGCTTCTACCGGGACCCAGCTCTCGAGGACGATACCAATACACCCTCTGCGAGAGCACATGCGAAAAAGTAAAAGAAAACGAAGCAGCGGGGGTCGTCCAAGCCGAAGGTACGAAGAATGGATAATTCACTGCGAGGCGGACCACGAAACGTACTGCGGCTACGATGTATCACGGCAGGGATGAGGAACAACGAACCAACAGAGTGCAAGGTGTTTCGTCCGGCGCATTGCTCAAGGCGACGTAAACGCGCACTATAGTTTGCTGTAGCGTGTGCTGTATACAGTACACTATACTCAATATATTTTACTATACCAACAGCAGTATACTGTATAATACGCGTACGCTACATTGCTACGGCCTACCTGTTTCTCGTTCGCTCGGCCACGCCGAGACGTTCATCCCGAAGGAAGTAGTCGATAAAACTGGTTTGACGAGTGCGTCCCGAGCTTGCTACGAGAGACTCGAGGCGTGCAGGCCGCAGTCTCGAGAGTCCTACACTGCCACCGGGCTCGCTCACTGGCTGTGATATCGCAAAGCCAGACGGAATACTACCTGGTAGCCTGTGTGTTACAGTATACTCCGGCCATCATAAGACACCAGTTTTTGTACGAGATTATACCACTACTTCCGAAATCACTGCGAAACACAACGAAGACGGGTATCTGTCCTATCGTGTATCCTCATCGTTGTTGATGAGACAAACGATTCTGAGGATGCACTATATCAAACGATACTTTTATCGTTTTTGATCAATACTTCATCCAGCCCACGCGAGCGTGATGAATTTTTCATTGCATTTAGTTTAAGAAATAGAGATTAAGGAGGTTAATATTTCTTTATAATTATATACAGTAGGCGATGTATTGTAATTAGAGCATGGACAGGCATCTCTTATTAATTGGACATAATCTTTCTTTGTTTATTCATTCAATTTATGATTTATTTAGTAGCCACTGCAATTCCATTTTGTGGAGAAAATAATTGAGATTTTTAAAACTTAAACCACGTTGAGTAAACAAATAGTGCCTCTGTCAAAGTAACGAGCAATGTCCATCTCTGAGCCTTTGACTCGATAGTAACAGTTATATTTCACCTTTTACTGTAGATAAAATAAAACAGAACCGCAAGCACTGGTCAATCCACCGAATAAAGGGGATATGTTGTAGTATTTTATTGTTAACGGAAATACTGAAAAGAGTCAGGTCAACTTACATCGAAGGACGCAGCAGATTGGTGTACTCCGTATTAGCAAGAAGGACAAAGACTACCCGAGAAGAATTTGTTCGTTCTCTATCACTCCCTGCTACTATCAACCTCGCAGTTATCTATTTTCAGGGCTTCGTAAATTCAATCTCCGCTCGGCACGTCCGACGTACAGCGGTGGCAGTAGCGGTTATAGGTGGAGCTCGAACGCGCGCGGGGCAATCGAGATTGTCTTCGTTCCGACACGCCGGGAAAGCTAAGAAGGACGTGTGTACGAGCTCTTGCTCGAGGCGTACAACGAAGAGGGGGATACCGACGCGGTTAATTATTAGCAGGCATCGCCGGCTCGATTAAAGTGCGTAGGCAGTCTTGGAATGAGGGGAAGAAAAAAGGAGAAGGAAGAGAATGAGAATGAAGTGGACGAGGAGGACGCGGCTCCCCCTTACTCACGTGTTTTCACCTCTTTTTATTTTATCATTCTCGTCGTCGTCGTGTACGTTTTTTTTATTCGTTCTGTCGTTTTGTTTCTCTTTAATCTCTCTCTGTTTTCATCCACTTCTCTTCTCTGTGTTGCCACGTATGGCACGCCTCCACGCGTTATTCCGGACAGGTAAATGAGTAACCAGAGAACGTTGATTGCCCCCCGTATTTCGCTAGCGAGCCCCCCGAGCTCAGCGAAAGTCGATTGCGTCCATTAGGCTAGTATTAACGTCGAAAAGCCACACCAAAGTTTACTTTGAAGTGCATCCAAGCCGATTTGTACATTTTCTTACTAGAAATGACATCGCTCGTCGAACACTTTCGACTACTAATTGAACAACTTTTCTCCACGATTATTCGCTTACGTCCTCACGTTCTTTGAGTCTATACAGAAAATTATATATCCGTCCAGATTAATCGATCTTCGGATGATGAAATAACTACAGAGGGTACAGCTATCCAGGGTTACTTGATTAATCGTACCTGAGACATCTCGACGCTCTCTCTGTATCACTTCAACAACTGTCTTCACTCGTATACCTCGGTCGATCCTCGACCCTTACAGATGCGAGATATTTCCTCGTCCCAATAACCTTTTCTCACAGGTCGCGACGACTCGTGGCATTATAACCCAACTGTGCTATCTGAAATTCCAATGATCTGAGATACAGAGATGGACAAAGCGCATCATTGTTCATTCAATAAAATAACAATAATAATTCTAATAGAATTTAAAAGAAAAAAAAAGTGCTTAGTCGAATTCATCGTTCTTACGCAGAACTAATTGCGAAAAAGATATTTTCTTAATCGTTTAAAACATTATTTAATTAGAGTCTAATCGAATAGATACAGCTGGTTTAATTACATTATTTTTTAATAATCGGTCAGTGTAATGAGAGTTCGCAGTTAGATTGGAGCGTAGCGTGAAATTGTAATCGCGAAATTGCAATAGCACGACAAATTGCATAAAAATTATGTTTCCTTCTTTCAAAATAAATAATTACGAAATGAGATTTTGCTCGTCCTTGAGGAGATGTTAGCGATAAATGCCTAATGGCTCGGAGGCACAGTGGAAGTCCAAGGTGTACGCAGTATATTTATACCTGTGTTGGGTGTACAGCGCACATAGCAGAAGCTTCAGGGCCTCGGTTATACTCCAGCATCAACTACTGCTTGGTGGAGCCCATGCTCTCGCTCGGGATATCTTCCGCTATCGTCCCGTCCGCATCTAATCAGCGACAAGGATGCATTGTTGCAGCCGGCCTGACGGATTGCGACGAGCCCATACTGTTCTGCTCTCGACTGTAACGCTGCTGCTACTCCCCGCGACTACGGCTATGTGTGCCATATAGCAGTCGCACTTTACTATACGTGCGACGAACTGGATACACTCTATACAGATATACCTAGGTAATCGTATGGTCCGCAGCATACTGCACCTTATCGGAACGCTCGCACGATTCTAACAACCGATTGGTTTCCCTGGTAAACCTGGGAAACACGCTCCTCAACAAGATCGTAGTGTGCCGTACTGTATACATGCTGGCGGCTCTTGTACAAGAGTATTACGTCGGTCTAACCACTTTAACCTCCTATAAGGAAGATGTAGAATTTTTGACACTTTTTTACAATTCGATAGGTATTTTTTATATAAAAAATGAATATGCTAATTCTTTAGAGGTATTTAGAGGTATGCACAATTTTTATTATTATTCAATACATTTTCTATAATACAGAAAAAATATTTTTCCTGTGATGTAATACGTGGATATTGCTCTTTGGTGAAATGGGAAAAAAAAAAAGAATGAACGCATTGTACTGTAGAGATGATGCTGTACTCGTTCTGCAGTGACAATTATATTTCATGTAACATGATGAAAGGGAGGGAGAGGTAGAATTCATATTCACTGGTGATACCCGGAGGTTATTAAACCGGGTAACATGGCGCATAGTGTACAAGCCCCGAGTGTATTAAAATAGTATATATACATATATACATTTTTTTTAACCGTCAAGTATAATGTAAAAATGAATTTTAGTAACAAAGTTTTATACCTGATGCCTGTGCTTCGGTGTGTAACGCATCGAAGCATTTTTCACCATTATTAAAAGCAAAAATGTTCTTTTTTTCTATGAAAACAAAGATTCCTCTGTGAAAAAGCAATAGTTCGAAAGCAATTTAATTCAATGGAAAATTGATAAGAAATTACAAGGACGATACTTGCGATGGAAATTTAATTTCTCTAAATTTTGAATTAAAGTAGCACAGCGATAAAAGAAATGAGATCAATTGCTGTAGAAAAAGCCGGTTTTTGGTCGTTCTGCGGTTTTGTTTACCGTGTTAGAGTGCTTATTCTACCTTGATTAATGGCCCTAGAACTCGGGAAAACCATCATTGGTTAAAACCCTCCCCCCCTCCGGGGATCGAGACGTTAATGGAATAAAAATATCTGCAGGGTCGTTGAGGGTATCTGTTTCGTGCCCGGAGCACACGTACACAATGCAACACACAGAGAGTGCAGGACTGCTCATGTAACTCGTAGCTGAGATTCTCGCGGGCGAAAAGTCCGAACCGCGAGACTTGATGTATCGGTGAGAGTGAAGCAATTTCCGGCCAGGCGTGCCCCCTCCCCCTGCTGCCGCCATTTCACGCTATACGTATAATACGGCGTATATTATTTCTTTCAGCCAGGTTTTCCTACTTACATCCGCTATACTTCCGCAAGAATTTTGCATTTCTACCGTCGTCACCATAACAAATTAAGCGGAAGCCCTTGCTTATAAACCGAAGCTAAAGCTCTCGTATTCCTTCGCTTTCAGTTATTCGTATTTACTTTTTTTTTTTGATTATTTCTTTCTTCGGTCTTTCAAGTATTCAACGTCAAACTAAAAAGGCATCAATCACCGCGGCACAAAAATCGCTGACACATAAATCCTCTGAAAAAGTTTCGCGCTTCCATTCGTGCGTGCATTTGTCATCATTGCGTCTTGTCCTCTGTCCTGGGGATTATGATGAAAAAAAAAGTAAGACATGTTGAGGCTACAGAGAATGCGCGAAACTCAATGCCTTCTTACCAGAGGCTTTACACTCTTAAAGCTGTTTGTGGGGAGAATAAAGGAGACAACAATAGTAGAAAAAAAAAAAAAATACAGCCAGCCTGCTGCAAGAATTGTCATGAGGAAGGTAACCGAGTAGAGTGCATTTCAGAACGATAAATATTCGTACATTTTTCGTGTGTGCGAGTATTTGCAATTGTACGAATATTTCGCGCGGACGGGAATGAGCCAAGGGTTACCTATAGGTATTACTACGTACTGAAAGCAACTTCTTCCGTTCTCCGAGCTTGCGTTTATATATATATATAATGTACACACACTAGATACAGTTTGTCAAGACATATTGCCAGGATATTGCGGTGTTTGCACAATATTATCCAGCTATTAATCAGGATTTCGTAAGGGTTGCTATACAGTAGTCGCCGCCGCCACAGGGAGAGAGGTATAATGCGGGTGCAACGTTGCACACGCTTCTCGCGTTTTAATTCGCGACGGCTTTAACGATCACTACGACATACGTATATATATATATACACTAAGATCGCAGAAGATCACGCAGGCTGTCCGCGAATCCTACCACTTGTACTCACGTAGCTATTCATCACGAAGCGGGGAGTCTGTGTTCGTGTGAACAAAATGCTCCACTGCTTGCAGTTAAGTGAGCTTCCGTTTTGTTACACATTTGAAATTTTTCAAAAGGTTTTATATGTGAAATTGTTCTGAAAAAAATTTAATTAAATAAAACAAAATAGTATGTACCGCATTTTTAAAACGAACCCATACAGATTTAACTTGATAACAAACGAACAAAAATATTTTATTGAGTTTGTTCAGTTTTCACGCTTACCAGACACACTCAACTCATGCATACGCTACAGTCACAATCATCTG
Organism: Cylloceria caligata; assembly: GCA_963942595.1. NCBI lineage: Eukaryota > Metazoa > Arthropoda > Insecta > Hymenoptera > Ichneumonidae > Cylloceria > Cylloceria caligata. The sequence goes on along the minus strand of OZ012710.1, from coordinate 12,456,303 downwards.
ACGCCTCGCGTCATATGGTATAGCTCGCAGGTATGCTATATCGATTTATCGACCGCGCACTCATGCATATTGTCCATCTGCTCACATCCTCGATCGAAGCTCACTCAAGCGGCCAACGCTGTTAGCGTGGCCCCATCGGCAAGACCACTCATAAGTCTCGCCTTCCATCGCTGACAGCAAATCACAAGCAAGCCGTGACGCACGTCCGTCTTCTTGATACTCTGCCGCGTGGTCGACGGATGTGGCCATTGTTCTCACTCGAGTCGCTCGCTGTACACGTTCCCGCGTAAAACTCACAGAGATATTCACTCGTTCTAATCACTTTAGTGCGCATTCATTTCTATAGTGTAATACATTCTTGGTCAAATCACCCGTGTTTCAACTCAGTGTTAGTGAAAATCACAGCAGATCATCAGAACCACAGAACCAATCACATAAACGTCAACGGCGTGGTTCGCTCGTTGGCTGCACCGACGCCATTCTGCTCAGCACCGATCATCGGCGTCCGGACTCTCATAGACTGCCGTGTGGCACTATTCGAGCTCTACAATCAGACCTTATCACCAGGATCAACCACACGGAATCACCAAGGCAACTCAGAGGCTTGAGACCCAATCACCAACAGTACATCAACACGCAGGCCAGACCAATCACAGTAATATATTAAACACAATCAACAGGTATTTTTTCATGCAGCCAATGTTACATACGTTCAATAAACGTTGAATTTATTATTGTTAAATTACTGAGTTCATTTAATTAGTTATACTTGTCACCAGGATCCTTAACCTTAATATTCGCATCTGTCACTCGACATGCTACGTGCGAATGCATCAACCCGCTATCCACCAACAGCGTAGTAATACTCAAGTGATACAGGTTCACTGTGCAGAGCACTATATTCATTGTTATTTATTATGTTGTACTCAGTCCCAATAGGCACTTACTCTACGCACTTGTTAATTCATCTCATAGTGCCTTGCCGCATCAGTTAGTGTATATCTTAAAGGTTTTTAACACTTTTGTTGGAACATTATCAAATATTTAGAATATACTCATATTCAACCATCATACATTTTTTGGTCCTTCGAGCCGGATATAATGTACTCATACTCAATATCATACATTTTTTGGTCCTTCGAGCCGGATCCTGGTCAAGTATATAAATTTTATGCCTCGATACTCACATAAATCACCAATCAACACATGTAATACACTACAGATTGCGCAACTCAGCATGCATCGATACAAGACAATGCTCAATAATAATAAAATACTCACCCAAGTGCGCTAATCATTTATTGTAAACCATTCAACAGGCTCAACCAGTTCAAATCATGGCTGACGATCAGAAAGCGCAGTCAGACCAAAGCAAATCCTCGCAGGAAGGCGACTCACATGATGGTGATGTGGAAGCAATCGATGAAGCAACAGTCATTAGCGAGACACTCAATGTACCACCCACGGCACAGAGACCACGCACCAGATCGCCTTCACCAAGCACCAATCAAGCTAACCTCATGGAGTATAAGGTCGCATCACAGCATGCGAGGATAGCAATGATCAACCAGCTACATGATCACCTGCAAAACTCACCAGGCAGCGTTTCTGCAGAACTCACCGGCCAGTTAGAGATTTTAAATCGCACTTGGGACTGTTTTTGTAACGAGCATGATCAAATGGGAGAAACATGTAAACGTGCTTTTCTCACTCACCCGTATGTTACAGAGAAGGTGTACCAATCAGGCTTTGATAGTTACTTCAAGGCACTCACACTCATCCTGCGAAAGAAGGCAATCGCAGCAACTCAAGAGACCATATCAAGCAGAACTGATCAACAGAGTCAACCAAGTCAGCACCGATCAACATTGCCAAAAATAACGTTGCCGGAATTTGACGGTGATTTTACAAAATGGCCGGCATTCAGAGACTTGTTTGCCTCAATGGTGGTCGACAATGACCAAATCAGTGATGTAGAGAAACTACACTATTTAAAGATCAGCCTTAAAGGATCAGCCGCTCAACTGATCTCCAATGTGCCGATCAACAATGATTCGTTCAATTCATCATGGCAAATAATCAAGGACAGATTCAACAACAAGGAAAGACTCATCCTGTCTTATGTTGAGAAACTCCTTAGTAACACTCGACCAGTGGCAAAATCTGCAGCCGCACTCAACACATTAGTTAGCTCAACGAAGGAAATAATCAACGCACTCAACGTTCTCGGAATTGATACAGAATCGTGGAATTATGTATTAATTTTCGTAGTTGCTCAACGCCTTGATACATCCATGCGTGAAGCATGGGAATACAAACGGAGTGCGCACAAGCAGCCAACCTCGTTTGAAGATTTGATGGGATTCATCGAATCCAGAGCGAGGGCTTTAGAAGTCATCCCTATCAACCCTGATCAATCGGCTGACAGAGCCAGCAACATCTCGAAGCACTCAACAAAATCTGCACTTCTGCCAGCAAGACCGGCTCACCATGCGTCCACTCAACCGAGGACACACCAATATCCATGCGATCACTGTGGTGGTTCGCATTACATAGTGAGCTGTGCTAAATTCAGAGAGCTACAACCTGCAGATCGCCACAAAGTTGTGACTGAACACCGACTGTGTTTCAACTGCTTTGGTCATCACAACCTCCACTCGTGCCAATCAACCATCAACTGCAAGACGTGCGGTGCCAAACACCACACGATGATTCATTTGCCATCCACCGCAAGAACCACACCAAAGTCAAATCAACCAAGCACCTCAGCTACACCTGCCACAGCTCATCCAAGCACCAGTTCACGTCAATGAGAAATTGACGTGCCATTTTGCCAACTCATCAACTCACACGGTAGAACAGCAGTTCTACTAGCAACGTGTCAAGCATTACTCATCACATCTTTCGGCACTCACCAAGTCAGATTACTCATTGATCCAGGATCAGAGCTCACCTTCGTCTCAGAACAACTTGTATCGGATCATGGGCTTACTCGTCAACACTCATCAATTCCAGTCATTGGCATTGGAAACACGAGATCAACACAAACCAGAGGTACCACCACATTAACATTACGATCAATTCATTCATCACGTGGTGTTACCATCGCAGCTCAAATACTCAATAAATTGACGAGTACATTGCCTTCAGTCCACACTCAACCACAGCAGTGGCCACACATTTCATCACTGCAATTGGCAGACCCTGACTTCTTAACACCACGGCCAGTAGATATCATCGTCGGGGCTGATTCATACGGGCTCATCATCCAGCCTGGCATCAAGAAACACTCGGACTTCTTACCGATTGCACAATCAACAATCTTTGGGTGGATTATTCTTGGTCCAGTCCCAGAGAATTATTCAACACCAAGCAACTCATACCACATCACAGTAGAATCATCAAACAAGGAAATTCAAGATCTTCTCACGCAGTTCTGGGTTCAAGAAGAAACACCATCGACAATAGATCACAAGCTCACCCCAGACGAAGAAGCGTGTGAAAAGCATTTTCAAACGACTCACACTCGAGACGAAGAAGGACGGTACATCGTGCGAATCCCGCTCAAATCATCACCATCGAGTCTAGGAGACTCAGAACTCACTGCTCAACGATGTCTACAACGACTCATGAAGAAACTCTCAACAAATAATTCATACACCAATTTATACAACTCATTCATGAAAGAGTATGAAGAGTGTGGTCACATGATACGTGTACCATCCTACCACCAGTCAACTCAAATGAGCGAATCTGTTCATGACTATTGTGAAACCGAGACGACCTTGGCACATGATGCAGTAGCATCAGGAGGGTTGAGGGTCTCGGAAGATCAATTGTCAGAACACACTTACGCTCATCCTCCATATTATCTTCCTCATCATGGTGTACTGAAAGAAGATCGAATCACAACAAAGTTGAGAGTTGTCTTCAACGGATCCAGCCCAACGACGTCGCAAGTATCACTCAACGACATCCAGCATGTTGGAGCAAAATGTCAACGTGACATCTCAGACGTGCTCTTATGGATCCGACAGCACAAACTCATCTTTTCAACAGACATCACAAAGATGTACAGACAAATCAAAGTCCACCCGGACGATTGGGATTTGCAACGAATCATATGGCGAGATGACCAACTCAATATGGTGCCATATCACCTAACAACAGTGACGTATGGAACTCGCTCAGCACCATTCTTAGCAATCAGATCATTGCTTCAACTAGTTGAAGACGAAGGTCATCGCTTCCCGCTCGCAATTGAACCACTCATGAAAGGCAGATATGTTGATGACATATTTGGAGGAGCTGATCAGCTTGACACACTCATCGAAATATCAAATCAAGTGACCCAGCTCTGCATGGCGGGCGGGTTGCCTCTAGCAAAATGGCACAGCAACACAGAGCAATTCATCGAGCATATCGACCACCACTCACCATCAAACTCACACTCATTCGAAGATAGCAGTACCAAGTTACTCGGCCTGTCATGGATACCTCGTGAAGACGTATTCAAGTTCCACGCAAAGCCTCCATGCTCAAGTTCCAAGCTCACCAAGAGAATCATCTTGTCTGAAACAGCACAACTCTACGATCCACTCGGGTTTCTCTCACCATTCATCATCAAGGCCAAATCATTATTACAAGAATTATGGCTGGAGAAACTCAGCTGGGACGATCAAGTTTCAGATCAGATACACACCAAGTGGACGTTGCTCAGACAAGAGCTCACTCAAGTCGATGAAATCTCAATTCCACGATGGATTCAACTCACAAGCTCAACACTTGTGGAGTTGCACGGATTCTCCGACGCATCTCAAATAGCAATGGCGGCTGCTATCTATATCAAAACAACAGCTCCAGGAGAAGAAACCAAGGTTACACTCATCTGCGCGAAATCAAAAGTAACACCACTCAAGCGACTCTCCATCCCTCGACTCGAGCTCACAGCAGCACTGATCTTAGCAAAGCTCATGAATTACGTGCAAACAACCTTGGAACTCACCAACACTCAAACGTTCCTGTGGACTGATTCCTCAGTAACGCTCACCTGGATTAACTCACACCCATCACGGTGGAAGGACTTTGTCAGGAACAGAGTGTCAGCAATTCAAGAACTAACTCCAAACAGCGTATGGAGATTTGTTCCTGGCAAAGACAACCCAGCCGATTGTGCTTCAAGGGGCATCAGCATCTCCCAGCTCCAGAAGCACCTCCTGTGGTGGACAGGACCACAGTGGCTCACAGGCGATCAATGTTCATGGCCAACTCAACACTATCAACAAGACTCACAGACTCATCAGGAAGAGCGACCGGGGCTCGCATTCACAGTGGCAACAAATCAAGCCGTATATCATTGGGAGATGATATACAGACACTCTTCTCTCACTAGACTACTCAGAGTAACCGCAATATGCTTTCGAGTAAGTCAACTCATCAAGAAATTGCCAAACTCAACGCTCTTTAACCCTCTCTCGCCACAAGATATTGAGAGAGCAAGAGTATTTTGGATCAAAGCAACTCAAGCAGCATATTTCTCAACAGAGCTCAAATTGATCACCATAGCTCAACTACCAACAGCTCATCCCTTCAATCGCCTGACTGCCTATATCGACACTCAAGGCATCATTCGGGTTGGAGGAAGATTGACCAACTCACAACTGGAACTTGAGGCAATTCACCCAGCAATACTCCCACGACATTCTCACTTCACTACACTCATCATAGCAGATGCACATCACAAAACCATGCATGGAGGCACTCAACTCACCCTGAACTACACAAGGCAATCGTACTGGATTATTGGTGGTAGAGCTCCTGTACGGTCGCATATACTCAGCTGCATGAAATGTGCTCGACAACGTGGCGTCAGAGCACAACAACTCATGGGTCAATTACCAACCAAGAGAGTCACCCCAGCACGACCATTCTTCTATTCAGGTGTGGACTACGCTGGTCCACTGACCATCAAAACCTGGAAAGGTAGAGGCGCCAAACAACATAAAGGATGGCTGTGCATTTTCGTGTGCTTCGTCACCTCGGCCTTGCATCTGGAGGCCGTGAGTGACTACTCAACTGACTCATTCATCGCTGCATTCAGACGGTTCACTGGACGCAGAGGCATCTGCAACACTCTCTATAGTGATTGCGGCACAAACTTCATAGGAGCAGATGCCATACTCACCAAACTCTTCACTCAAGGTACAACAGAATCACTCTCACTGCATTGCTCACTCACCAGTGATGGAACTACATGGAAGTTCAACCCACCAGCAGCTCCACATATGGGAGGAAAATGGGAAGCAGCAGTCAAATCAGTAAAATATCACCTGAACCGAACAGTAGGAGACATCGCACTCACGTTCGAGGAATTAACTACGTTGCTCATCCAGATCGAAGCAACGCTCAACTCACGACCATTGCAACCACTCACAGAAGACCCTGAAGATACTTCAGCACTCACACCAGCTCACTTTCTCATAGGAGAGCCGCTCACAGCCATACCAGAGCCATCACTCACAGATCTGAACGTTACTAGACTATCACGATGGCAACTAATACAACAAAGGCTTCAATATTTTTGGTCCAAATGGTCAACTCAATATCTCCAGCGCCAACTGTCTACATCGAAATGGCATCATCCATCGAACACCATCAAGGTCGGTTCATTAGTACTGATCACTGATGAGAGGTCTCCACCATCAAAATGGCCTCTCGCCAGAGTCACTCAACTCCATCCAGGAAAGGATGGACTGACCAGGGTAGTGTCACTTAAAACTGCAACAACAACACTCGTTCGACCAATCACCAAGCTCGCCATCTTACCAGCTCAAACTGAATGAAGAACAGATCACATTTAATCATCAACACCGTTGCTGATGGCGGGCGGAATGTTCAGTTTTCACGCTTACCAGACACACTCAACTCATGCATACGCTACAGTCACAATCATCTGACGCCTCGCGTCATATGGTATAGCTCGCAGGTATGCTATATCGATTTATCGACCGCGCACTCATGCATATTGTCCATCTGCTCACATCCTCGATCGAAGCTCACTCAAGCGGCCAACGCTGTTAGCGTGGCCCCATCGGCAAGACCACTCATAAGTCTCGCCTTCCATCGCTGACAGCAAATCACAAGCAAGCCGTGACGCACGTCCGTCTTCTTGATACTCTGCCGCGTGGTCGACGGATGTGGCCATTGTTCTCACTCGAGTCGCTCGCTGTACACGTTCCCGCGTAAAACTCACAGAGATATTCACTCGTTCTAATCACTTTAGTGCGCATTCATTTCTATAGTGTAATACATTCTTGGTCAAATCACCCGTGTTTCAACTCAGTGTTAGTGAAAATCACAGCAGATCATCAGAACCACAGAACCAATCACATAAACGTCAACGGCGTGGTTCGCTCGTTGGCTGCACCGACGCCATTCTGCTCAGCACCGATCATCGGCGTCCGGACTCTCATAGACTGCCGTGTGGCACTATTCGAGCTCTACAATCAGACCTTATCACCAGGATCAACCACACGGAATCACCAAGGCAACTCAGAGGCTTGAGACCCAATCACCAACAGTACATCAACACGCAGGCCAGACCAATCACAGTAATATATTAAACACAATCAACAGGTATTTTTTCATGCAGCCAATGTTACATACGTTCAATAAACGTTGAATTTATTATTGTTAAATTACTGAGTTCATTTAATTAGTTATACTTGTCACCAGGATCCTTAACCTTAATATTCGCATCTGTCACTCGACATGCTACGTGCGAATGCATCAACCCGCTATCCACCAACAGCGTAGTAATACTCAAGTGATACAGGTTCACTGTGCAGAGCACTATATTCATTGTTATTTATTATGTTGTACTCAGTCCCAATAGGCACTTACTCTACGCACTTGTTAATTCATCTCATAGTGCCTTGCCGCATCAGTTAGTGTATATCTTAAAGGTTTTTAACACTTTTGTTGGAACATTATCAAATATTTAGAATATACTCATATTCAACCATCATACATTTTTTGGTCCTTCGAGCCGGATATAATGTACTCATACTCATTAACATACAGAGTTTTAATAATAATTGTCGTATTTAATAAAAAAAAAAAAATTTATTTAAATTTCTTTATCAATAATGCAAAAATGATCGATAGGCATAGATCTGAATTTTTTAAGTGCAATATTAACTCTTTTATTCCAGACTCAGAGGTTTTGGAGCATTGAATTCAGTTGTACAGTATATTATGTCGGTTGCGGACTGTAAAAAGATTCTCAGCGGTAGCGTCGGTTTTTCTGTATAACTCATTTTGAAATAATCTCGGATTCCTGGGTTGACCACTACCAGTATGCATTACGAGTGGAGTAGCAGTATTATATGTCCAAGAGGAAGGCGAGAACGAGCGGACTTGAGCTATTATCTCCCGGAGATACGAGAGAATTTTACACACGCGATAATATTCCTAGCGATCTGTTAGACTCATCTCTTCCTCCCCTATTGCTGTTATAATAAACCAGAGAAACGTCCAAAGGATACGCTCAGTAGTGGACCCAGAGAATCTACTTCTCGTATTCCTTTCTCACCACTGTATATTATACTCGTAATAATACTTGAACTATACGTGTATACATGCACCTGGAATTGCATCGTTACTGCACAATATACGTGTGCTCCGCGATCGTATCTATAACTGAGTGCAGTCTATACGACAAGATTCCAACAATAATATGAAAGTGGTTGTTGCAATCTCCTCTCTAATAGATATAACGAAGACTTTAAGATTTAACGTAACGATTTGCTGGAATTTTAAACAGCCATCTGCGTCAAGTGAAGATGACTATGAATCACAAGACCTGCTGCAAAATCCATATACTCATGCATCTCGCTCAGTATATCTATAGTTACCATTAGAAATAAAACGGCGAACCGGAGACTATGAAAAGCAGCCAAGTAGTTGCAGTTAAATCACCGAGGTAGCTCTGTAGCTGGACTCACCTGAAAGCAAAAATAAGACATCGTGATTTAGTTATAGCAATCCTGTAATTTAGAAAAGTGTTGGCAAATAAGTAAGGCAAGAAGACGCGAATTAATTGAGCGCATCGAATTACAAAGAACGGAAGCATTACTCTAACAGCACTGCCTGGTCATGAATCTTTCCGGGGTTTTGACCTTTGTGGTCCATAAACGTTGATGGAAATCAGTTTTTCTCGTCGAGTGGAGAGCAAGTTCAGAATACGAAAGAAACAGAGGTCGCGTCTGTCGGTTCGATAGACTGGAGCGAATCAATGTTGAACCATCGTGTAGTCTCGTTGACCGTGTAGCCTCTAAATGTTGTTAATCAAGCAAGAAGGAATAAGCTTAAGGGCTTGAAAATCGGTGATCGAAAGGAGAATCCACAGAACGTGCTACGCACTCACACGAGGGCGTGAGCTGTCTCTCGTGTCGCGTTGATTGGGCGAGAGTAACGCTCGCCCGGCTATACCGGGGCCACCACCTTGACATTAATGCCGATAGATTAATGTCAGCGTGGCTTCGCATACGAGCCGGACACACGTAGCACTCTGTAGAAATACACAGCTCGAAACGTCATTTCATGTACACTGGATACATGTATAGCGAGCATATATGTCGGTTTCAAAGGTGCACGTGGAATAGCGAGATCGCGAGCATTGCGCTCGTATGAACATTCGATTTATTGGACACCTCTCGGACCTCGTACATCCTCCTAGCCAGAGCACGAGTTCTCTCGCGCCTCCGTATGTTATATGCACTACGAGCTCTATAGTACACCTATGATTTACACGAACCGCGAAAGAGCTACGAGCCCAAGATTCTAATGGCCGACCGGCGGTTGAAACACGTGCGTGACTAGATCGCATATCACACAACCCACGGTTATATAAAGATTATTCTGTGAATATACCTGTAATATATAATAAATAGTTAGCGATTCTTAATCAAAGTATTTATACTTGAATTTTTTTTTTCAGATATGTAATATTTTTATTATTTTATTTATACTATAATTTATGTACTTTCAAGTCGTTGAAATAGCTAAAAATATTTATGAACTATTCGGAGAATAAATGACTGTGTTGTGGGTACATTGATAATCCTTTATCACTTGTAAATGTCATATGGTTCGAATACTTTTGGGCGCAAGTGAGCATTTCTTATTCCGTATTGACATACCGTACGTGCTAGAAAAGACTGGAACGTCGAATTATTGAGAGTGCGTTGCAGTCATGAGTGGCGGGAATAGGTACTCACTCTCGCCAACAATCCGTCCGTTGTAATTAATTTTGCATGCCTCGTCGAGCGTCGACAATCGGGTGCCCACACTCTGACACTCGCGTTTTCGAAGCTTATGATGTGCTAGGTGGTTAGGTTATTAGTACGAATTCTCGCGTTGTGCGAAGCACTTTCTTGGCCCTCGACCGCTTCAATTAATTTAAGGTGATGCTATACAAGCATCCCTTGAACGGTAAAAAAAATTTTAATGGACATTTTTCGGACTCGATTGGTCTTTCGGCTAAAAGAGAACATTGATAAACTGTGTCTCATAATTCTACAATTCTGCTATCTCTCTCGCACGTATGGCGATGTCATAGAGAGAGAGGTGACATGTAGCACATCGTCTTAAACATAACATTTTGTAAAGGTATTAGTAATATGCTTCTTATCAAAAAGTAAGTAGCATTGTATATTAAAATCAAAGAAACGCCACGTATTTGAGGAAAGGTCTCTCATCTATTTGATGAAGCGGAGGATAACCTTTCCGAGATGACCTTAAGAAGGAGTTGCCCGAGAACAGTCTTGGGCAACTTCCACTGAGTCGAGGTGCACAGACGGAAGGATACTTAGTCAGCGCAATTGCCTTGTGAGTGGGGAGCCTCCACTCTCCTTTCGTTGCAAAATGCGTGATCGCTCTGGGTCCACGATCCGACAATTAGGTGAGAGTATACTGTAGTATCTAGTAGTAAATACAGTTTTAGATCTTGTTACGATTTTTCTCACTGAAATAAAAAAAAATTGTTCACTGACAATAGTCAGTGGGCATTACCACAGCGTTATATTATTTACTCGACGAGCATACCCATTGTCGTTAATTTTTAACGATTTCGGAATGGGAAATTACGTGGGTTTTCCTGTATCGTTACGATCGCGAAATTTGTGGTTGTTGCAACGAACACACGGAGCCGAGGGAGCCGCGGTCTTTTACGACACGCAAGGGCCACGCTCAAGTGCCTCAATAAAAACCAAAAAAAACGCATCACTACTCGACAGTGGTGGGTATACATTGTAGTATATGCCAAAAAAATGCAACGAAAATACCGAGCGAGAAACTGCAGCTCACTGGAGTTCACTGGAGTTCACTACAGTTTACAAAGACTTTCTTTTCGCGCAAGTTGTACACACCGCTCTATTACATCGATAATCCCTCCAGATGTTTCGTCAGGGCGGTTGGGGAAAATTTCAAAAGAGACATATCCCTTGATAAAGTCTACGAAGGACAAAAATCCAAGGTAAAAAAGGTGAAACTGTTTGATTGTGAGATTCGAGGGGTAATGAACATTTCCTTGGTAAAATTGCGTTTCCTGAATTACTCCACCGGTAGACATTGCGATGTTATAAATGTACTTCAAGTGCTGGAAGAACTATAAAGCTTAGAGAGAAAAAAGCTTTATTCACAAACTTTACTTTAGCGCCAGTGTCGTTGTGTTTATTCTCCTTTCTTTAATTTAACTTCGGTGAAACCTTGCGTTCCTCTTTGTTAAACATTGTGTCCATTGCTACATCAGTCGATTGTTTTTTCTCAACTTTTTTCGTGCATTTAGCAATTAAAAAATCTTTTATTAACCAATCTCAACGGCACAGTGCACTTTTTAAATTTCTCTCCTTACTGAGCTGCGAAGGCGCGTATCTTATCTTTTGGTCCAAAGCTAGTAGAGAGTAGCGTGCCACCGACTCCGTGAACTGGGACATCAAGCGGCTGCTGCAACGCTGTCGAGGCGGCAAGGCGTGCAAGAGCAAGTTGGACAGATCCGAGATAAGTCTCGTACACAGCGGAGCTATGTTCCTTCGCAGAGCTGGGGTTATCAACGTTCTAACCCCGGACCGGATAACGACCGGACGTGGATGCTAAATTATTCATTTGCGCTACGTTATAGCGAGGTACGGAGCGAGATAGAGACGAGAAGTGAGATGAGATGAGAGAAACGTGAGTACCGTCCGGAATGTCTCGCGAATTTACTTTGTACCTACTAAAAAGCTAAGTTCTGGGAACGCAGCTTACCTTCATTCTAGCCAATCATCGTTCAGAGCACATAGATAAAGAACCCAACGCCATAAGAAAATTCAAATACGAGGGAGCGAAAATTTACTCTCGCGTGAACTTTCCTTGGAAATTCCTGACATTTCTTGTTTTCCGACTGTGTTTTCAGGTGTTCTTGGTGGAGTTTCATGGTCCCAATTTCATCGGTACTCCCCGCAGTACAGAAAATAACAGAGAGGGACGTGGAATCGGGAACCAAGGACTTCCATACAAGGAACGACAATGAAACTCCAAGTGAATTTCCTGACAGAAGAAGGTCTACACGGGAATGAAAGAAAGGACGAGGGGATTCTGCATTGAAGGCTTTCGTACCTATACACACCAGCTGCCTGTGTGACTTTCCAGGTTTGCAGGAAGAAAATGATGCCCATGGTTCCACCCATCTTTCTCTTTGACTCCCCGCCTCTTTTTCTCGTCCTGCTGCTCTTGTGGCCTGGGAATATAATTTAATAAAGCCAGTAGAGTTGAGAGAGAAAAAGAGCGATGTTGTACATCAAAGGATCTTCTCGAGAGGAAGATAGTACAGTTCGGCAGACAGATATCTTCCCCTCTATACGGCGACACAATGTTACGAGAAGTTCCTCGCAAAACCATTAAGGTGGAGAGGGGGAAGAAGGGATGGATAAGCGCCTCACGACGAGGAACCGACGGTAGGAGCGTTTGCAGCTACTACCATAGTTTCGGAAGGATCCTTTCTGAAGCACTTACAGAAGCTCTAGGTTATTGAGCCAACGAAGAAAGATCCAGATAGGGGATATAGCCCTTTTGGTAGCAATTCGAACGTGAAACACGGTTTCATAGACCAATTAACTCGACGTTTAGTTCTGAGAAAACGACAAAGACGAAATTTCGTGGAGTGAAAAGTGTCACGTTGTAGATTTGTATCTTTCGATTTCAGTTTTCTTATTTATTAAACGTTCGGTAAACTACTTCATTTTTAAGAGAGTCACGCACGAGTGATTAAGATACTTCTCCATTAACCTACCAGAGTCCTGAATAGTGATTCATGTTACACACATCGTGATGGCCTGTGTGTGGATTATCCAGCTTACCGCAGTATTTTGTTTACGAGCGTGAAACTTTGTTGCGGTAGTCTAACTAGGTCCCAGCAGGATCGTAGCATGGAATTCCCACTGGGAGCTCTGTATAACTAGGACCCTTATCGCAGCTGCCCCACTACATTTGTGCGCGCGGACTTTACAGCCGACACATATTGTTGAATACAAATAGCCAAGCAATTTGCTCTCACCTCATGGAGAAAGTACGAAAAGGAGATTTAAAGTATCGAGGTTCGGAAGCTTGAACACGTGAACACTAGAAGTGTGAGTACCGAATGGGACAACAGACTGGCTTGCAAAGAAGATGAGACAAAGAAGAGAGCAATGGATTCAAGTAGAGTGTGGAAGTGCAAGCTGTTCCGTTGCTGCTGGTTTCTCTAGTGATGCGCGCTAACGACGTGCTTCGACCACGTCCGGTAGTTCTCCTTCTGGAAACTCGTTCTTCGACGCCAGTCGATCGGCGCTCCCCCGCAAGAGAGCTCACTCGCCTGCCCGGGGGGTCGGATCTTAACGACTCTCGTGCAGAGCCAACGTCCAACCTGTTTACACCTATAACTGTCGTTAAGCGCTGAAGAATGGATGTTGGGAGGGGGGAGGGGTAAGTGAAATAGCTACAATGCTTACATGTAAAATCTTGAATAGGAAACAGGGACTCGAGTGAACGTGTAACTCTGTTCCTCGGGGATCGCGTCAGATAGCGAGATTCCTTCGCGTTTCTTGTGTGTGTAAGACGATCCCAATGGCGCCCTGTCTTCTCGCTGTTCTTTAGAATTCGAATCTCTCGGCATTTGACTGCACCTTGCTTATATCTGTCTCTTGCTTTCCTTTTCTTAGTTCTCTGTGCCAATTTATTTTCCGTGACAAAATTTGAATCGCGAATGAAATTTCAATAAGGCGCCAAGCGGATTTGATCGTGGATCCCCCCTCACCCTGAATATCTGTAAAAACATCGACGCAGAGGTGCAAGACAGGAATGCCGGAAAATGTAATCCGGGAGGTAGGTCGGATATGGATATAGCTACGCTGTGCGAAGAAACTATTCTATTCGAAATAACGTTTAATTGTATGGAGCTCTATCCCTCTCCCTCTCCCCCTTTCTTTGGAATACAAGACTGGAATTCCTTACACGATTTCTCCTCAACTGCTCCATATTTCTTTAACGGATTAATCAGTGCGCTTGTGGATGTACGGATGTACGAAGAGATGAGAACTGCATTTGAGCTTCCAGAGACAATTCATATTCCAACGCTGATAAAGGGAAACTTTAATTACAGCGAGCTACTCTAATCACACGAATTTTCTTTTGGTTATAAGATGGAAGACATTATAACCGATGAGGAGGACGAGAATCAACAGCAGGAGCAAGGAGAAGCAGCAGAGCGAGTTCGTTCTTGGAATGAAGTTTCACAGTGACTTCTGCAACTACGGCAGAATATCCCAGTGTTAAGTAGAGGTGATGAGATTCGAGAGGGTGGCTAGTGAGCCAAAGCAGCTATGGGAAAAGGGATTGCAAGTTAGTAATAAGAACGCTAGCTCGAGTGTCTTCTCTACCCAACGAGCCTCTCTCCGCCCGGTGCCGGCGGCAGAAAAGTTTGCACTAACGTTGCCGGTGCCCGCCAAGAACCAATTTAAAATGTCGCACGCGCGCGAGCAACGAAAGTTCAACTGCCCGAAGCCAGAGCCGTCGGTATGATACCGACACGATAGCGTAATGAAATCATGTCAATTATATATCCCTTCTATAGAGCAATTAAAAAGACTGCTCGCGCGTTAACAATGAGCGCAATCAGGATTTCGCACTTCCATTAATATTCATATAACTAAAAATCCAAACTATGACGTATTACAGAAAAATTTGCGGTTTGGGCAGAATGTAAAAAGAATATTTCATCTGTCAGAAATTCATACAGATGTTGAATTTTTCAAAATAATTAACTACGCGATGTGGTGTACGCGAAAATAATTAACGTACACATTTGCATGTACATGGTCGCGGTTATTTGTGGAAAATTGTAACAATTAAAAATGTTTGTGGAATGAGGCACGAATAAACGATGGAATTCCACGTGACGCTAGGAGACCGCGTGTGCAAGATTGGAATTATAACGAGTAAAAATGCGTTTATTTAACCATCATTGTTTTTATACTTCAGTCGAGAAATAAATTTACTCTAGTTGGCAGCATGGGTTGATACAGTTACCGTTCGCGAGCGCCCGTCTCGTTAGGAAAAACCAACCTTTTGGTCGACTGCAGTATCCTGGTGGTGAATGTTGAGTTGCCCCCGGCCACCATCGATCGTTCATAAATTTAACGGGAAGCACGTGCTACGCTCGTCTAGTGGGACACACGCGAGTTCACACAGCAATTCCGCGTGTGGGTTCTTGCGTAAACGAAACATCGAGCAAACGAGACACGAGACCGTGACTTTTCACCCGCTGTCGGCTTGTCAGACCCGCATGTAGTGGTACCGGCTCCCATGGAGTGGGGAAATCACACCGAACCTCGAAGCGTGCAAAGAAAAACATCGTGGCGGGTTTATTCCGACAATTTGGCAACAAGGCTCCTAATAGTTCTCTTATATCGTTGCGTTCTCCGCCCGAGTTTTAGCATTCTTTCTCGTGCCATCTGTTCCATCTGCTTTCAGGAGACTACAGAGTTTTGTACTTTGAAAAATATTAATATTAACATGGAATTTAATTAATTTTAACTGAATTAATTTAACTTAATATAATTATGAAAGAGAACGAAGAAGCGAGAAGAAATGTATACGAGGGTTGAGCAATAGCTAAAAATATATTCCTCCATGTTAAAAATAATACTTTTTCTGCATCACGAAGCCATGTATCTCCGAAATTGAAGGTGCTCTAGCTGTTAACTCAAAAGATAGATACGTATGCTGAGACTTTGGGTGGTCTCGCGATGTATCTCCTCTGTTTTTCTCGTGAAGTCAATTTGAACTTTATGAATTTTGTACATAATTCAGAGTGAAACCCACTGTTTCAATTGATCTGTGTAATGTCTTATTTAAACATTTTTTTTGCAAAGAGCGGCTACATGATACGGGCAAAGCAATTTTTTTTCCCGATTGCGCTGAAATGCAGTAGAGAAAAAAATTGCAAAAAGACTAGTTTTCTACCCTAGGGCAAAAATTGAGAGACTGCCCGAACGAAAAACATAAGGTGCTCGGGTGGCGCCATCAGACGAAGATCGAGAAACTCTCGCGGCCATCGCGATAATAATAATAATAATAATAATAATAATAATAATAATAATAATAATAATAATAATAATAATAATAATAATAATAATAATAATAATAATACGCCTATGTACGGAATATCCAACGAACGTTTTAGAATTGCACATGAGATATACAGCATCTTGATTTTTGTTTTAAATTTCCAATTTTCAACATTTAAGGATACCGATCACGGCTTGTTATTTAGGGGCTTCGTTCCACCACCGGGACTTTGCCCCTGAACGCTTCGCGACATAACCTATGGCGCGAGCTGAGCGACCGTGTTGTCACTAATTTTTATTAACTTACATTGATTGTAACAATAATAGCGCTGTTGCACGTATAACAATATGTCAATTTGAACGAAGTCGGGAAAAAAGTATCGTATTCTACGTGGGAGGAAATCCGATTGCGACCTCGTGTGTGTGCTGCCCTCGCTGCACTCGAGCAGCAAACCTCACACTCGAAATCGGGCACCTTTCTCCCTCGTATTTACACTATTTAAACCCAAAAGCAGGAGTTATTGATAAAAATTTAGAAGCATGCTATATATAATAATATTAATATAATTTTATTTTTATTGCAACCCTACTAATTTGGTTTTTAATCAATAGTTGCTTCGCTCATCTCGTTAGATTGTTCGTCACGAACAAAATTATACCTCATAGACACCAACCTGTAAATCTGTTTATTTTGTGTTGCGCGCAGAATATTCATTCAGAGCACGTAGTTTCGGAAAATGGCTTAACGTTCCACGGATATATGGTGGATTTTGCACCATATTCTTTCTTGCCGATAAGATAGTCCAAATAGTATTTGTACTAAACACGTGTAATAGATAATTCTTCCAAAAAAATTTCGCAGATGAAAGATGATTACATTAAGCAACATTCTGTTTATTTATCATATTTGGATTAACAGATATTTTTAAAAATTTGTCTAAATTCAATAAAAAATAGTTTTTATTGAAATTTACCAGTAAAACAATTATAGTGGTAGCACAACACGTAATTTCACTGAATGTTTGTAGGTTAATAAGTGCATAATATTAGACAACTATTTTCACGTATAATTCACTATTTTCATTTTGAATAATCTTAAAGACGGTAGACTTCAAACGTTATTGACTGTGATATGGGAAAAGGAAAAGAACTTCCACGATATTTGACGTCGAGTACCTACTGGAAGTTTCTTGGACACTGACTTTTTTATCTGAAGTTTGTCTGGAGAACACTTATTTGAATAATTCGATTTTTTCTTCTTTCATTAATTCATTCATTTCGATAATTCAAGTTTAACGTGCATTCAGTTTACACGGACTCACAATTGTTCCAGCGCCAACATTTCCAGGTGCATCTCAGTGTACCAATTGGCGAAAGCATCAGAGCATATCTCCACACTTAACATCGTGTGGAAGGAGTCCGAAATGTGGGCTGCAAGTTAGACGGCGAGCTAGAGAAGAGCAAGTTTTCGTTCTCTCCGAGTCTCTAGTCTCTTTCATTTTTTGCGTAAGCATGTATATAGATATGTATAAACCGAAGCATGAAGCAGAGCGGTAAGGTAGAGGGTAGAATATGCGAAAGTTCTCGTAACGTAGAAAACTCGGACGTCCTCACTCGTTTTCCCAGCTTTGCTTCTTCACTGCAGAATCTCTAGGCATAAGTACATAGTACAGTCGAAGCTTGGCAGGCAGCAATGCTAAAAGTAAGTTTCGCGAGCCTAGTAATGCCCGCCAGCGAGCGAGCTGCAGCATCTTGAGAGATATTGTTCAAGTTTGCGAGCCAACGCTTGCTTCGGCTTATGTGATAGTAGGACCTAACTATTCCCTGTGCTCCTCCTAGTTCTATACCACACTAGTTCGTACGGTTGATACTACGACCACTCCTCGCTCCTATTTGCTTGCTTTTTTTTATGTCTGCTTACCCCCCTCCCCTGGAGCTATTGCACTCTAATGCATTGCCGCTATAGCGCCTCGTACATACCTACGTCCTGTGTTAGTATTCGAGGTCTTTTAAGAGAGGAGCGTAGGTACTCATGAGGGGATAGATACATAACCCGAAATGTATGTAGGGCCCTGGCTATGTGGTAATTATATTTGGAAAAATATATATCGTTGCTTCTACCGTTGGATTAAAAAATTATTACGGAGAATAATTATTGAAGATCAATTTTGAATTCATCTGGATCTTTCCATCACTGGCGAATCAAAAATTGATAAGCAGAATTTAAAACTTACCATAATTAGGGTTATTTAGGTGCTAAGTTAAAAAATTTGAGCATGCCCTTCCGGTTTCACGACAAAATAATATTTTCGCTGGGGCCACTTGACTGGGTTTGACGCGAAAGTAACCCCCCATCCCCCATTATTTGATATCCCATGTCTGAAAGGGCTGTCGAAAAAATTAAGATACCGCTGTTTCTTTCGACTAAAATATCGGGCGATGCAGGCATTTTTTAAATACATGTTGTTTTATTAAGGTGGTCCACATCTTCGGAAAAACAGCCCATAAACAGATTGAACAAATGAAGCTATCATTATACCCTTCGTCGAACCGGTTGATCCTTTTGTTCCTTTGAGTTCATGACAAAATGAAAATATACCTGGGTCCGTTAATATGACATAGAGCTAACGAGGGCTTGAATGAACGAGTTGAAAAAAAACTATTTACTGCGTACGAAAGTTAGGTGCTATTTAAATGCTGACGATATACACCATGCTTGATTTTAATGCCTCATCCCTATGACCAAAAAAACTGACCCGATTCGTGAAAGAGCATAATGAGAACTCAACTTTTTCAATCTGTATTTGTCATGAAGCTATTTTTACGGTGAGGAGTAACATTTTTCTTAATGGGTAACATTTGTAATACATTTTTTTTTTTTTCAATTTATTTAGCCACGGCGTACCGCCTTTACATCGAGGTAGCGATACGAACAAAATTTTTACTTTACCGTGAAATCGAAAGAGCTTCAACTTTTTTTTATTTCAACACCGAATTGGCACCTGAAACGCCCCTAATTGTAGTATGTTCTAAGTTCTGCTTATCAATTCTTGCTTCACCAACTTGAAGGACTTTAAGGATACCCATGTCAAACAGAAATTAAGGTTGTAATAGGTAATGTCGTAGCAAGCTATAAACTGCAAAGCTTACAATACATGTGTTTATGCCTCATCGAATGCACACTACTTATCGTAGCCACGCGCCAATTACTTTCTGTGTTTAATACGTCATAACCAATAAATTGGCACTCAATAATGTTGGTAAATTTTGCCATAACAACGCGCCACTAGTTTAACCTATTGAGTTGCTCACTAACAACTTCAACATATGATATAATACAACCCGATTCGTGAGAATACTCAATAGTTATCTGTTCGTTTACAGAATACAGCAATGGGCTCGATCCCCGCAAGTTGCAATCTACAGACTACGAACGACGTAATATCACCACTAATATCCCAAAGATTATAACAGCAACCACCAAGGACATAAGTACGAAAGTGCGCTGTGTCTCTCCTGTTTACTTGCTCGCTTTTGCCCTTTCGGTAAGGTATCTATCCTTCTCAATGAATCTCATTACTTCCGTATCCTGGGATGGCACTCCGGATTCCGGAAACAGCATCCTTGCATCACAGTTGGAGTACTCCCTGCTCCGAAGCGAAGATACTACAGGAGAGAATGGACGGGAGTTGAATCCTCTAGAGTAGAACATGTAACATTGCTCTAGAACGATGTTCACGATGAACATTGCAAGTAGCACGGCTTCATTGAAAGTATTCTACAAAATCTATTAAGGATTCAGTACACGACAAAGTATTGTAAAGTCGTGAATGTGGCTTACAATATATTTCAGCGTTTAACAATAATCCTTGGATATTAAGTCGCGCATTACATTGATGAAATTTGTTCGTTTCAACTCCGTCTAAAAGTCTATAGAAAGAAAATATTTTAAGCAATCTCCATGTAATTAATTTTGCAATAATCTAATCCACCAAATTTTGTTCTTTATGTCATTACGGATAAAAATAATAAGGACGTCGCTATACACGCCATTCTGTGCACGGTATTGAAACGTGACATGGTATACAATATAATGTCAAGAGGTTGCGCAAATATACCGTGAATATCGTGTCACGGTATATAGTGACACGATATGCCGTGTCACTGGTTACCATTTGCTGTTTGATCTGTATACAGTATCACGGAATACCGCAGCACGGTATACTGTATCACTATGTCTATCGATACCGTGACAGACTATACCGCATTACAGTACCTGAAGCAAGTTGCCGAATTTCTAACAATACCATGACACAGTATACTGCATCACAGTATCTGAAGCGAGTTAGCGGATTTCTAGGGATATCGTAACACAGTATCTGAAGCAAGTTGTCGAGTTTCTAGCGATACCGTGCCAGGATATATATGTAAACCGGTTTATGGTATACATAGTATATTGCGGTGTATTTGCGGAGCGTTCGTAATCGTAATGCGTAAGGTCGGATAAGAAACATTTCCATATTAAAGTAACAAATAATAAACTATAAGAATGGAGAACGAGATGGATAATACAAGAAATGTTTTCATAAATAAGAAAAATACAATAGAAATAACGAAACAGTTTATACTTGGACTGTAATTTTGAGCGTCCACGCGGAAAAAAGTTTAGTGGTTGATCGCAACTTATCAAGAGCTAATGCGGTAATTCACTGAAAAGGGTTTACACTATACGAATTGTATAGACTGTAAGTTGCCAATAGGACATTTATATGAGCTCGCGTTTTTGCATATTTTAGCTGGCGCCGGACTATATTCACAGTTTATTTCCAAAATACGATAGGTGTTATCAGTTTTGAGACAATTTCGGTAAATATTGCGAAGTGGGACACCAGCTGGAAATTGCTGGAGAATTTTTTTGACGGCTGATATCGAGATGGAGAATGTATAAGTACCTTATTTAAGGTAGGGCAAGACATGTAAAGAAAGAAAAAAGGAAATTGAAACTTTAAAAACGAAAACAAGGGAATGGTTTACTTTGATGGCTTTCCTCAACTTAAATTAGGTCACAAAATTCACCAGACGCCACGAGTTGGAGCCCCGCGTCGCAATATTTACCGTAATTTCTCTGTACGACTCGACTTCAAATTTTTTTATCGATAAAGAGTCGATCAATGGAAGAATGCAATGAAGCTAGGATGACACAACAGCCAAAACAACGATCGTCTGTATATCGAGTATACATGCGTATAATAGAGGTGAGTTTTTGACCAAAGGGATATGAAGTGGTAAAATCACAGAAAAGCTGAGCCGTTCATTCCACGATAAATTTTAAGTCCGAGCTCTATAATACGTCGAGATAGAGGCGCACTACCGTATGTCGAGACGTATGTAGATCCCAGGAGATGCGTAACCCGCGACTGGGTGCTTCAGTTTGAACGAATTTAGGATCATTCGACAGCTTTTAAATAGCCGTTAAATAACGATTGAGGTACCTTTTTTTTTGTACTTCCCCGTAATATCGTTTCGGATGCGGTCATTATCAGCACTCGGTAAGTTCGTACATTTTTAGCATTAGGGGTCAAGTGGCCATATTATGATTGGACTCTCAAATAGCGGTTCAATCAGCCGTTAAATACGGCATAGGTTTTACGCTGAAATACCAATGGGCCATCTTAGCTTCTTAGGCATACTCGTGATTTCACAAATGTGCGATGAAATCATTCACGTGATAAAAATATTTACATGTTGCATTTCAATTGTACAATCTGACCTCTGTGCTGATAAAAATTGTTGCGGTCAGTAATGTACATTGATGCAAGGACGATGTATGAGCGAATGGCCAATTAACCTCTGAGCTTTGCAACGACTCCTCGGCCTCTGAAAGTCAAGATCGAAAGATCGACGACCAATCGAGACCACGCCCGCGTAATTGTAGTGGCGTTCTCTTACCAAATCTAAGCGCGAGTCTATCAACGATGTGCATATACGGTATGTATCCGGCTCACATGGCACAACCGCATAACGCAGAGACTTGCACCGATGCCCCATTAATATGCGTTAGTTACAAGTGTATACACGAGGATCTCGCGAGTAAGTACGCATAATCCGGCGTGACGAAATCCTTAAGCTTGAGGGGAGCGGTTTACTCTGTAAGTAGAAGACATACACGCACATATATATGCACAGTGAGTGCTGTTGCATCAACATCGGAGTCCTCGAAACAGTTTCCAGACAAAGGAGGTGCGAGACGCATACGAGACCGTAGTATGATTGTGCACCGCGTAATACGTGTACTATACGTACGATAATGACCAAAGAACGTGTAAGACGTTACGCGGAGAGCAATAGAGCCCGAAGGGTATTACGATTTACCGGCTGCTGGAGCGCACTCGCGTGTCGATCGTAATAAAATTACCGGCGTGGCCGAGTTTCCTGAGCGTATTCTACGCACTCACAAGCGCAACGATATCACCTGTCAAAAGTTTCAGGTGCGAGAGCTGGAATAACGTATATGTCACGTATATAATATTCTTACCCGTGTAGGATCACGTATCGGTATACCAGACTCCGAGCATACTAATCGCTTTGTGAATTGATTATTAATTGTGCGGTATCGTGTATCTTAAACGCACGTGCATGTACGACTCACATATATGTATAAAAGCGAATACGTATTATTGCTGTAGTATATACTATTCTGTATCATAGCAGCGTTCATTACTATATAGGCGCAAGTAGAGGCGAGCGCTATAAGGTCGCTGTCTATAATGATCG
Source organism: Cylloceria caligata (assembly GCA_963942595.1). Taxonomy (NCBI): domain Eukaryota; kingdom Metazoa; phylum Arthropoda; class Insecta; order Hymenoptera; family Ichneumonidae; genus Cylloceria; species Cylloceria caligata. The sequence continues at coordinate 12,432,886 of OZ012710.1, read as the reverse complement.
TGCCTAATAAACTCGCCAAGCTTCCTACCTTATGTAACGATCACACTCGAATACGTAATGATTGGTAGGTCAGTATAATGTGCCTATAACATACTATAACACAAATGATCTGAGAAGGCTGCTGTTACGCTCCGATGCTAAGATAACAGCCAGGATTTCTTGATATATTAATGATCTCCTTGACGCGCGTGCATACATTATATGCAAGACGAAAATGTATGTATTTCGTTCTACATATATACTTACAGCCTGTAGGAGATCCTGCTAGTTGAGCTGAATGATTCAGGACCCTGTTTTTCACATCGTTCTTATTAATTTTTTTTTTTTTTTGTTATCTTTAGAAATATTTTATCGTTTTACGGCGTGCAGTACAGGCACATGCTTATACGTATAGTTCACGTCCGAACCGAGACGAACGACAGACTTTAATTTGCCAGCGCATTAAGCCGATTGCGGTTTAACTAACCGAGAGAAGCAGCGTCGAGCTACGTAAACGTCGAGAGACCGAGCGAGCCTCGATATCATACTGTATATGTGTACATGAGAAAATGCCAGCAAGTCTCTCTCTCTCTCTCTCTCACTCGACTTTACTTCTCTTCTTTTTCCTACTTCTCGAATTTGCTTTTTTTTTGTTTATTCATTCATGCCTGTCAGCCGCAAGTTCATCGATTTTGGAATGAAGCCAGCGGCGCACGCCCCGAACTACACACTACGTTTGCGACTCTACCTGATACTAACACATATGTGCCTAGCATACTTTTTCTGTACGAGGTGGTACGTTTCCTACCGTTATACGAATCCGGGATATCAGCGTATTCGTGCAAATATAATCATTCCGACATTGTATAACGTTACATCGAGAATGGAATATTGCATTTTACAAAAAGTTCTCAATAATGATCGGGTTAGAAATTTCAATATCACAGAACTAAAAAAAAAGATAAATTTATTCAATCAGTGAAAATTACAATTAAAATTAACACAGTTATGAAATCTTAAAAGCAAATTGTTTTATGACCAAAGTTACTTGACAAACAACTGCAGATTCAGTCTCATCAACAGATAATTAGAAAATGAATGAAACGGCTCTATATATCGAATGTGGCCATCGAATGTTTAAAGAAAAGAAAATTCCTAACTGATTTTTTAAATTACTCTATTTTGTATTAAAAACATGCTATTCAGATTTCTGCTGTAGTAAAGCTCATACAGATAGTACGTATTCTTACCATTTTTCCATACTCGTATACACCGCCCAGCTTGGAGTATCAACGTAGTTCGTCAACATTTATTCACGCGAAAACGTTCGAGTATCACGCACGCGTTGTGCACGCCTTCCTCTTGAGAAAGGTATATAGAGCCTCGGGAGTATAGCGCACATGCCTCGGTGCTACGGCGAAGACGAATGGATGAATGCAATTTCCATTAAACAGCAGCAGTTCTTGCGATAATGTAAAAGTCAGAAAGAGCGCGAGGCGATAACGAGAACTAAGCTCTGCTCGCGTGCAACATTTTCTGGAATCTCTATCTCGCCTACCAAGCCACAAGAGAATCAACTGTAGAGCCCACCGATCTGACGAAGATTAATAAACCCGGAAATCACGACCGGATACACCCGAGAATACTCTGCGGGCGGGCGAGGAATTGCAACAATGAATATACAGTATGAACGGCGACTTGTTGAAGGATATCTGGCGGGCTTTTATAGTTTATAATCCCTCGCTGTAGCGCAGAGAGCACTGTGAAACCAACAGGATAGAAATATAAAGGTACAATAAAGATGACCATGGATCTCGAGATATGAATACGAGAAAAGTGTAGAAGTAGAATTTTGAAACTGGATCATTCCGACCGTTAACTCTTTGTGAAGTGCTCACTTCTCACTTTATATACACTGTCACGTATATTCTATTCTCTTACTCTCGCAGAATGGTCACCCGGAGAATAACGTTCTCGGTGTTACTCGGATCGGGAAACCCCGGGACTCGTTCCCACCAGGAAACACGTCCAGAGATTTGCAACGGTGCGCGGTTGCGGACTACTGCATCGCGCGCACGAAACTATAGCTGAGCCGAGCCGTGTTCGTTGCAGTTTCCAGCAGCGAGTAAGCGCGCGTTCCCGATGTACCCAGATGCACGAACAGATTTGGATAGTGGAGACGGGACATACGAGAGAACGTATATGTAATAGTAGCTAGCGAAACCACGGTGGCACGTCGTGCTTCTTCGAGTATGAGAATCGAGTTTGGCTGGCTGTGTATAGTGTATACCTCGACACGTTGCCCGTCGCGTTTTCCTCGTCTCTGATTTTGTTGTCTTAATATACAGCCAGTTCCTGCAAACGTTGTACACTCTGAATGATATATATGCAATATTGGGTGGACCGTATAAAGGACATTTCGTGGCTTCCCTGTAATGTATGGAAGGATGCTAGCCATAGAACCGGAAAAGCACCCACGGACTCGTGAAGGTCCGAATACGGCAATGAACATTTTATGGAGGAAAAGTCCACCGGCATAATTCAAATAAATCAGTATGGTAATACCTGTAGCAAATCCGGACGATACGGTCGAAAGGGGAAATTGGCCAATTGTGTCATAACTTCTCCAAACGTTACACCTTTAACGATTGTATTTGCGGAAATTTGAGTTTGCGAATTCAACTTTTCAGGAAAAAGGATTTATGCTTGACTTTCAAATGGATTATTTGTAATGATTTTTAATGATCAGGATTTATTAATTATGACTATAAACATTACGGTTACATGGCGAATATTCGAATACTTAAATATTTTTTAACCGTTGAAATGAAAAGTTGACAGTAACAAAGCCTAAGACAGTATTCATGACTAAACTTTTTAATCCTTAAAAAGGCTGCAGCTAGCGGAAACGCGTCCCGTTACAATCTGGCTAATCTCGAAGACTCTTACGTCACAATCTGGCAAACAATCTTTCGTTAGTGTCGGACGAGAGTAAAGTTAGACCAGATTTTTCATTCCGTGATTAACGTTTTTATATAACGAGAAGAGGAAGCACTCGGGCTTATAAACACTCACGGGGAGTCAACGAGCCTCTGGCAGGCGGGTTGACTAAAGCCCTGGGAATGACCTCTGATATAGAGTCGGAGCACCAGCAGTGGTAGCAGGATAAGCAACGAACCAATTGAGACTTAAAGTGGATAGTTCAGGAATGCTGTGCGCTGTTGCTGCTGGAACAAGAAGGGCCAGCGGGTCAGAGGAGAAGGATGTCGCGTACCATACCAGAAGCCGAGAGAGAACCAGAGCTTACGGAACAATCCGAGAGTCTGAATTCTTTAATTCTCGTGGGATTAACCGCGTTATCGTTATGGTTGTATTATTCTACATAAGCATTGAAACACTCCTCTGTTTCGTTGCGCTGGATTATCCGCTATCTTCTCGTCGCATGCAACAATGAGAATACTAATACCGTGCTACCCTCCTCTCGCATCCCCCTGGATATCTTAATTCTAATAACGCAGCCTTATGCTCGACGTAAACACCATAGATATTGCCACACAAAAATATATTTTTAAAAATACAGATAGAAATATGTTTTAATGTATTACATTGCCCATATACGAGGTATGAGGAATATTTAATTAGAAAAATAGAAAATTAGATTATGCGTGCATGCCAACGATCCACATGGACACATAACTAACGAAGGAATCCTCGTCAGATCAATACGACGATTGACACCGATTCTTGATCTTTTATTCTCTCATTTAGGGCTGAATTATTCGTAAGTTTGTACAAAAGTTCTCGCTTGACTTTGAGTTTGAATTCAAATTTAAGTTCTAACGGGAGTTCCTGATTAAGTTAAAATTTCAGATCTCGATTAAGTTTAAACGTAAGTTTCAATTCGACCCTTAGACGTTTCTCGTGTAAATAATGTGACGGCGGTCTCGCGCATACACAGCATCGTTGTGTGTCTTTAGAACGCTCACATATCACACAGATAAGCTACTCGTTCTCTTAGGTACTGCACCTACTCGCAAACTCGCCTCTAGACGACTCCCACACAATATCCGACACCCACAGTCTCGGTTTGCGCTCGAGGCGAAAGTAGAAAACGAAAAATAACGGAAAACCAGGTTCGATGCGTATATGCCAATGAAAGCCGAACGAAAGGTTGTGGAAATCGGTGATATTATATTGTTTTTACACCGATTGAAAGTGGATACGAGATGGCGCTGCGTTGCTATTCGGTTGACTCTACAGCTGCTACAGTAATTTTCCGACAATTGGGCTTGGTTCAATAGGCAGTCGCGTTTTTCTACAAATTCGAGAGCTATTTTCATTGACCGATGTATACCACTACCATATATACGTGAGAAGTCCTTAAACCGGATACGTTTTTTGCGACTGTATAAAACGAGGAAGTAAACTCGACCGCCCGATAACTATACAGGACATTGCGATAGTATGCACATGTACGAATCACGACTGTAGGTTTATGTATCTCTCTCTCTGTATTACATTCGTCTTTTCTCTTTCTCTCTCTCTCTCTCTCTCTCTCTCTCTCTCTCTCTCTCTCTTTCTCGTTGTGCGCGTGTGTATGTGTGTATGTGTTGAAGGGAGATTGGCCAATTGGCCATGCTATCCAACGGCACGTAGGGCAAACGCGAGCCACAAACTGGCTGCTGATGCTCACCGTGTCTGCCCCTTGCACACGAGAGCTGTAGATGGCCTGAATGCATCGCGAATCCACATAAGCTGCTTACACCACATGCCGCATCGCTTCTGTCGATGAGAATCCACACAAAGTCCTCGTGTTCTCTCAAAGTCTCGATGAGAACGTTCTTCAGGATACACTAATACTGTATATACATCAAATGGGTACAACACAACGAGCAGTTGTTCACTGCCGTACTATGTGAACTGATTCCGGGTGATATACACGCGAAGGAATGCAACGAGCAATTCATGGCATTCATGTGGCGAGTGGCTTCGCGAGCAAATCGGACTAATCTCATTTCAATGTACTGTATACCTACAGCATCGAGGAGAACTTTGACGAAGTCGACTTTACTATTTCATCTCTACTGTCACATACGTGGACGATAGAAACGGTATAACTTCTCATCACGGTTAGAAATCACAAAGTTGTTATCTAAATGATTAGAAAATTCTATAAAATTGTAATTAATGCGATGTTAACAAACGATTGAATAATCTTATGTCGATCGGCTTCCAAAAAGAATTTCGAGGAATTAATTAAATCCACGATTCCTTGGTGGTGAATATGAACGAAAAATGCAGAGACGCATCCCGAATTAATTTGTAATCACGAGGTAAGTCTTGGAGGTCGCCATATAATTTTCAGGAACGCTTGGTTGCGGAATTTCTTTGAAGCGACGACGAAACAATAAACGACTAACTCGGTTAATCCAATGGTAATTAGATGCCGGCAAGTCGTGGGACATAACGAGAAGCATCTGTACTTTTTTACAATGAACCAACACACGCTATATATACAGTGGTCTTTTATATAAGTCGTCGTTTACCTTGTACTCACCACATGGTTAAATTGGATATAATATAACTATGAACGAAATATTCCATTTGAAAACTGGTGATGAGTAAGAGAATTTAACTGGACGATGTCATCCAAATTCTATTATTCTAATGCCGCGCGACAGTAGGAGCGAAACAGTGAGATCAAAGTGGCGATGGAGCCTCGAAGCTCGCGACGCCGGCTCACACCCGCGCTCGGCTCTGTTTTGCAATGCTAGTTAGCTCTTATCTATACGGCAGAACGGCTGACCAGTGCTAATAGGGCTCTCGCTCTCGCTCGTACGCTCGATGCTGCCGCTGTTCAATAATGGCTCTATCGGCCATAACGGCAAAGCACGAGAGTCTCGCCCCCCCTGCCCCGCCGCGGCCTCTGGTAATCGGTTGACGGGGAGGCCAAAGTAAACTGTCCGCACCGAGCTCGCCAACGGCTACGCCCGCATCGATCTAGGCTCCTAAGTTGATCCTGTTTTGCTGCTGACGTTGATCGAGCGAATTAAACATGACGGGAATTATAGTCGAATTTAATACTGAATTATCGATGCATCTTTTGGGATGGGTATCGTCAACTTTTTTTTTCTAATGGTTTCAGGCTCATCAAATTTATAAAATTGATTCTATAATTATTTTTTACTTTGTGTGTACATTAAAAATGTTAATTTTTTAAATGCGGAGAATGCAATATTCACCATAGTCTGCCACAGTATTTATACTAATATTCAAATTGAATAAAAACAAACAAAAATAAAATAATTTTATAAAAATTGCTATTTCGAAGAATGACAAAATTGATATTGTTTCGTTAGTTTCAGTCGACATTTCAGTATCGACGCAACGTCGAGTATGTCGGAGATGCGCGCTCGACCTTATCAAAGTCTCCCTGGTAGAAGCCGTCTGTGCGCGGGATAGTATCAAAGAAAGTACTGTGCGTCGACTGTAGAGAGATAAAGTAAAAAAAAAACGATGGAATGTACGCGCGCTCATGCACGCCTCTCACGCGAGAACAAAATATTCGTGGTATTTCTTCTAATACGATTGAAATTCCGATCGAACATATAGCGACTGCGAGGTCTATAAAAATTTTATGATAACTTTATTGCTGGCTTATAATATAAGCTGAAAAGGCGTGTGCACCGAGCGAATCGAAGCCCTCGGCGGAGCAAAAAGCTGAGACGCAAAGTAGCAGCAGCAGCACACGATCATTACAGGTCATCCACTTAGTCGAGAATATCGACGAGACAACTTGTCTCCACTTATGGTCTCTCATTTGACGATGAAGAAAGGGAGGAGACTACACGCCATCGATATTCGCGAGCGCCGTCGACAAAGACTGTGGAGGAATGTGAGTCAAGGAGCCAAGAGCAAAGACGATTTAAATTTCAAAGCGCCTTATACACCTTATACACCTTATACCTCTGTGAACCACAGTTGCGACGGTATTCAGGAAATTATACCAGTCCATTATATCGTGCTATTTTCCACGCTAAAGATCCGCCCCACAAAAACTTTTTACGTATATCTTCCTCCGCAATGCTCGTGGGGTTTTGTCATGGAAATTATACACAACAAAGACTCTTGGTACGTCATTGACAAAAATAAAAAAATAAACGGATTGTCTCGATGAGAGGGAGCTAGATTTATTTTTCAAAGGCTTCAGAAAATAATTTCTGACGAGAGAGGTTTTAGTGCGACGCAAAAATAGTAGTAACTTGTCATAGATTGTAGAAGGTGAGAGGAACCGCGAAACAGCCGACGATTGAGAGCACGTGACCGAATAAGTTTTTAAGCGACCATTCATCCAATATTTGTTCACGGTCGTGCGCGATATGTTTACCGAAGAAAGAGCTGGGAAGGGAGGTGTTTCATGCCGAATCCGGTTAGCCCGTAATTTTCTTTTTTTATCTTGATCACCATTTGTCCCTTGTGAGAAGGAGACACTGTGGCATAGTGATCTCGTTTGCGGCTCAAACGCGGAGGTTCCAGATTTCATTTCCGCTGACACCAATGGATTTTTCTATTTTTTTCCGCACTTATTGGTAATTCGGGACCTGACTTAAGCTGTAGGCCGAATTAACCAATCTGGTAACTAGCGAGCTAGCATAAGAGATCAAAGATCACAGAGGCATCTCGGGTTTGACTCCCGGTGCCTTATATTTACGTTAATGAAAACAATTGAATATTACGAAGCTCCAGTTGTAGGACATACGATCTATGCTTGAATAACTGTTCGTCCGATGTTTATATACAGCGGGACGCGACTAACTCTAGCACCGCGAATCCGAGATGACGGTGAAAGACAGAAGAAGGGAGAAGATGATGCTGTGAGGAGCCCGTAACCCCAAAAGGGATCAGTGCAAAAGATCATACATTTTTTTTACTTTTGAGAAAAAGACCTCGAGAAAGTTAACTGCCTTCTATCTGGAGATCTCAAAGGTTATGTACACGAATGCCTATCTTCTCTGAACTAAAGAGTACAAGGAGAAGTAATCGTTTCGGTTCACGCGCCTCACGAGAAGACGCAGTTAAATACCCGAAACTGAATATCTCGTATACGAATACGAGAGAAGTGAAAAGTTGACGAAAAAGAAAAAAAATATTTAACGCGAAGTTTCGTCGAAATTCTTGTTGTGATAACGGTACGAGCAATTATACCTTGTATCTCATCTACCTCAGTAGCGCTTCAAGTATGGTATAATATATCCTTCAACCTCTCCTAATATATTTATCATAGCACTCCTCCCGTATACATAGTGCGTAACATATTCTATATAAATTTAGATAAAGCATTATAGCCGTGAAATTCGAAATTTCGAGACCTCTAAAAGTTTTCGAAAAAAAGCCATTCGTCTCTCGAACGGTACATTTCGTTTTACCCAAGGGAAACTAATTAATACGAAATGGTGTTGAAGCTAATTCGTAATTTGTGTTAGCTCGATCCATCTCGACGAGTTTGCTATCAGAGTGCGTCGTTCCCGGCACGAATGAGTTCAATTCAAGGGTTTCTAAAAATTTAATTACATCGAGGGTCGAAAGGTCGTCCCAGAGGTGCTGATGGTTATGGTGGGCTTCCACGGCTGCTCCCCGGACTATCGCGTTCACGAAACAAAAGCACCCTGGCCACGTTATATAGCTGTATACACGATGGACTCTGGGCAGAGCATAGAGACCGGGTACGCGTCCCGGTTGCGTGAAATCGGTATAGCAGGCGAGCCCAGCACAGAGCTCTCGCATAGGTGGGCCGGATACGCGTTAATGATGATGAATGTACAAGCGGGACTCGACATTTAGACAAGCGGGCGCAAGTATTTATGTATATACCTACGTGTATATCTGCGTTATAATATGTGAACAAGTACGTTCGGTTTCACGTCCGAACGTTATTCGCGCAGCAGTATACTCAGCACTTACACTATTACGCACGAAGCGCGCGATAATCGCGTGGCTTCGACACGTTCGAGCAGTGCAAAATGCACCGCACCGGTAGCCGTAGCTCTCGTTAATGGTACGCGCGCGCGATAATTCTTCACCCAGATCGAGATAATTATGTCGGGTTCGAAACTCGCTGTTGCTCTCAGCGTGAATTTTAATTGCGTTCGGGTGCAACGGTAACGAGAAGCTCGAAAAAAAACAGTCTGGCATTCAAAGTGCCCTAATCTGATAAAATTATTTTTTAAAATGCGCAGTTATCGAAAATGAATGTATAAAAAATATTGACGAGTGGAAACTCTGTAGCATTACAGCTAATGCAATAAGGAACGAGATTAATTTCCGTGCGGAAATAACTCTTGTGTGGGACGAAAGGGATCGAGAGACGCAGTGAAATCGAAAGAAGAGTAGAGACCAGGACACAGTTCGCCATATATATTTCTTGATCGAGACTGCTAATGAATTCTCGAGGCTTCGATCTTTGGAATATACTGTACTGCGCCAAGTCGGGGAGCCGATCGAGAACTACGTAACTCTTTCCACCTCAAAAATCTCGATAAAGAAGTTTATGGTAGGCGTACGACGGTTGTATACATATAATACATGTATATGCATATGTACGGTAGAATAGACGCGTGTCGTATCTCGTTATCTCCTCGATGCAATCACGAATCATTAATACGTCTCTCGATGAGTCACAGCGTATATGCAGCAGTGAAAACCCATCATCAGGTATGCATATTGCTTGTATGTCAGTGTCTATCATTTCCTGGTTGGCAATTAGGGTTGAAACGCGTGAAAATTTTGTTATCTTTACAGACGGTCGTTCCTTGCGTGTACAGCGGTACTGAGGCGCTACCAGTGAACATAGGCTTCTAGATGCGGCAGAAGTTTACGAGATTCGTACGAGTCTCTGGAGGAAAGTGGAGCAGAGTGTTACAACATATTCTATATACTCCGTAGGGGAAAGTAGGTGCTTTCTACGGTTGCGAAGTTTCCTAACGCTCAGCAACCCCATCTTTAGCAACGACCAGGACGACGATGCGATGCCTTAAGGGAGGCCACAGAACGCACCTCTTGCTTGATGGTTAAGAATGCTTTTTCGAGCGAGAAAGGGGTGTATGTGTGTGTGTGGGTGTGTGTTTGGAGAGAGAGAGAGAGAGAGAGAGAGAGAGAGAGAGAGAGAGAGAGAGAAGCGTCAAGTGAAAAGGACGGTACGAACGTTGTACAGTAGACAAGCCGACGGAGGTTAAAGGTGCTTTTACCGTCGTTTCGAGTTCACCTGGGGCCCACTTCGTTTCCCTTGAATCGACCAACAATGGAGACAGCAATTAGCGCGAAGCGAGCGACGGTCGTAGCTCGAGGAGTTCTGAAATACCTTTCTTCGCGCTCACCCCTAAATCACCTACTTTTTCGTGTAATCATTATTAATGAAGACGGGAGCAATTACGGTGACGAGGACCTGCTTCTCGAGTGTATACGTGTTCTTTAAGGGTAAATCGCATAGAATAAACCACACTTCCTTGCGATATTCGTCTTAAACAAATTGGATAACAAAGTATATTAAACGCCAAATTATGGTTTAAAGTACTTTCAGCTTATGAACGAGGTATCGATTTAAGCCTAGTCATCGTTTACGGGATGTAGCATTTTAGGGTTTGAAATTAACGATTCTCTTTGTACTTAAAAAGTTTAATCTTATTGTTCGCAATGACGAGTACTTAAAGATCAATTGTATAGATCGCAAAAAGAAATCACTAATGCGAGCACATTTTTGCATCCAATAAGACCAAAGTGTACGGTAGTGCAGGGATCAAAATTGCACTTTAGTTAAATGAAAATTATACAAAGGCAATCTCATGAAATTTTAGTTCTGTTGTTAGCAATTGAATTTTTATTTTTCAATTGTGTGCTTTGAAGCCTCGCTGTTAAGACGATTCGTGTAGGAGGAACTTTAGAATTCAAAAAAATGGTTAAAAAAATATAGAGTACAAGAGGAACTGATACCTGTGGTTCGAGGAATTTTACTTACAAAAAAGTCGAGGATTACATTAGAGCCTGAAGGACATTCTAAAACATCATGTCCTCTGTTTTATTTTAAGTCCTGAGACACTAGAAAAATTCGACTTAATATCCTCGATCTGGGTCTCCTTTGAGAGTCAAGACATACCGCACGAAAAGAATTTTTAATTTGTTCTCCCGGGCAACGAATAAATTTCCCGTTGGTATTATAAAACATTAGACTCTCGACTACACACAAAACCTCAAGGTTTCCTTCGCCTATGTTAGCAGGAGCCTGAGCGACCGCACGAACTGGGCGTACTCGCAGGTCGCTACGGTCTTTTCATTATACTGGGCGATGGAAAATTTAATTTTCACCCAGTGTAGTTCTGCTCCTACCCTCCCTTCTTTTTCCTCGTATCAGATGGTATGTCGACTATTAATTGCTTTCTTGTATACATGCCACAGACTGCCTTTCCTCTCGCTTTTTTCTTCCAAGTCGCATAAGCAAAAAATTGTATCGCGGTTACGGGTTGTATAAAAAAAAAAAAAAAAAAAATTGTAAAATTACAAAACCTTGTTGTCGTGAAAAATGCTCATCGAGAATTTTTTAAAAATTGCAATCGGAGTCATCAAGAGAATGCGATTATGTGCTCGACTGTTAATGCCCGTTGTAACCTCGAATAGCGATTCTCATGTATTTCTGTACGTTTCTGAAGAGCCTTGCTTATGTGCTCGGTACCGGCTACTGTTCGCAATTGTAACGATTCTTTGCGAGCAATTGAGACAACCTCGAGTAGCTGATTTCACGCAATGTACGTCGCCACTACAACGTCTCTTTTTTAGTCGTTACCGGGAAGCCTTAGTCACCATGCTTCGCGAGACGACTGCGACAACGGCGATGTCTCGAAAGCAAGGTTCGTACGCGCTGAGAACGTCAAGTAGGCTGTAATACTATATGTATATAATACCACATGGATGTATAGAGCAAGAGTCCCGAGTATCGCCCATACTTGAAAATATTTTTAGCCTTTAGCGCCTCTACGCGCAGAGTATAATTTGATTTAAAAAAATTATTTACCGAACTCAAGTTCAGTTAAAATTTATTTAACGAGTAACGTTTAACGAAGTAATTAATGATTGTTTATATTGTTCGTTAAATTTATTCTCAATCATTTAAGCACAAAATTCCACATACGATAAATATAATTTATCAAAAAGTAACCGGTAATTGTGGACAAGTGATTCACTTTTATAAAACAAACAAAAGTTAATATTAAAATTATCGAACAGATATAAAATATGCATAATTGAAATCATCAGATGGTGGACAATTCCATGCCATATTCATCGCAACTCTACATACTGCGATGACAAAGTCGTATAATCTTCAAGAGGGATTAACCGACGTCTTGGCCGGAACGAAATATAATTCCAATTGTCGCACTACACACAGTACATTGTGTGTACAGTGTGGAATTGTATAGCGCCTCACTGGATCGGTGTCCCGTTTCGTGTTTAACCGAAACGCGCGTTTCGCGGCGTCAAGCTCGTTACGGAACGATTAATTAGTGCCAAAGGTATCGCGCCTGTACGGTGCACGATAGGATCAAACGCCTTCCGCGTTGTCATGTAAATTTGCTGAGGTCGTAAACCAGCGCCAATAGACGGGGAGTAGCTACCGTGAGCATTGTCTCCCAATGAGAGTGACGAGAAGGGGACTAGGAGGAGAAAGACGACGAGGAGGATAAGGGAGGGATTTCGACGTCCAGCTGTCACGCTCCCGTGAGTCGGGTATGTACGATCGTAGGTACCTCTACAACCGCAGAGACAACGCCTGATGTGAAACTCCGCACAAGCTGTTCGAGTAATCAATTGATCGTGATTTATCGATCGATCTCGACGGGATCATGTCGTCATGGCACTTACCGGAAAGCCAAAGCATTAGCGAATTTTACAGACTCGGACGTACGAACTTTCCATCTGTTGTCAAGTGTTTCCTTTTCTTCACAGGAAAAAATTTATAATTTATATAATTTTACGATAAATTAAAAAATTCTTTACTACGAGATGTGTTACATAGAAAAAATTAGAATAGAAATTTATTTCTTCTCAAGAATATATTTATTCTCATAACAAGGGGGGCGGGAGTGTTTACAGAGTTTTTAGTCTCGTTGGTTCCTGATCTGAGCAAGTTTGCTGTATGCTATTCGTTAATTTATTGCGAGCGCTCGCAATCTTAAGCTGCAAGTTACAAAGTGAAAGAAACTCTAGACTTTGATGTTTGAAATATCTAGTATATCTAATAAATCAGTCTTTCATTCTTTAGCCGCGGTAACTTGAAAGTATTCTGTGGAGCTTGTAAAATTGTAAACACTTAAGGAGGAAGCGTTGTAGCGTTTCGAATTCAAAGGTGTTGCAAACTCTGCAAATTTGTTCTCGTTCCAGTTGATACCATAGTTTATTAAAAGCTATCGCAGTTGCGTAGATATTTCCCAGCCGTGTTTGCGCCATTATTCGTTTCATGAAAAAGGGCAACGTGTGATAAATCTAGTAAAATGTACTTCTAGGATTCGTTAAATCGGGTGTTAAGGCGAGGTTATTTTTCGATAGTTTTTATAGATCTTTGACTCTAAAATAATGTTTAAACGTCGCAAATAATTATTGCTCTGTCGCTCTCCAGTCATCAACTGTTAGTTTATTTATGACCCCTATGTGCCCTATTCCTGCTAGTGTACCTTTGAGTTGTTTGACCTATAATCCTATCTTGTACCGTTCCAAGTCCGTAAATTTGCGTTTTTTTCCCTTGTAGCTTCATCAGTCTGTAGTCCTAGACGAGAGCTGATAAAGAAGAGGTTCTATCTGGGACACTCATATATCGTCATATATCTCGACAGTCTCACCCTTAAAGTCAATTGTTTGGTCTCGTCGTTTACTTTGCTTCTCCTTCGAAAAGCTACGAGCTTAGTTGATAATATGTGCTGTATTACACTTTATTTTAAAAATCGTGAAATCATTCGTGGCGTACTTAATAAAGTCGGGCGATGTCGCCTCATATTAATAAATGTCGTTTTTAATGGTTGGAGGGATGCATCCCCCAACTATATTAAATGCATTTTATCATTCCACAATTATTTTTATTAAATTTTTACAGAGAACTTTTTGCAGTTGGGTTTTACGTTCTTAGATTTCATTTTAGCTACGTTATGAGCATATACGACCTTTGCCTGATGCGGATTATTTTAATAGTGGGGGCTAATTCATCCAAAGCTTCGCCTAATATTTATAATTGAATTATTCATTTGACGACTTACAATAAATAATTAATAATAAGACGACAAAATTCATAATTCACACGAATGATGGAGTTTCTGATGTCGATAATTGTAATCTGACGATTTACATTGAATAATAAATAACGAAACCGCAAATATAACATTTTACGTAATGACGAGATTCTATGTGTCGGCAATTATGATTACTATATTTCTTGATGACGCCTAAAGTCGTCGGGTCAAACGTGACGTCGAATAAAGAAATTCCAATTTTATTATCCTGTTACGAAGTTATAATTGCAATAACAAAATCGTACTGCTCAACCATATTAGAGATTGGGCGTACTGAGCGCGGTTTTCACATTTTAATATTTCATTCCGTAACGAAAAGACCGCGGGTCAAGTAAATCCACACGTGGGATTATTTGACGCATTTTAAAAGGAGCTTTGGAACGTTTATGGAACCGTAATTTATGGCTTCTAAGTTGATAAAAATGTTACTTTTGCGAACCCAGACGAGAATTATGTTGATCCCAAAGTTCTGTCATGTATTTTCGTACTTCGATGTAACAAAAACGATGCTTTTCACGTCCAGTTAAGTATTCCCCTGATTTTCGTGATCATTCTATCATGAACAAGATAATATATTATGTTTAGTGTTATCTATGTATATATTTATCGTCATCCGTGCTTGAGTACACTCACCAACTGCTTGTGTTGCTCGAAACAAGATACGTCAAGTAAGTTCGTAGGATGATAGAAGAAAATCCTATTAGCTGCATGCAATGTAGCAGGCTTGAAAATATAATAATATGTGGGGTGTATTTGAACGCTAATAGATTGTAGAATAAAGATCGGTAGATAAATTTGAAATCAGAATGAGTATTACAATGCTGTATTTACTCGATAGTTCCGTGTTCCCAATATTTTTTCCGACTTAACATAGTTTTGCGTTTCTTTAAAATTTGAAACATATTTCAAGGTTCTCAGCATAGATGTCTCAATATTTTTTCAGATTTTAATATACCGTGTCGCCCCTACAACTTTTGTTGAAAATTTGTCAAATGTTGATGGTTGATTTATTCTATTTTCATGGAAAAATAAATCAGTTCCGAAATTCACAAATTTCGTTAACTCTTTTGAAATGGTTTAGTCTGATTACTACAGCCCACTTTTGACAAATAAATCTATTTACTTTCATTTCTCCAACCGCGTTATAACATCCTTTCGCAGATTGTAGTCCTTCGCCTCATAGAAAGTATCTTGATTCTCACCTGCAAAAAAAAAAAAAAACATCAATTAAGAATAGTTATGTTCCACTTTGTCGAATGTATATATTATCAGTAGTCGGATAGTGGTGAACGCGGAACGTTGTACTACATGTATGCAGTGCGAGAGTATCAAACGCTAGTGCAATGAGAAAAAAACCCATTTCCAATGCCAGTGGTGCCTCATTGCGCTTTACGGTCCGTTAAACCGAAAATGTCGCCCGAAAGTAGAATTCGATTCGTGCCACGTTTCCGGTGAGTACAGAGTGCATCGCCACAAAGTATACGAGAGTTTATCGTTTATTTCGTGAACGCAGACCGTAGAGACCTCCTCGAACCTAGCACACGTTTCGTCAAGGTACGTACTAATGTGCAAGCGGAACATTTCGAGCATTTACCAAAAGCAGCTTAAACGTTTCAACCGACAAATTGGAGCGAATTTCCATGTTGAATTCGCTTTATTTATTCCAATCAACGTCAATGCTATACCTAGAGTATTTACCGGTGGGAGTATAGTGAGTAGTTACGCGGTAGTAGTCAGACGAAATAAACGGAGACTCTAACTTCACAGTCTCTGTACTATTGTGCATCAAAGCCTCTCTCTCTCTTTCTCTATTCTCTGTCTTCGCATGATCGCGATTGAGGCGTATGCCTACGCCTCGGGATGGCGTGCTGAATCGATTTCACAAAAGCTCCCACCTTTTCCTTCTTCGCCAACTCGTTTCTCACTGCGCTTTAAAACGATCGATACCGAGAGTGCAGTATGCATACACCGGTCGGCGATGTAAAAGTTGCGCAACTAAATTGAGCCGGGGGGTATACAAAATATACATATACCGAGTTTACTTCCAAGCTCAACTCTAATAATGTTGTTAGCTGTAGAATTAATAAGTGACAAGATTGATACGATTAGGAATTACAGGGGTGGGATGACGTACGTTAAAAAAACTAAACGACAAGTTGACTACAATATCGCTCGTACTACTTGGTTGCTACTGGTTTCATCGGTGGATACATAGCAGAAGCTCGGCAAAACGGAATTACTTAAGGAATTACTCGTGTAGATGTTTGAACTCTAGGCTTTCGTTACGTAACAGTTATATAGTTATACATATATAGCTGGAGCTCTGTACTTGTCGTAGCGTCGTCATAGTCTCGAGAACGAACAAGTGCTGAAGGTTCTGCGCTCGCTAGCGGATCAGCTCTCTCGGCGTAATGCTGGGGTCGTGTTATTCTCGCCCGCGTTGAACTTTCCGACTACCGTCACGTTGATGGCGAAGCCACGCAGCAAGCGCCAGCATCATGCGCCGGGAAGATGACGTAGACGCGTCAATTTTCATAATTTCAATGCACATAGTGCAGATCTCAACGATGGTACTGTCCTGTCTCTTGAATGCATCATCGAAACTGCTTATATTAGGACGTCTAACACGCGAATTGACCTATCACCTGATCCCGATTGATTACTCCCACGCCCTACAATTTAACAAATTCACGGGAGTTATTCCGTTTACTCCACGAATTGCATATTCATCGTGCAGCAATTACGCGCAGTGTATGTTTATTCTGCGAAAGTAATGGAAAAACGTCCGTGGCATCGCCGTACAACGCATAATTCAAAGGATACAATTAACTACCTTAATTGGTTTCATCAATTAACCCTAAGAAGACTGGATTTTTGCAACATTCTCGAGAGGAGAAAACTCGCAATGTTTAATGGATACGAACGTGTGTTTATTTATTTATTATTGAGCCAAGCGGTGATAATAAGATTGCGATTTAACGAGTGAAAACACATTTTTTGCTGAGCTTAAGATCGAGGTTTGACGGACAGAAAAGAAAAGTAAATTTTATATTTACATCAATGATTATACGGAAAGCATTATTTTGGTATCATTTTTACTAGAACTGCGGTGATAATTACAGGAATTATTGGAATATTTTACTGATTATATTATTTTTGTATAGTTTTTCTTTTATTTATGGAATTATTGGATACAATTTACAAACAATGATGCAAATTAGAACCTTGTACATTGATTTCTCTTGTTTTTTTTTTCATCTTTTATATAGCTACCTCGATGAGGAAAGGGATGTGATCAATTTTGGTTAACTCATAGAGGTAGCTTTGTCAGAAAAGTGAAAAAACAATGAGGACATGTCTCAGCTACCATATTCTGCTAGTAACAATATAATATAAAATTCGCCAAAATTTGAATGACAAAGAAATTTAAAAATTCAAAATGTTCAATAAACTCATTGCCTTAATATATTTTAACGAAAATTGTAGCGAATAACGATAACTTATTCAGTAACCGATGTGATACATTTTAGGTCGATTGTGTTCAAGTGATTCACATATTTCACTTTTGAATTTTAAAAAAATTCAATGTTCTAGAAAACTTCAATACCTTTATCGATTTTTATCAAATTTTACATCGAATATCCCTTAACATATTCGTACAAAGTTTAAGCTCAATCTCTCTAACTTTTTCCAATTTGCAGCAGTGAGAAAATAAAAAATCCCACAAAATTCGAACCTTTATATCGATTTTGTCAAAATTCAATATCGACCACCGTTAAACATTTTACTTCACCTTTGTAACAACAAAATTCAGTTAGATCGTTCGAAGTTTACAGAAATTAACACGATCACACTTGTTTTTTGAAAATTAAAAATCCGTTAAAATCTGAACCTCCTTACGAATTCGGCTCAAATTCAATACCAACCGTCCACGAATATAACTCCATTTTGAAGATCTATTTAGACAGATATCTCAAAGTTTGCAATGCTTAGAATGCTATACGCAATTGGAACACTGTAGATCGAGCCACGGAGTTATTTACGCGGAGCCGACGTTCGAATTTTACCGTCCTGACACACACACAGAGAGGAAGAGAGAGAGAGAGAGAGAGAGAGAGAGAGAGAGAGAGATGCGTTTGCTATTCTATGAGGAGGCAAAATAACACCAAACCATGTAGTATTTTTTTCGGCATCCATTTCGAAATCGAAGTTAATTCCTATTTTCTTTGTAACTAAAATTTACGTCTATACACAATACTTCAATCAAGAATTTATTCAGGTATTTTAAAAACGTGTTTGCGCAATAACCCGTTAGACATTTTTATCGAGAGTCGAATACCAATGTCAATGAGGCGCTTTCACGAGAGGCTTGGAAAAACATGCGACTGGGGGACACGCGTGCTTGCACACGATTTATAGAGATGGTACTTTACGACGTTCGAGAAGAGTTGCCGCGCATACGTTCGACGTCCAAATAGTTGAAACGACGACGCCCAAGTTACCTGGAACGTGCGAGCATCACGGTGTGTACGAGTATGTGCGTCGTCGCGGTGCATCGTTGCGGTGGGCGCACCCCAGATGACAACGACGACGTAACTCGTATCGCGTGTACGCAATGGGCGTCTCGTTGCGTCACGGGCAAAAGACTACTACTGCGTTACCACGTAGGCCATTAAAATTCAGAGAACGAAGCTCTTCCGTTTGGACGCGCGCCGTTAAATAAATCAATGAAGTCGGCCTGACCCGGCCCACCAAGAGCGGCGTTTCCTTGCTCGGCCAAGCGGGAAGCATAATGCAGCTCATCTGCTCAACGCGTGCGGATACGCTGTGACAAAAGTAATTTTTTTAATTTTTATGAAAAACATTATTTTCATTAAAGCATGGAATATCTAAAACGCTGCCCATACAAATTATATGAAATAATGCAAATTTTTTTTTATACTTTCATAGAGATACATTTTTAATCACAAATTGAAAAATGTACATTGACGATTACTTCTCCTGTCGATTCATTTTTTTTCCTCATTTATTTTTCCATTATGAAAAATTTGATAGATAACGACCGTTAAAAGATTAAGGATCGAATTTCTTCACTGTTTTATGAACAGTTGCGTTGTCCTTATTATCTCGAGGTACATCTCGTACAATTCAATTATAATATTTGAATATTCTTTACTGGATCATAATAACTAATTGTTTCGTGGCAGACTCAGTAGGGTTTCGTATCTTGTTTGAGTTTGCATAGGATGATGAAGAGTTAATTCGTACCAGGAGTGTATGCTTTTCTCTCTCTCTCTCTCTCTCTCTCTCTCTCTCTCTCTCTTTCTTACGCAAGTAGAATCTCATTGTACTATACTTTGCCGAATAGAAAGAGACGTTGTGTATACACGGCGAACCGGACTGACGTCCGACTGCCCGCAATTACAACCGTTTCATACGGTACGCGAAGGTAGAACACGAAGGTAGTGTGCGAAGGGCCATGCATCAACCCTGTGTGCACACCAACTGCAGCGTATTGCCCGCGCGAACATATAGCAGCGCCCAACACTCGCCTTTGTTCATGCGTCTATCACAACGAGAAGAGAACCACGAGCCGCAATGTACAGAGAGAAAGGCTGAGGCGAGCGAAGATGAGGTGGTGAACTGAGTTTGAGTGTACTCCGAAGCTTATTATACTATTCGCTCTTGCGTCTCACTCAGCAACCCCCCCACCCTCAATTCACTTGTTCCGCAGTACGCAGCCATCACTGAACTTGATACCCAATGATGAAACTTCTGATAATGGCGCACTAATCTAGATAATGGCCAATTACTTGCAATGACCAGTGATAAGTGGGATAGCTTGCATTATTATTGTTATTATAATTATAATATACGCTTTATGTTCAGATTAGTATTAGGTCAGCCACATTACGCTTCATATGATCTATCATTACTTGAACTATTAATGTTTAGAGTTTTCAGAGGTCGCACTGGAAAAATTGTCGATATAGTACGAATATGGACCAGCGCGTCCAACATATGCGTCATGAGGAAGATTTGTACGATGTTGCTATACTTATTGATTCTAATAGAAATGAAAGTATACTGGTATCCGCTTCTTACACGCTCACAGGACTTTAAAAACTGAGCATGTGTTGCTGTGAACGTGCAATTAATGAGTACCACTCCAAAGGTATTTTTGATTGTACGTATATGCGTTCAACAGCCGATGCTGTGCGAGGATTGCACGAAGTGCATTAGACGTTACCTCTGCCGCAATTAACTAATGGTACACGAGTTCATTTTTTTACAACAAATAGTACGATGTGGGGGAGTTATTGACATGAAAAATAAAAAATTAACTAGAAAAAAAATTAAAATGCTGGAAATTCAAAGTTCTTCAGGTCGTACTTATTCGTAATAAATTTCACAACTGCATGGGAAGAAATGATTGATTGATACAACTAATTTCAGAGGTTGAATACGCTTTAAGCGATTAATTTGGTTGGGGCAACACATCATATTGACTCAATTATTTCCGTGTTCAAAGTGCAGTTTTACCTTCGGGATTAGATCTTAGAGAGAGAAACATTGTAGTAGGCCATATTTCGCCACTTTCACCTAGCATGCATAAACAATATTCTGCATTCTTTTATGCGGCTATCGTCATCTGACGACAATCCGGCACAATCCGGCCAATGGCAATAATCTAACTACTCACGGACTATAATTACTTCATGGAACTCTATACGCCGTTTACTAATTGACATACGTAAAGATGCGACTCTGAGGTTCGCCAATTAGACAGACGTTACACCTGAAAGTAATGCTGATCTCTGCAGTGTTGCGAGACCAAGTTTATGACTCGAGGTTGGATTTGCATCGGCGATGTGGACGATCGTACACTGAGAAAAATGAACAGCTAGTTCCGCTTCGCAGATATTTTCCTGAGGTAACATCAGTGGTTTTGTATTTACCACAACAATAAATAATGGCAAGAGTTACTAGTTCTATGCAAGAATTTACTGTATTCTCAGTTTTACTGTATAAATATTTCTCGTTGTATGTACGTACGAGAGCGTTAAAAAGAGAATAAAACAACCGCACCATTACGAAAATGGTGGAAGGAAGGTATATGCAGGAATGTTGTAACACTTACGAGGGAGTTCGCTCGTGCACACACCAACAAAGTGTACGACGAAGTAACGAAAGCGAGCTTGCTTGTTCCACTCTCACCTCTTTCTTGATTCTGAACGAGGCTCGCATTGTTCCAAGAGTTAGAGAAAATAAATAAAGAAGGAGAACGAGTGAAAAATTATTGCAAGCACGGTATAAGGCAAAGTACAAGTGTAACTGGCGGCTATTGAACGAGCAGTGACTACTCCGAGTTTATAACGACGGAACGAGTACTGGAGGGCCAAGGTGCTATGTGGAGCGGTTGATCCGTGACGAGATAGAATTACCGTTCAAGAGTATGCGCCAAGCATCGTGCCTCGGTTTTACGGGTAACAGCCACCTTCACACAGCGCGCACTCGCACGGACGCTCGAAGAATTTTGTCGAGTCGCGACTTTGCGTCTGGAGCGGCGAGTTTAACTCGCTTCTCTATTAAGGAACTAAATTAAGCGCGTACCATTCCAGTGGTATATTTCTTCCTATGGCAAGAATAATTAAATTTCTTCAAATGTGATATATCTTTCAATATCAATAGACATGTAAATGTTAATAAACTCTTTTTTCCGTTGTGAATACAAGCTAATGCCAAATAGATTAAAATAAATATTAAGATTTATTTAACGTTGATTATCGTAATTAAGGTAACATTGTAAGAAGTATTCATAAATGAACTTGAAAACTCACCGTCTTCTATATTACACGCATTGATATAACTAAGAACGCATAGTTACAGCGAATAAATTTAGGATTTTTCCACTTGAGTAGAAAACCATTAGAATGATTAATGTGTTTATATCGCTCGTTAAGCATTGATGAGAGTGCGAGACAAAAACATTGAAAAATGGTGATGCTCGGTCTCAGCCTCTCTCTCGGAGTAACGGTACGCGATTTGTCCGACACAATGGTTCACGCATTATCGTCTATTATCGAGCTTGAAGGCATATCTATCCAGCATGCGTTATATACACGCCCGGATACATTATGACGCGGGTGCGCGCGTGATTATCGCGCGATTGAGGTTGGATGACGGTGCTTGCCGAGCGGTCGACGATCCCAGATCCAGCGGGGTTGCAGTATTGCATACGCATTCGCGTACAGGCATAAGCCGGGAGAGTGCGAAATTAGCGCTGGTTAATTATTACCCAGGCTTATATCGCTAAGTGTGAATATGAAGAGAGAGAGAGAGAGAGAGAGAGAGAGAGAGAGAGAGAGAGAGAGAGAGAGAGAGAGACAGAGAGAGAATTCGCGTAGAGATTACGAGACTGCGCGCGATCATATTATACCGGTGGCACATTCAGTGTCCTCTCTTGCGCGAATTAAACACACGCGCGTATAGACTATACGCGAAATCGATTCGCGATATGCGACAAAGTACAGTTTACCGAGAGTATTAGAAGGAACCGTTGCGGCTAATCATCGCGATAATCGCTCGCTAATAATACTCAGCGTAGAGGTCTCGCGCTGCCGGGCATATTCCCTCTCGTATCTCACAGAATTTAAGATGACTACCCGCGACATTCTGCTCCTTCTGGCTGGTGCTGCATACTCGGAGGATGAGAAGAGAACAGCGTGTACCGCGCCGTTGGGGTTCCAAGTTTCTTTTATATACCGAGCACTCGAGTCTCAACACACCACCATCATAGCCCAAGGGCTATAATATAACGCAGAAGGAGAAGGAGGATGCGACGATGAAATCCAAGAGCGTAACCGATCACTTGCGACCACCACGAAACTCGCCCTGCGTGCATCTCTCGTCTTATTTACGAGGGAAACTGTACACCGAAATACCTAACGTCTTGATAGACAACACAAGATCCCTTCAAGTGCACACAACAAGCAAGAAGAGCACTGAACGAACGGTAGTTTATAATAAGTAATAATATAAAAAAGAAGTAAAATCGTAGTCCGAATGCAATTCACACACTCGCGTCATTTGTAATTCAACTTTTTTTCCATTCAAGGCAATTTTTGCCACGATCGTGTCGAGTTTATCACTTGCTTCGTTTTCCAGCGAGTCTGATTGCCAAAACGCGGCTAGTTACGCCACTGTATAGTTACAACCAGACCTGCGGAGTGAGGTTTGTGGGATGGAATGCGGGGCGTTTTGCGATGTGCCAAAGAATAAGAGGATATACCGAGGCTGAAAGGAATAGATAGGATAAAACTGCAGACCACGTGACCCGGCGCAGAGGAAGGTCAGAGAACCCCTGGAGATGCCTAGCCGACCATTATATCGGCAAGTAGAGAGGTGTAGATGTGGGCGCGGGTTGTTGTATGCCGAGGGTTGCTGGAACACGATACACTGCAGAGTGTACGGCAACGGCAACAGCGGGAGGACGTATGCCTGCTGGTCCGCGTTACACGGAACATTTGCCGCGAAGAAGGAAGAATGAAGGAAGGTTGCCGCATAAGGAAAATGCACATCGTTGAAATCACATACGTAATAACACGCGGGGGTCACGACGCGTACCATATATCTCTTCCAGAGGAATAGGAGTAGAGAAAGGGCATGCGGTGAAGTCGGTAATCCGGCTGTAGATACCGTGCTGAACTATACACACTTGGCTTGATGTGGCCCTTAGCCCAAACATATATACATACACATACGCGCGCGCGCGCGCGCTTACGGAGCGTAAGAGAGAGAGAGAGAAAGAAGAGCATTGTATGTATACTCATGAACCTACGAATTTATGAGCGCGACGCGTATACACACGACTGGCAAAACTTTGCCCTCGCGCATAAACTTGACTATACTCTGCGTGCACTGCGGTGTATAGTATGGATAACGCGGCGCGAAGGGATAAAGCGGACCCGCGGCGTGCAACCATACCTATAACGCCAGGTAGAGTTTAGCATGGCGTGTGGTGTAGTTTAGTATATGCAGAGATGTGATACTCGTATGTAGTACCTGGCGTACCTGGCCTCGAAACTCGTGGAGAACGCGACTACCCTTCCTTTCCACTTTAGGGTCAGCCACGTTACGTCGAGTCACCTTAACCTACCGTACAGTGTACTGCCTTGCGTTATTGGGTACACTATAGAGCGTTGTATAATCGGGTTATACGATGGGAGTTTATGGGTTAAGTTCCTCGAATATCTTTCATGCCGCTCTTCTGTTCTACTCTATGGGTTCGTAGAATATTTATTATTTGTGTATACGCAATATACGAAAAGCCAAGTTGTTTGCTTTTCGATGCAGCTCTGAAATTCTAGTGCCCGCAGGATTGCTGAATACTCTTGCTGGTTACATGCATGCACTCACTCCAATTAAGCAGAACGGATTGACTGCCGTGTCATCCATCCCTATATTATCCAGGCAGAATGCTCATGCTCTACCAGCAGGACACACATTCGTTCGATGCATTTGTGCAAGTACGATACCATGGTGTATCGAACCTACCTTGTTTGTACGACTGCCGATATATTCGTCGGAAATTCGCCAACCAACGCGGAATCATATCACTACGACAGGCCAGCGGCATAGTCAGTTTCAACACTCGTGTCTCTGGCTTTAGCTCATCTGCACCAATGATTCTAGCTATACCAATACAACTCAGCTGCATTATATATATATGTACATATATATATATACGTACTATACCTAACTTCAATGAATATATAGTGAATTTATACCATGTAATAAATGTTGAGTTGAATGGAATCCTAGTCGAGTGGCTAGTATATTTCAGTCCAACGGATTCGTTATGTACTTTAATCGATAAGCCGAGCTACCGTTTCATGATACAGATTTCGATTTGCTTTATATCCTGGCATTCATACGGAAAGAAATTATTTTTATTATTACTTTTGTTGAAGTCAAATTGCCATTGCTTTCAATTATTTCATACGCTGAATCATATGTAAATAGTAATAAACGATCGAAGACTAATTTAATGATTTTCATTACTTAATTCACCATTAGTCCATTATTAACCTAGAAACTGGCTAAAAATTGTATATAGAGGTAAGAGTATGTTGACAACAGTCTATGCCTATTTCTTGATTGTCACAATTATCATAAAAACAAGAAAAAAAGTATAGCCCGTTACATCGGCAGCGTTACTTCATTTTCTTTCTATGTAGAGATTACACACATTTAAATCCTGTTGGTCGGTTTTAATTAATAAGCTATACAAAATTAAACAATGAAACTAAACACCGCGATAAATGTATTTATTAGAAAAATATATTAATGGACAAAGTTGAGAATGAAAGATCGGTAACGCGAGGAATCTCGTCGAATATGTATTCCCCAATATCTGACGCATTTGTGGTATATTAAGCGTGTTGTTGGCAATCTCTCGGGACTTTAGCGTGCGTTATACTAGAACTAAGGGATGGAAAGGGGCTGCAGTGCTGTACGTAGAACTGTAAATTCCGCTTCTAACGCGGCGTAACGTAACTCGCCCACTTTAATACGCAATAAGCGTTGCCCGCCCCGTCACCTCTCATGCCCCTCTGGCGGTGGTCCCGCGTCTCTTCGGGCCGCACATTTTCCTCCATTCCCATAACCCTACACCGAAGAACTCACCCACCCACCCGCACCAAGATATAATTCAGAACAAATGGCTAGACAACGAGGCCACAGCGTTCGCCCGTGAATTTATCCGTCGGTGTGCTTCGTTGCGTGAATGGCGCCGGAGAAAGGACTCGACTTTATAACCGTTCTCGTGTACTTTCTACGTATATACTGTGAGTGTTTGTTGCACCGCATTGAAATTGTCCGCTACACGGTAACGAGCAGCTCAGTGCGGGGGCCAAGAGAATATGAGAAGGCACGAGCAGGTGGATTCTACTACCAGGTGCGGGTAAACAGCCCCTCGTAAAGTAATATCAAGCTGTCTCACGTTCCTTCGCAATAAACATCATCATTTCCCTACTTGATGTACCCCGCTCTGAAATTGTCATCATTACAATCGCAGTTTATAAATCGTCAATACTACTTAACAGCATATGCAAACATGAACCCTCCTAGGCTACTTGTAATTATTCCTATTGATTATTTATCGTTAAACATTTATTGAGAATATAAGAAAAAAGTATAAAAAATTTATTTGTTATAAATACATGAAAGGAAATACTAGTAAAAATGCATTGATTGAAATCACAATGATTTAAACTAAGCTATTATCCGTTGAGGCGGTATTGCAGTAATTAATTGGTAAAATTATCGAGATTAACATTTTTCTAATAAAATTAAAACTTACAGATAGTATTCAAAATCTCGTTACTTAATTCAAAGATGCCTGGTTCAAGTTATCACTCTGTATCGTTTTTTTTTTATTTGGCGAAATTGAACGTTGATAAATGTAAAAGATTTCTGAGATTATTTGTAATTTTTTTCACGGTACATCGTAAACTGACATCTAATTCTATTTGTCCCGAAGGGAGTGAGAATATGTTTGGATACTGCAACCCATTTCTCTCCCGGTACTTATAGGTATTATGTACCCCTTTATATCTGTGCTTAGCAGAGAAGCAAAGCTCTTGAGGCTGGTCGGAACTCTGCAATGGAAATGGTATACTTGTTACTAGCCAAAGCTGCAAAGTGGTATCATTTTACGTGAGCTACGAAGCGTTCTATTCGTACACGAACAACGAGCGCGCAAGCTTCGTGTACAATTTGCATTCGAAACCATAAGAGGCATTAACATACGGCATTGCTGCGTATAACCTATGTATCCGTGGTGTGGCCTCGCTACGCGTATTCCTCCGAGTTGTACCGAGGGCGGCAGCTGTTACGGGTCCCTTTTGTGAGTCCGTCCGGTACTCGGCAATTATTTACCAGCAAAAAACAAAACTCGCAGCGCAACCGTGGATTGTGGCAGCAAACACATCACGCGAGAATGGTACCGCTCACAGCTGAGAGACCAGTCGCAGACCAATACTACGCTGTGTCAACTGGTTGACATCGTCGATTCTCTCGAACGTTGTTAGTATATGTTGCGCGCACGGACGTCCCGTCAACCGGTACTCGGTTTAACTGTAAATACACATCCCCCTTTGCAATGCGAATAATTCAGACGAGCACGTAGTACGGCGGCATACGTCATTAGAGCCGACACGTCGAGACTATTATAAGCTGCACTTTATATAATATGTAAACTTCTCGTATTGTTGCAATATACGTATTTAGCATGCAATATGCTGTCAGATTGATAGATGCTCGAGAGTATCCCTTGAAAGAAAACGAATTGTTACTCGTATCTACAGCTTTACAGGAAACAGATTATACTACTGTTACGTTTCGACGGGACGTTGAACTACGTAATCACGCTACTCACGCATTTATTAAACATTTGGTTTACCCGCAGGTTCTGGATTTTACCATAGAACGTGATACGACCTAGGTTGGGTTACCCGATGCTGGGCAAAATGCTTCATTCGATATTACACCAATTAGTGGCGTTAAAACTTACACTGAAGCTGTGCTATCTTTCCGCCTGTAAACAGGCTCAGTTAGTCAATAGTTTTGTTAATAATCGTTGACTTGACTGGCTCAACGATAGCCCAACATCTGCAGCTTGTTCCTAATATCAATTACGTCCAATATCAATAATGTCGAATTCAGCAACACACGTTTGAAAATATATATAAACATTGAGGCGAGTGATGCGTGAGTGAACAATTGTATTGAAAAATGGAGACACACCGTGTTAAATATGCTACAGCCGAAGAAATTGTCGGTCCTATCTTCCTTCCGAGTGTTGCCTTTATTTCGGGCAACCTTTCATCTGAAAGCGATGCATATTAATGCGAAACGGACGAAGAGTCTTTCTACAGCATTGCAGTTGTTAGCTGTTATTCAGGTGAATTTTATAGATTTATTAACGTTAGCGAAATGTGAATCAAAGTATATGAAAGTTCATTAAGATTCCTTCCATCATCATCTTCACTTTAAGATCATGTGCTACACAATGCTGTCATTCTATGTTTGTCCACCGCGATCATAAATGGTGCTATCTCACTCGTACTCATAGCAGCTCAGTCGATCTAACACATAATCTTCAATTCTACGTCCATTCATGGTCATCGTGGCGTATGGTGACGATCGAGCGCTGGCGGAAGACTCCCCCAATATCCGCTGCCAATATTGTCGCAGCGTTGACATGCATAGCCGGGTCGATATCAACATGCTGCACCAGTGTCAACATTATACCAATATTGGTCATGAGTCTTGGTATAACACAGAAAGAAGCTTTGACAATTAGGACTCGCCCAGTATCGTGTCACTTTAGAAACCCCAACTGGAATACTTCAGGCGGATAACCACTGTCGAGAGATCTGTGCGCTTGGCCCGCACTGCCGGTAATCTGGTGAATATTAATAGCTGTCAGGCATGCGTGGGCCCGCGCGCACTTCCACCACGTAAATACAGCGTTGTTACCACCGACAAATAGGTAGATTTAACGTGAAAGCTTACTGTCCAAACCCTGGACCCAGCAAGTAGCGTAGAACGTTCAGACTGCTGTTAATGCGATCAGTTTACCACGGAGTGTTAATATTTACTGAATTACTAAAATGGCATTAAGAGCAGTTATTTTAATGCAAACAAGGAGAATCGACTTTCCCCCGATCCGGTGAGGGAATATCCGCATTCGGGCTTTCAACCCCCAAAGTTGATATCCTCACGGGTCTTTAACAACGCTTCTCTACCTCGTTACTATATAGCTGAATCGGCATCAATAATAAATTACGCTATTATCGATGTGCACACATACGGCTTCGCCCCCGCCCTTGGTTTTCCACATCGTCGCATGAATAAAACCACCCCGATGTCCACCGGAGCAGCGTGTGCACACGCACGGGTACCAGATTATTCTTATCTATGTGTGTATATATATATATATATATGCGCACGCACTCTCCTATAGTTGCTGCACGGTTATCGTATCCAAGGATGAAGCTTCTGCGTTAGCTCTGCTTCTTCTTCTGATGGTATCCGTTTCGGTGCTGAGTTCACATAGCCTCGGAGCGCGATATATTTTATGCATGCAGAGCTCAGTTGCACCAGGACTCAGGACGCTTCTTCTTCCTGTCGTCATCTCTCCTTGAAGAAGATGCGGAGTAGCTCAGAAAGGTGCATTGACTTCGCGACACACCGTATCCCAATTCTCCCCGAGGTATTAACGTTCTACAAACGGAGAGGACAAGATCAATCTCGACTTGCAGCGACGGAAAATTCAGATCCCGTTTGATGGAGATTCTCGCATAAGGTTGAACAAAGTTTACCCGAGGTAAACTTTAGCCAAGTAAGTGTTGCCCATGCTAGTAGAACCGGCCACGCTCCAACCTAACACTTTGTGCCAACTGTTGGTCTGTAACCTTGGGCCGATGATGGCCTATGAATTTGACCAACGCTGAATCAACGTTTTTAGTTGGTACTGGGATCTTTGTAAACTTGGCAACCGACTTCCAGCAGTTGTCATTTTTTTATATTTCTGAATACACATTATCGATTATAGTAACGATGACTTTGGTTTTCAGTTGCAAAAAAACGGTGGTTTAAAAAAATTACTTTTCAAATAAATCGAATTTGAGAGTTGGTACAGAATGCTTTATTGTTGATTGTAGTACATTGATTTTTCCGATTGTGTAACATAGAAAAAAAATACGGATTACAATTTTGTTTTACTTCGGTTCAACACCACAATCGTAAAAAAAATAGAACGACAAACAACTGCAAATTATTCTAAAGCGCGTTTGTAATTTGTACTTACAGTCTCTGACCCTATAAACGGATATTGTAGCTCTAAAGAAATTATGAACATTTATTTATCAACATTTTGAAAATTTATTTACAGGTCAGTGTAATTAACAATTATCTACATGGTCGCGTTGTGTCGAATGGAAGAAGCGCCAGTCAAGCGTCAGTTGTCAATACCGTCAAAACATGCGCGTTTATCGTCGATCAACTTTGGCCCGAGTTTACAATCTGATGCAGTTTTAACGTTAGCTATAACGACACAACGTTATAGCCCGAGCATTTGGGCAACGTTGTAACACCGTCACCTAAGTTCGGACTAGCGTTCTACCAGTTACGAGACTTATCCCGGTTATTTTGTGGTTGAGAGTAATGGGCGACTCTCGCTACTTAAAAATATTAATTCCACCATTAATTTGTTCTTCAGCTTTTTTACTATTTCTGGGTTTCTAGTATTACTTATTCTTCATTATGTGAAAAATAAGAACGTTTGTTTTCTTTAGCGCAATTATATATTTATAGTTATTTTGTGAGAACGATTATTTGAGTCATTTGATTAATGCACGATAACGAGATAATTCTGTTGATATTATTCCGAGGGTTCGTGTTATCGTGAAAGCAGATCTCACGGCATTCCTGGGTGAGTTTAGCTACGAGCATAAAAAGTCTCAAATGGCTTCTCACTTCATGAGATTCTATTCCTAAAACGAAAGCTTATTACAACGAAGCTTGCAAATATAGGGTAGTTGTGGTTTGATACAGAACTTTGGACATTTTCTCTATTCTCGGAAATCTGGTCCACATAATTGAGTAACAATCTTCGCGTACCGCATTTTCTGGACGATGTTACAGCTCGTTATATTATGAGTGTGCAATATACATACACGGTTCGCGGAAGGGCAATGTATAAACACAGATGAGGCGAAAGTTGGCGACAATATAAGTAGGTGAGTATACGAAAGCTGTGGCAGGTGCCTGGGTCGAAGGTCCGCTTACAGAGCTGTTGCTCTGTTGCTGTTTTACTCTGTTGCGCTACTTGGGACAGCGGTGTTGCTGATGCTTCCTGCTCGGCTCCGTGAAATTGGAGGACCCTGAGAACGCCTCGCGTAATCCTACGTTTACACCGAGTTCGGATTAGTGAGTACCACGGCAGCCGAGCCCTATACCTTACTATACGACTGCGGCTTTACTCTCCTCCTTTTTCCGTTACTCTACTCTCATCCTGACCACTTTGCCTCCTTCCAACTTCTTCTCTTTTTATTCGATGCAGAAGTGTACGGAGACTCGCCGCAATTGGAACCCACCGGACCCGCAATGTTTTTTCATACGATTTATAAACTCCGGTAATTTTTCATAAGTCTGTATTCCCGAATGGCTACGGTAGAATATAAACGAGATCACGTAAGCCATGCTTGGTATATTTATGAAATTAGGAAATCGCACAATACTTTCGGACATGACGTAAGTCTGTTTTTTTTTAGACGTGAAGTCAGCCTTTGGTTTCACCATAACCCATCTGGTCTGGAATTCGTTAGAGAACATTCGAGTAAAGGTTAAAGTTTCTAGGACCATGCTTCTGATATTCGTTCTGAATTAAACAACATTGACGCTATAGACCGTATACCAGTGTTGAATATTGCGTTGACTTTGTCTGTACAGTGATACTGTTCTACACGCGTAAGAAAGTCGCTCTGCATTTTATTTTTAAATTTCCGATCGATCTTGTAATATAAAAGTTATGAAATCTCGCGTCCCTTTCTGTCTCTCGAACGAGATAAAGAAATGTAACGACATACGTCAACTGTAATAATAAACATTTCTTATCGCCACGACTGTTCATCACTAACATGACTGTAATCATTGTGTAATCCGAGAGAAGGCCCCATCAACCAAACCTTGAAGCTCTAAGGCTCATGCGCTGCCGATATTAATACGCTACGGAGGTGATAGCGAACGAATGATAAGATATACAGACTGTTAAGTAGGACTGCAAGGCGCCTCGAGTTTATCAAATGATTCAAGTTTCGATTCAACTTAATATTAGAAAGATATTTTTAGAAGAGCAAAGTTAATATACGTAAAGAAAAGAGTTATTGGGAAACCTTATAAATGGGTTTAGACAACCAACCGGAATAGTTAGCTTAGTGCAAACTTGCTTAGTAACCAACGGAGATTGCAACCTCAACTCACCGGTTTATCTGTTGATGCAACGAATCAGTTCGTTGAAGTCTTGAATGTGACTCTAGGTTATGTATTAACAATGACAATGATTACCAAGCGTTTCGTGCATTACTGGTCAAAACATTTCACAATTTATGTACCACATGTTCAATAAATTCCACGATAATATCGTTGCTTCAAACAATAGCGTTGTTTGTCATTGTAATAAGTATACTAGTAGCAAAATTCAACCAATCGGTAATGGGAATCATCACGTAGGTTGCCGGTTACATACAAATGTTTGTCGCAACTACTGCTGACGTTAGTTGCGTCAACTAAGCCCTCTTGTCGTGGTGACAGACATGATTGCAGGAACCAAGTCCTTGGTCTTTCGTACGATTTGTCGTTAACTCACCGAAAATAATTAACAACACTTTCTCGATTTGGTTTCTGTTATTAATTCGCGGCATGATAAATGCTGAAAAGTAGTTATGGCAATCACTTTTTTTCCCGTGTATAACGGCGGATCACGTCAGAAATTAATAATCTATAAATAGTTCGTTTTTCTGCCTTCTGTTGCTAATTTTTTCCAGGATCATTGTTGTGGCTTCGTACTTTTCCAGAAGCCATTTATGCTCTCGAAAACCAAAGCTGGTCAACACGTAGCATACGCGAACACAGTAATAATCTCTTGGTGGGTGCGTAGAAGTGCTGAAAACGTTATAATAAGTTGGCGCGAACGGGCTGGTCCGCGAGCGAATGAGCAGGCGTTTGCGCACACGTTCAATGAACAAAACGCTTTTGTCATTCGGCGCGACAAAGCCGTACAAGGGAGCCGCTCACGCTCGCATTCTCTAGTCTCCCAGTTCAGTAACCGCAAAGTATATAAAGCGGAAACCGTACACCAACAGCAGCAGTAGCAGGAGACGCGAGTCGTCGTTTCTACTTCGGCTGCCTGTTGTTCTCAGCCACTGTTCTTATTTGTCGCGCGAACGAGGAAACGAACTAATACTAAGGCTGTCCACACGCGCGTCTGATGCAGTCTCTGTTGCCTAGAATAATGAGTAATTACACGATTTGCCGGAAGGCAAAATGGTGTAACGGTATATCAACATTTTTCGCACGATTCACCTAAGTATTACTAAAATAAATAAAAGAGTCCATAAAATAGAAATGAAAAGCACGTCTTTGAAATTAATATCAAGTACGTAAAGTTAAAAAATTAAAAACTGAAAATTGTTAGTCAGAAACGATCGTTTGCAGTAAATTTCTGATATATCATTTTTAAAAAAAACCAGAATGCAAGGTAGAACCTTGCACATTGCTTCCTAATTATTTTCCTTTTTTTCCACAAAGTAACTTCCATGAGAAAGTATGTTGATCAATGTTGGCTTCCTCACGGAGGAAGCTGTGTAAAAAATGAAAAATAATCAGAAAGCCATGTGCAATATTCTACCTTGTATCCTTATTGAAAAAAAATCAACGTTTAAAAAAACCCGAACGCCTTTGTCAATTTTGACCAAATATCCCTGAACGATATTACGTACATATTCGAAGCTTTAGCTCGGTTTGTCAAATATTTCGAAAATAGACAAGGTTGAAACTTAAAAATTCAAATTGCTACATAATTTTAATCCTTCTACGTATCTTAATCAAATTGAATATATGGCACCACTGAATATTAGTTCGTTTCTGTAGAAAATTTGAGTTCAACTGGTCATAGTTGACGTCAATTAGAGCGACAACGTCAATTATTCGAAAAATTGAAAAATCATATAAAATCCGAACCTCTTTATAAATTCTGCGTAAATTCAATACCGATCGTCTTTGAACGTTACTTTATTTGCGTAAAGCTAATTAGCTCGATAGCTACAAGATTTATAATGCTAGACGGCGCACATACTTTTCAAAAAATATAAAATTGTATAAAAGCCAAAAACACGTATTTCAATTATTCCGTAAACTATTGGAAACAAAAGAGTGTAACTACTGTATATGTGTAACAAATTTGAGATCAATTGATAAAGTCGGTCTCAACATACAGATGTTTGAATGTTCCAAGTACGCACGTGCGCACGTACGTACGGATGCACACACACACACACCAAGATATTTTTTCTAAACGACTTTTCTGAACGTTTGAAATAATTCTGGGTCTCCTGATGTATACATTTATTTTTTTCACGAATACAAAGTTTCTTCTATGAGAAAATAAAAATAACAAGACAACAAATATGAAAATTACTATCCATTTTATGAGCTGCAGTATTTCCTTCACTCTCGATGCAACATCCACTCTGACTTTATTACTCGCAGAGCGCTGTCACAGTGCATGTATACGTTTTATTGAGTGCATATACTATAGCACGATCGGCCTACAGGGTGGATTCGTTGTTTACTAGCCGGGAAGGGTGGGCGGATGAATCATCACTGTATGGACCACGGGTAGCTTCGTCCCCCTTCGTAACAACGTGTTTTCTCTATTCTAACGTAGTTCGAGGGGTGGGGATGTAGGGGTCACGCGTAATAAGCGCGACACCCTTCTGGAAGGCCGAGCTACCCCTGTTGTTGCGCTGAGGTACGTTCAGGGGACCCGACGATAATTCGTCGTTCGTGTAGTCGATTGCTGTACCCCGGTCCAAGGGATAAGAAAAACTCCAACATTTGCAATTTTAGCCGGTTACCTCTGGGGGAAATATAATGGAAAACCAGGCCAGGGGGCTGGTTGATGCACCGTGATAATGTGCACGCGCACATCCAGATGATATTATGCTTATACCGCTGAGCTTACTGCTGAATGAAACGAGAGGGGCGATGGCTGAAGAACCTGGGAGCGTGTGCACGCGAGGGAATGCGGAATTACTGGCATGACGCGTGCTCCGCGTAGTCAACTTGGGGGGGGGGGGGGGGGGATAGACGCAGAAATTACTATCAAGCACAGAATATAAGCGCATTTGTGTCTGTCCGTGTGCATATCGTCTTCCTGCGTGAGATTCTTCGGTTAGAAATGTATTTACTGTATCAGGAGCAAGTTTGCCCAAGTCTACAGCGGCAAAAGTAACCGGAAGTGAATTTGGTGGGTTGATTAATTGAATGAGAACATTCTTTTAATTAATACGGTTTACCGTTACATCAATAAATGTTCGTAACGCAACTTTATACTAAAACCACCGTATAAAACTGTTCACTCTGAAGGATTTAAGAGAAATTAAATTACTAATGCATATCAGAGTTGTAAAAAAAGAAAATTTGTACTATTAGAAGAGGGGGCGGGAGATAAAAATTGATCCATCGAGCTCGGATCTCACGATCACGTATGGCGCTTTTATATATTCGTGCACGAGAGCCCCCTTAGGCATGAGTCAAGAATGACGATGCGATCGGGCTTGTGGAATGCCCGTCTCTCTCGAATTGCCAGTGGTAAACATACGCAGTACCACGCACACGAGAAGTACTGGTAATGGAAGCTGCCGTCGAACGTTGTTGGCATACGAAAATATCACTTAAATTATCGAGTCGGTATGCCTTGAATTGCCAAGAGGGTAAGACTCGATATTGAGGTCAGTACTTTGAGATTACGCAGTCGTACATGCAAAAACGTCGTCACAAATAGGAAACGGGTAAAGAGTCAAAGCATCGGAATCGTACTGTCGCGTATATATCTCGCGGCCCCATGCACGAAAAAGTCCGACGGAATTCCGATGCGAGTGTACTGTTACAATATATACAACAGTTCTGTCTGTCGCCCCTCGAATTTACCAAATAGACTGGCGCAGCCCGCACACAGATACGAATATGTATATATGCAGGCAGGCATGTTTTAGACACCCTGTTCCGACCACCGTGCGAGTCCGTCTTTTGTTACGCAAAACTATGCAGTTGGGGAACAAACGATGGAATAAATTGATACAGGGTGTACACGACAGAAAATTTTAGGCAAGGGGGGGGGGCTGCAAAACGGACGTGGTGTGTGTGTGTGCATATGCGCGTGTGTGTAGACTACGAACATCGAACACTCTGAACCGATTGGACAACCGGAGAGAAGGTGAACTAGTTATCATGGAGTAAGTGTACAAGACGAACAAGATAATAATTAAAAATCATCGAGAGCCAATCGAACCCGATCGATTCGTAATTATTAGCGGCTCGTACGGTGCAGACCGAATGCAACAACGGGAGTTGTACAGCAACGGCTGATTACCCGTACGAGAGACCCATTTATTTTCGTCGCGGTTCGTTTTTTTTTATTCTGTTTCATATGTTTCTTTTTGTGTCCTTACTTCTTACTTTTCTGCGTTACTTCTTGCGAGGTTCAACGATCTTTTTATTTATTTATTTAATTTTCGTTTTGCTGTATACGTGAGTTTCTCTTTAACGAAGGCGAAACGAAATGCTGATGTAGTTGTTACGAGAAAACAGATAGACCAATGGTGAAGAACCACACGAGAGCACACAGTACTCACAAAGAAAAATACTATACACAGATGGAGAGCTAAAGCAGAGGGCAGGGCTCCTGGGTGCGGTCGCTTGGCCGCGATCGAGAAGCCCTTCAACTTCGACGTTGCGAACAATGAAGCCCGCAAGGACCGCGTTGAGGGCGAATAATCACGCGGTCCCTCACCTCTGAGAATAAGCTGAAAATGGATGAAGGAAGGAAATACAGAGCAGCGAAACGACGTAGAAAGGAGGGAAATAGAGGAAAATAAGAGTCCATTGCGAGGGTGACAGGTTGGCAGCTCGCCGAGAATGAGGCCGTTCAGAATAATCCCCGTCCCCCGTCCTGTCACTATATCTATCATGCTCAAGCGAATAAACGTAACTTAATGTGTGCGGGTCAAGTTCCTCTACCCTCTTACCAACTATCGAAGATCGACTTTGGAAAAAAGATCGAAGCGATTGCAACAAAACCGCATCTGACTATTTTCGATTACTTATAGGACCTCGCAGAGATTTCTGAGAGAAGCGAATCTTCACTGTATGAGGATTTCTTATTATAACTCGATGGAGAGATGGGACGGGGGCTATGTGAATTCCTGCGTCAAGCATTGGGGAATACAAGCCCCCTAATTTTTTTTTCAATACGTTACGCTCTCCCGATAAATAGACTAATTTGTCATTAATTGGTTGAACACATTCGTCACTTGTTGAAATTAAACGTACAATGCGTGAATCGTATTTGAGCAGTTTGAAACATCGCTCATAGTTGGTTCGATATATCATTTCTTTTACTTCTTAGAGGTCGAGTGTCTAATTAATTAAATGAAACGACGACACGCGGACGAGAAGATCTTCCAAGATTTACGAATTATATTAATAATGATGCGAAGAGAAGATCTGCACGAAGCTCATTTCTAGTTATTCCGTTATGTCTCGTAATAATACTTCATATTAAAATGCCGAGAGAATCACGTTGAGTAGTAGGGAGCTGGTAGCCAGGAAGAACAGGAATACTAGGTACTGACTGCCGCTAAGGAGAAAAAGTGCGGTCGAAGAGATGAGTGGACGCGCGCGCGCGCGCGCATCCACCCAGAGGAGGAAAATCTCGTTCGTAGAAAGCTCGAGCTTCTGCAGCTGAGGACTCGAGGGACGAGGAAAAGAGCGCAAGTCATGGGAGCGGAAGTTGTCGTGAGAGAGGACGAGTTGAAAAACTGCTCGAGCTATTTCGTTAAGAGACGGGCGTTACCGGTGGGCACGAAAAGGCTCTGATGAACAACGCGGGTATGGACCCACCGAGGATATGGGATGGAAAGAGAGAAACGGAAATAAGAACGGGAGATAAAGCGTCGGAGATATAAACGAGCACCGAAATGCTGCAGCAGTGGTTCTTTTCTTCTACTTTCGGTTTCAGAACAAAATTAACAAAAAAAAACTCTGCTTGAGTTTAGGAAACGCGCGAAGATGAAGAAGAAAGGAGGAAGCAGATTGTGGGCTGCGCAAAACAGTGGTTTAATGAGCGAAAATAGAGGACTTTTGTCAACTGAGATGACACGGCGAGAGATAACAGCATTTTAAACGAAAACTACTCAATCGTTTATAATATTATTGCAATGCAACAAATATATTTATTATTAAATAAGCGAATCCATCTTCGAAATTTGCACCCGACATCCACCTGATAGTTGCGTTTCTTTGTAAAATGCTCACTGTTATACTGAACATTAATGTTTTCTTTTCAAATAATCAACGGCTTCTCCAAGTTTAGTGGCAAACACGTATTGAAAAAACTGTCGCTAACTATCGCCATCTGCATTCATTCACAAACTTCAAAGCAGATAAGTACGAGCGCGAGTGGACTACATTTTAACAAGTTCTTGTGATTGACATCTAACTCAACTTTTTTTCTATTCAGAGGAGCAGAAATACTGCTCGAGTACATCTAATCTATCAACAGGAATTTTGTGAGTAGTAAGCCCTATTGTGTATAATATGTCGGTATACGTGTATTACGATATGCACCTAGAGGAGACAAGATATATATCTATATAAATCTATGTGACGTACGTACTTGAGGTACGTGAATATAAATGAGACTAACGAGCTCTGTAATGCCGGTAATGATGCTAGATTGTCGCCTCTTGGCCTCTCGGACTGGGTGAGTCCAGCGGCAAGTAGAACGGTCAGCAATACTCCCTCTGGATTCCATACCGGTGATGCGAGAGCTCCGAGCTGTCGGACATTTGCATGGTCCATCGTAATTCTAGCTGCGACTATCCGCGTTTACGTCTTATTGACGAGAGTTTAGGATAACGTGAATATATTATGAGTGTGATGCCACGGTACGTTGTAGTATAGTGCACTGAACACTGAATTTCCTACTCTCTAGTGGTACTCTATATTCCGATTACGAGAAATACCCTCGTTATTAAGAGCCAACTAAAATAATTGTAACGATGAGTTATGCAGGAAATCAATTTCTAGATTTTAGCGTACATATTCTAGTTTATCGTGGAGATTTTTTTCTAATTCATATAACGAAAGTTCAGAATAATATAATTACTTTGATAATTGTATTATTATTTGTATCTTCAGATAAACGGATGGAATTGTTAAAAACTATCCTCTATAGAAATATTGGACCGAAACCCAAACACCATAGCAAACTGAAAATACTCCAGCAGTTTGGTGAATTTCCCCATCATGATGAATTAAAATGAATTACGTGCATACGGTTTAAGAAGCATTTCCATACGTATTAGCGTCGGTGCATAGATTTCCCGACAGGGAGGAGGGGGGATGAATTTTGAATCGTTAAAATTGTCACACGACAATCTATGTTGTACCAACTACCATGGTATTATAAAATTGAGACGCTGCCGACACTCTTCATGTTGAATTATATTATTAAATCACCTACACGTGGAGCATAGGATAGGTCTAAAGGATTTCGAAGCTTAAAAATATTTCTATATTTCGTTCATCGTCCAATCCCACACGCTCCAAAGCTATATGTGGTATTAGTCGCAAGAATGCCAAAATATTTTTGAATAGCTATACTGAATTGAGAGAATATCATGATATTGTTCTCTTCGTGTGGAAAAAAAAGTCGTTAGAAATGCAAGCAGCTGTTGCAGCGTAGGAAGTCAGAAGCGTGCTGAGGGAGTGAGTGAAGCTATCCGATCGTAAGTAACAGGAGGGGGGAGTGCACTCTTGGCTTAAAGAGTTTTACAAGTACGCGAGGAGTGAAAACACTAGTGTATGTACGCCATTGCGCTGTATATACATACTATACCGTGAAGATGTAAGCAGAGGGTGTTAGCCCCTGGCACGTACTCTTATTTTGTCGCGTTAAGGCGAGGCGAAACCTCTGTATTTCACCTATGAGTGCGAAAGAGGTAGAACTAGTATGGCCGACACGGCGGAAAGAAAGAGAAACAGCACATCTGTGTAAGTATGGAGGTTTCGCCTGGCCTTAAGACGCCGGCGGTACAGCTTTATTGAGTATACACATATGCCATGGCCGAATTTAAAAAGTAGAGACAAAGAAAAGGAAAAAATAGGTAAGAGGAGTCGTCGGATTTGTGTGCGGTGTATGGATGTTACAACAGCAGCAGCAACAGCTCTCTGCTCGGTGGTGTGTTACTGTACGTACAAACCCGAGGCGCAACGAATTATAGGAGCTTATTAACGTACCGGCAGCTGGTGCCCCCCGTGTAATCCCAACTACATCCAGAGTTAGGTACAAACTCGACCGCATACGAGAAACCGGAGCACTAGGCGTAGTACCATTTCGTGTACATATAGTGTATAAAGCTAGCAGCCATAGCAGGGAGTAGTTCCTGTGCCCAGATCTCTCGGATTCTCGGCCGCCCTATGCTTCTCGAGGTCCACTCGCGCATATACTCCGAGGGGAAAGGGGGACCAATGGCGTTATTGTCTCTAATTTAAAGCAACGATTTCCTGTCATGAGATGGAACGGTACAGATAACACTTATAGCTCTACTATTCTACTACAGTAATCTATAGAAAGATGTGTCCTTGTTCTAATCGCAATGAAGCAGTCGTTAAATTGACTAAATCTAAATCGAAGATTCAGAAACAGGATTTATTTGATTTATCGTTTGATTTGGATTAATGCAGCGTATTTTCTAAGTATATTGAAGAGACAATTAGAACAATAATATTCAAGTCTTTCTGTATTATAAAAATATCTCCCAGTCACTGTCTCCATGTATAAGATGGGAGCTCGGACTGTATGTTAAAGTTACAGAGTAGTTACTCTCCCGGAGTGGCAAAAGTTACGGGTCAGCTGAAGCTAAGGAGTGGTTAAAGTCCCGTGTTGTCTAATGTCCCGGAATGTTTAAATTCATGGAATGGCTAATGTCCCGGTGTTACCACAATTCCGGAGTGGCTAATGTCGCGACTAACCAAAGCCCCAAAGTGGCATATGTCCCGGAGTGGCTATGGTTCCGATATGACTTAAAACTCGGTGTGCTCAAAGAATAGGATGTTAGAACAAGACAATCAGAAGGAAAAATAATGTATAATTGCGGTGGAAACAGTATACAATCGAGGGGGAGCATAAAAACATCGGGGGGAAACGAAAGAAGTTCGGCGAATAACACGTTTTGGTAAGTAAAAAAAATTGATCAAGAGGAAATAAATAACTTCGGATCGGGAAAGCAAAAGACAATCTGAAGAAACACAAATAAAGAAAACGATTGAGCAGACGAAAAACAAGACAGGAGTACCAAATTGCAAATAACTTTTGTAAATTTTCATTCTGCAAGTACGTTAATATACTAAAATTTTCGTTCATTTAAAGTTACAATATATTTTGGGGTAGCCTGATATTGTTCTTCAAAAGGCAATTGGTAATAGCATCGCCTCGTAAACGGAGACACTTACGCCCGTGAAATATCTTACTTGTATTTTGAGCATTCAGTCTTACTTATAATTTTTTTTTACTTCCAAAATTAGCGTGGCTGATTTGGCATAGAATACCTGAATATACACAGTAACGTTAATAGCAGACGGAAATACCGTTGATAAATTTAGAATTGCAGTTGGATTAATGGACTACTTACATAAATTAATTTTAATGCATAATAAAATCATCTGTAATTTACCATCCAACCT
Organism: Cylloceria caligata; assembly: GCA_963942595.1. NCBI lineage: Eukaryota > Metazoa > Arthropoda > Insecta > Hymenoptera > Ichneumonidae > Cylloceria > Cylloceria caligata. The sequence goes on along the minus strand of OZ012710.1, from coordinate 12,390,983 downwards.
AGTTTTTATTCTCTTTCTCAGGCCTTATAAAACCTTTAATTGGAAGTATACAACAATGGTTGAGATTTAAAGACGGCCATTCGAAAAATCTTCAATTTTCGCGTTTCACTATATTCAAGTAGAGCTGTATTATCCAGAAGACGGGACCAAAATTCCCTCGTCACTTTCAGAGGTGAAAAAGTTGACTCTGGCTAGTTTAGCCAGATATTACAGTATATGGGTACTCAAGAGAGTGGTCATGTGTGTGCCCATAGCTACACGTAGGTTTACCTACAATTTCCTCCATTCGAGTTGGAGCGAGCGAATTGAACGAACGCCAAAACACGCCGGTCCAGAGAAAGCTCTTTCCCTGGAAACTTGGTAAGCGCGACTACCTATGGAGCTATACGTACTCGTAAAATAAAACATAACCGCGAGTCTCTGGTGTACCCGGTGATAGTTCCAGCGGTCTCGCTTGATTACCAATGCGGCGTGAGGAGTATTGTCATTTCGTCGGGAATCTTTTATTTTTCGCCTCCTGTTTGCTCACAAATAGCGGAAGTTGTGGGCCGATAGCCAACGGTGCGACGGGCAAATACCCCGAGGTCCGCACAGTGAAACTCACCATTTATTACCACAATTTCGGTAACAGGTAGCCTAGTAGACATTTTTATAAACTAGTCACCTTCATCGAAACATCGAAACGATAACGAGCGTTGTTTTGGAGACGACTATTTTTTATGGTTCAATCCTACTTAATCCCTAAAAAAAATAATATTGTGCGACCCGTACAAAATCCAGCACCATTGTTTCATTAAAAGTTTTAACAACGGTAAAAAAGAATTCTACCGAGAATTCGAGGAAAACATCGACAGAGAAAAATTCTAGAGAATAGAAGTTCACATGCACGGTAGATATTTTTTTTTTAATTTAATATTCTTTTGTTATTGCTTTTGTCGTAAAAAGTATTATGAGAAAAATATAAATCGGGATCTAAGTAGAATGGCACACTGCCGAGAGGTTCAATATTATCACCAATATACTTTCGGGTCTCTTTGACTCGATCCTCCTGTGTTCTTTCGTGAATACTTGGACTCGCGCGACCTAATATCGCACGTCTGTCGAACCGACGGAACGGCAAGAACACGACCTCTTTTAATCGAAGCCACTAGTTTAAGCCACATGTTAAAAGGTTAATACTGCCAAATCTATCGAAAGAAACTTAACAGACCGAAGTACGTTGTGAATTCTAAAATGCAGTACACTCTTTTATGATAATGAGTTAATACAGAAACGCAATAAACGTGTTTCCATATTAACTCGCCAATTGATTTGGCCATAAAATGTTCCTTTGTTACTATCCAATATAATGAAATCATGAGTTCTCAGTTTATAATTAATCATGTCGCTGTATACATAATTTTTCGTCAAATGTAATTAATAAAGTTCATGTGCTCGACGATACGTGTGTTGGTTCTTTTCAAATGATTTCACAACTTCTTTTATATGTACTTGTCTATAATGTTTATACCGACGGAGTTTTTTTGGGGGATATATATATCTCGACATCGTGCTTCGCGTAGCGTTCGAAAAACTTTCTCCGTTGGCCCGGTCGAGCGTATTCGAAGGGTTGCTCTGCTTCACGAAGAGGGCAAATCAGGGTCTCTGGGTATATACACACTGTACCTCTTCTGCGCCTTTGAAAACGTGTGCTCCGCCTGCTGTGGAGAACCAGAGAGAGAAAGAGAGAGAGAGAGAGAGAGAGAGAGAGAGAGAGAGAGAGAGAGAGAGAGAGAGAGAGAGAGAGAGAGAGAGAGAAAACCTCTCTTTGCAGTGGAGTAAAGTAGTGACGCTACCAACGGTGCCAACTTCACTACACGTCAGGTACTGTAAATTCGCAAAAAAAATTCATAACAAATTTCTTCTTTCTCTCCTCTGTGAAATGGGAAAGCGGCATATGGGACCTCCACGATTCGACCGGAAATGCTTTTCACTTTGATCTGTGGGTCGCGCACTGCTTTTCTTCGAACGCTTATTTTCTCTATATTCTTTTATTTATTTTTCTTTCTCCTAAGTGTATCCTTGTCATGCAGATAGGAGCACTTGTGCAAGTACATAGTTATTGAATTTTGTATTATTTGTCCAACAGAAATCTCGTTCAGAGTACAAAGTGTTTCAAAAAGCTATTGGAATCCATGGAAATACAAGCAGGATTTATAGATATAAAAGCGAATACCTCTATATTTTTGGACAAACAAAACAAAGCCACTTTTCCATGCAATGTTTTTCGTCCCACTCAAGGAAAGAGATTTCAAGCTCAAGCTAACACTGAATTCTCGTCTGTGGAGCTATATTGTTTCGCAAATCTCTCGGTCTCTCTCGTTGATGTTCTGAACTCTCTGGCAAGCCACTCTACTTCTACTCTTCTTCACAGATTCGTTTCAGCGATACCCGACGAGCGCTCACTGGGAGCTCGGTTTGTTGCCGAGCGAGTTTTTTGTGTTTGCGCGATTAACGCGCGAGCCATGTAGTGGTCGCTCGCGCTCGGACTCTTTCCCGAAGAACCGGTGCAACGTGTACATGTGCAACACCATTCGACGGTGTGTGCGAGTCTCGCGGCGAATATACGTGTGGATACGGTGCTTGAACGGAACACCGTGTGAGTTTTCCCCCTCTGCCTGCCATAGCACGAAGGCTTGGACTTTGAAAATTAGCTGTCAAAACAACAAACGTTATCTATTTTGTAAAATTAACACGACGAACATGGTTATTGCAGGTTATCGCGTGATTTACCCTTTTTATCTGCCACCCTTTTACTATGTGTAACGTGGTAATGATCCAGAATACAATGAGTGAGCTCTTTCTAATACAGGAAGAACGGTTATAACGTAAATAACGCGGAAAGGGTTTCGGTTCAATCACAAGAAACACGCAGGATGATGTGTTACACGAGCTCTCTGTAGACTCTCCAAAGTCAAAGGATTTTTTTAAAAGTTGAATCTAATTTCGTAAAATACAAATGTTTCTTCGTTATACCAGTAGCTTTTTTCTACGATACCTAGAAATATCATCAGACAAGTATTGAATGTGAGTTGAATTGACCTAAATCTTTCGTCATAGAAATACAATGAAAAGGTCATTCGATAATTCGGGAATAAATTATAGTATTCTTCTCTCGGACAATAAACTTTACTGCAACGTGTTCAATATAAACTTAATCTATAAAGTTATAGAAAAAATTGACAAAATACTAGTCGCAAATTGTAACTAACGCTATTTATCTAATTACTCGAAAAAAATGGCAAGAATTATGATTAATTTGTTAATTAACAATTACAGTAAGATTAATATTTCAAGGTTTTGAGAAAATCTTTTAAAAAGTAGAATTAGTATCCGAGGTTAGAGAGCGCGTATAATGCACGCACACTGTTAAAATGCCATGTTTATGTAAATATTTAAATGCAACACCAAAGTGACACCAAAAACAGTACACGGAATGTGTACAATCGACGACTTTACACCGATGGTGACAGGATTATTCGATGTTTTTATTAACACAAATATAAAGTGAAAGTGCCATTAAATAGATGTTGAAGAAATGTTGACAGCTTTTCGATGTCGACATTGACATCGAGATAAGATGGAAGAATGATTATGAATGAAATTTTTAGTTTTAGTTTTACAAATTCCAAATCATAGCGTTGTGACGGTCAATCCCGAATTGCACGTAAAATATTTAATTCGTATGAAAAACATCCAAAACACTGTTCCGAAACCTTCAGAAATGTATCCAATTACCTCGTTAAACCCTTCGCACGTACATAGTAAAGTTTTCTAGCCCGCAAGGTTGAACTATTTGGTAAAAAAATATTATATAGTTATTGAAAAAAAAAAAATCGCAAGGAGACTTTAAAATGTTATTCTTTTGATCACACAGAAATAAATTCATTATAATCATCCGTTCCATGATATGTATTGCATACCGTTGATAAGTGAGACTGGAGTTCGTACTATACACAACACAGTGACGTTAGTAACGAATTAACTTCGCGTCGGGGTACATTTAACACCGTCGCGGATTACGTTTTCACCAATCTAAGCTGACTTTGTGGTTTATACTTCCAAGTGTAACATCTACACTCGACTCTCATATTTCCCACGACTAGCATGGGCAAATATGTTAACAACATTGATGGTGTAAAAATGAATCGAAAATAGTGTTAAACATAAAACAGAATTTTTCTTACCACTGATACCGTGCGATTTCACACCATGAATTTCTAACAGTGTATTGTCGGCGGCGGTGGGTATAGAAGAGACGAGCACCCCACTTTGCCCCAGGTGCTTTGTTCGCAGGGCATCGTGGTCCGTGCATCAGGTAGGTATGCCCAGGCTTGTGAAGCGGCGCGATCGGGTATATATACCTGCTGCTGCGGAAGAAAGATCGCACGGTCAGTAAGAAACTCCGTGAGCTCTACACGCTTCACGTCTATTAAATCTATATAGTCGAGAGCGCTCGAGCTCGGCTGTTATATTGCATACCAGAGGCGTGTAGTCACCAGAAGCAACGACATTGAGAATCTCAGCTCCGTGATATCAAAGAAATGTTTGTAACCTTGTAAACTTGAGATCGCATACATAATACTTATTGGATTATTGCGATGTCCGGTTAACGTGTAAAAATATATATTCGATCGATGCACGTGACATTTGTCAATTTCAGGCGAAGCAGAAAAATAAAACGTTAAAATAAATCAAGGAAAATAATGTGATAAATCAAAGAATCCTTAAAAACTTTCCGCATTACTTGCACCGTAGACTTTTACCGATGGTTTTATAAAGTTATCGACAACAAGCTATTGACTCATCGTGGTGCGATGTTGAAGCAAGTTTTTCTTGTCTCTCGAGATATATTATAAAGCTCGGGCACGCGAACGCCAACGTATGGACAAACAAGGGTGCATCGTCGTCGTCGTCGTCGTCGTCGCTGTCCCAGAAAGTTCGCAAAGTCTCTATGACCCGACCTGCTGCTGTTCTACCATTGTCCCAAGGCTGGTATAGCTCGTTCACGAGCGACGTTCACTCGAGTGGCATTACAACACCGAAACGAAATCCTACACCGCCTTCTTCTGTGGAATCCTGTACATGGCTAGTCCAGCGTCCGAGCTGTGGATATAGAAGAACAATGGCGCCTCGAGCCAGTCCTCGGTGCTGAGGTTCTCAGCTGCCTGTGCCTGTCCACAAGGCGCAGGTAGTTGGACCTGGGTATTATGTCTAAAACGGAGCAGTTGCTGAGAAGTGATGGTCTACGCCTCGGGAATTCACCTCCAATCTTCTCGCGCTTATCCTCCAGAATTACCTACAGACTTCTCTCGCCCTCCACCAACCGGACTACGAAGATTTTCATCAGATTGAAGAGATTCAATCATAATAATCTTTCAGTTTTGCTGAATAAATTGCTAATGCTGCTTCGAGAATAGGTACCTTTCACCATATAATTTAGACTACTTCAAGGGTGCGGATGTACAGTTTCGATGATTGGTTAAATACTCTGAATAACACGATTGATAAAATCACTAAAGTACCGCCTCAATATTAATATATTAACATTTTAAATGTCAAAAAAGTTCTTCGCTTATGGAAACGAACATTCTGTCTAACATTAAAGGGAATGTTTGTTCGGTAATAAATAAATAATTAATAATACTTAATTACAACAATATATATAGTTAATCACGAGCATTCTGTTGGAAGAACAAATTCTTCGGCAAGGCGTCTAGTGAACTAGCTGGAGCGCAAATAATTATCAAGCTAGATCTGGCAATGTATCAAGAATTTATTTGTCAGTAGATGATTGTACATATCATGGTTTTTGGCAAGTGAAAGTTACTTATTTTTATGTCAGTCATCCACATATTTGTGGGCTTATCGAGCCTCAGATTTATCACTCGGGTACACGTTACGAAAGTGTAAAGGAAATTGAAAAAAACTCGATATATACTTTTTTCCTATCTTTGAATCCGCTATTACACGACTTTCACGCGGCTCCTTTGCAATCACTAATTTACGATCGAGTTTCCTCGAAATTCCTGCAGTGGACCATAGTACGTCTTCACTTTGCTGAAGCTCTCGAGGCGCATGGGCTCGTAAACATCTTACTTATTTTTCTTTACAGATCTTTTATTATAGTGGCTACAACACAAAGCCTTCGAAGTATAGAACCCGTTGGTAACACAGCGTAGAGTAGCGGATAGTAGGTTACACCATGAAAATCTCTCAAGGTTTTCGCGTTGTATTCCATTCGAGGCAACTCGAAACACTACACCCGTTCGCGCGCCATGTGGTCGAGGGGAGAGAGCCCCACGGAAATGAATGGTACGGCGTCTTCGGTAGACAAAGGAGCTGGAGTGCGAGCGAGCTGCATAGTCAAGAGTCGAAGAACCGGAGCAGAGGAAGAAGATGAGGAGGAACAAGAAGAGAAAGAAGAAAGAAAAACAGGAGAGGAAGGAACGAAACGAAGTAGAGCGTCTCGAGACCGCCCCGTAAATATACGCACAACTATCAAACCAAAAAGTCTGCTGGTTAAGAAAAAGCCAATTCCCGATCGCACGTTTGAAATTATTAAACGTGACTAAATCGAAGCGGTGGTGGGTGTACGTGACCCGCGTACCTGTATACCAAAGAATTTATCGTCCAGTGGAGTGTACGAGCTGTTGATGGTAGACCTTCGATAGGCTGCTTTTCTACCGGGCATACCATGCTGGTTAGGCCGAACCCTTGGAAATTAAACCGAGGCCGAAAGATGAACCTCCATCCTGGATCAGGACTCCGACTAGCCCATTTGGCGTGGGCACCGCGTTCACTCGGCTCTCGCAAGTGGATTATACTTTTATGCGAATTTTTAATCGTTCGCAACTGGAATTCATGTGGCGAGTTTTACGTACTAATACTACAATGACAACTACAAATACAAATACAAATACATGCATGTGTTGACGAGAGACCCGGGGGCAGCACACCAAGCTCGGTTTTCATGCTCTACTTGCGACGCAGCAAATCGCCGACTAGCCTCGAGTTCGCTCAGAATTGCTCAGACCGCTCGTGTTATCACTACTCGGGCTTACACTGAATTCCAGTGTCTAGCTATCTTGGATTTTTTAAAACTCTTAGGCGCGTACAATGTAAAGCATGCGACATTACAATATGTACAGAAGCTGTTAAAATTGATTTCTTAGAGTGTCTGTAAGATTTATGTAGAACGAAGTGCTAAGAATGTAAAAAAGAAAAATCTCGTATAGCATGCTACGTTATTGTATATGAAATAATTGTATGATCACCAGATGAGAAGGTTTTCGAGTATATTTCTAACAACAGACCAATAAATTGCTATAAAATACTTATCTGTGGTGAGTGGTTCATAAAAAATGTAAATATTAAGTAAAACTCATCAACATTTGATAAAAGTCCTCCCACCAACCTATTACCTGTTCCAAGTATCATTATTTTTATCAAGATACAGAGAGCTATACCTTCGTATAAATGTAATTACTACATTCGCTCGTGAATTTTAGCAGAATACCGAGCAATATAATGATCTCAAAAAGATACGAAACGCGATTTGTGACCATTTTCACAGAAAAAAATTTAGGTCGAATAAGGTCTCTAGGAGTTTAGAAGTAAAAATAAATGATAAATGACCACATTAGTCTTAAGGAAGATACCGCTGTAATTGGGTCTTTAATTGACTCACGTTTGTCATTTAGCCTCCGGCAGAACTCGTGTCACGGGCCAGCGGTAAAATACTTTCGCCCTCGTGCTTCTACTGGACGCTTAAGTGCGACTGAACGGACAAGAGTACCGTAGACAAAGGGGGAGAGAGAAAGAGAGAAAGAACGACGAAGGTGGTCGCACGTGGCCACCTGTCGCCCCAGCGTAATCGCGTAAGGTGTAATTAACGTTGGTGCGAGCCGAGAGCAGGGTAGCACCGTTAACTAGCGCCGGACTCGTGGCGCGGGGTCTACTACGCGTTGCAGGGTCGGTGCACAGAAGCTGCGGTAACCGACTCGGAAATCATTCCGGACCATCGAAATTAACGTTTCCGCTCGTCCGCCTGCGAACTCTGTCGCTGTCCGTCCTACCCCGATATGCGCTGTGTATCGTACTCTCTCTCTCTCTCTCTCTCTCTCTCTCTCTCTCTCCCTCCCGAGGTGCGAGAGAGAGAGAGAGAATGTACCTCGGCCTCGTAGATTAGTCGCAGGCTCTCGCGTACGACTTTTCAATTCATATAAATTAAATTTCAATTAAATATGTAAAGGAGAATAGCGCACACACCCCGTATATCTCATCGAGCGTCCGAGTGACAAAATAAAAAAATAACAGATTGGTGTCGCTGTATATTTATCCTATATTTCCCCGGAGACTGCAAGGGCCAAATATACCTCCACTCTCACGCATCACCGTTGGGAAATGCTCGTTGTCACGGACTTCATAGGAAATTAGAAACATCCCCTACCCCCTCCTAGCCTGACACTCCTGTGTCACGCGTTACTGTATACACGAGCTTTTCAAGAATTTCTCGGCGCTGGGTGGCCCAACAGTCGACGCACTGCGCATACGAGAGCCTAAAAAGAACGATAAAAGAAATGCTCGGGTAGCGAACGGTACCCACGCGGAGCTCACGTTCCGTTAAAATGCTCGTTCCTGTAGCAACAGAGGTACTGTGATTCAAAGAGCGTAAAGTTATACGTAGCCGAGCGCGAGAAAATAGACACCATAATACTATACAGGTATGCGTAATCCCTCGAAGAATGACTTTCCGATAACTTTCTTTCGAACGTTCAGTGAAAAAAAAAAAACGAATCGTTCAAGCAAACTGAGACCTTAAAAATTTTTTTAAAAATCAAATGGAGCATCAGTGATTCCGAACAACTACGAGTTTCTCTAAAAATACTTTTGACAGTCTTTTATACCGGAATCCGCTTTATATCCAAACAATCGAAGTACTTTGAATCGAAATAACTTTTAAAGTACAACAGTAATAGAAAAGCATGAAATGTAATTAATAGAACGGTGGTATCTTGTTAATGCGTGTACCGTAGCCTCCAACAATCACGCACTCAAGGAATTAATCTGATGCCATTGATTACCAATCTCAGAGGTACTTCAAACAGCCAGAGCGTACAACACACGGGGTATCGTCGAATGAATTCCGCGAAATTGCTAAATACTAGAAAGAAAAGTGCCGAGCATGCGATGTAACGAGATATCAATTGCTTCCAGAATCGTTAATTGCATTCGACGGGTTTCGCTCGCTTAGGCGATAATTGGTAGTTCGATCCACGGAGAATCGTTTCGTTTCAGACAATTCGTTATCTCTCGCGATATCTGTTGTACTAGTAATAGAACGTAATAGAAAGAGTAACACATTTGTAGAAAAAGAAAAACAATGCAAGTAAAAAAAAACGGTTGAAGAACGAGACGAGAAAACCCGAGACCTCGAGTTTATTGACATTGTGAGGAGAGGGGGGGGGGCATGCAACGCGCGCACACGGACACACGCGACACATGGTTTAAATGGTGCACCGTCAGATATCCGATCGTTGAAATCGCACTATCAAAACAAACTTGACGGATGCGTGTATGGGAAGTCTAGGTTGCAGTTACCCACTTCTACACTTCTACGATCTTATTTAAAATTTTTGGATTTCCATGATCAAATAATATTTCTGGACGTTAAAAAAGAAAATAAACGAACGGACGAACGGACGAACTTTAGTTATAACTTTCTGCATTCTTTTCTTAAAAAATAACAAAAACGATCCATCGCTTTTTTTTCAGGTGACTTTAATTTACATTTACTTTCACGTTAACAACGGCTTTACTCTCGGTTAGTAAATTATTTTTTCAAACGTCCGTTAACGTTCATTTATTCGTGAAATAAATAAAATAATTTATTTTTTTATTGCTTGCGTTTACTTTTATGTCAGTACAAAATATTAGATTTCTATCCATTGAGAATATGTAGAAAAATAATGATAAACAGTTGTCGACTGATTGTCGAGGGTGGAAAACATAAATACATGTTTAATCGTGAGGCTTCAATGAATCTCTGACACTTGTATCGATCAACATCAACAAGTCGGTGTTTATTGTTCTGAGAAAATAGCATCAGTAATTTATTCCGTCACTTGGACTTGAATTTGAATTTAAAAAATTATAAATTACAAAAAAAAAATATGACCAACGTCTGAAAAATATTCCTAGTCTGAACAATCGTATGATCGTCCCTTTAAATCGTTAGTCATCGTTTATGTATCAACGAAATTTTCAAAACTTTATCTCGAACGTGTCAACGCTTGCTTCGAAATAAATAAGATCGTGCTGAGATCCAGGATTCGAGCAGCAAGAGACCGTTACTCGAATATGGGATAATATATCAAAGAAATCTTTTAATTCGCCAAGCTTTCCATTTTTTACATTTTTATTTTATTTTATTTTTTATTTTTACGAGAATATCTTGTCGGTCCGAGACATCGAGGATACACAGATCGTCGGTGTTCACCAAATCAAGAGAGACGGAACGAGTGGAAGGTAACAAGGAAAGGAATGAAAGAGGGAGAAGACCGAGGGTTCTCCCGGGCACCGAACGAAAACGAGTTTAGATCATGGTCACCTCTCCTGTACACATAACCAACAACTGTTTAACTGCATATGTAGCACAAGTGGTGTGTTGTATATTCAAAGTCAAAATTCTCGAAAGTTACTGACCTCATACGACGATGTCCACGCGTCGTCTCTCGTTCGTGTAATCCAAAGTTTCAAGTGTTTTGACGAGCAATTACCGTATATACTAATTCGTATACAAACAAAATATATTTCACACGAGTAGGTAAGCAATGAAAATAAAACGAAAACGGGATAAATCACTGTTCACTCAAAGAAAATACATTTTTTTAAACTTCGAAGAGTGGGCTTTGTTGACGAAAAAAAAAAAAAATACAAAACAAACACTTCAGATCAACATGCACAAGAGAATTTCACGAGGGCGTCATCGATCCTTGAATCCATCACGATTTTTCGCACTGTCAATTTGGCAGTCGTCAATATCTTTACGTTTATAACGTACTAAGATCGTAGAAATTATGGTTACGCGATAAATAGTCACGTTCAACGAACGTTTGTAATAGCTGTATTACGCGAATCGTTTGGTATGTACGATATAGAAAAACACACAACGCGGTTAATAGATCGCGTGATTCGACTTCCACGTGGAAGCACCGACGACAAATAGATCCGCCACGACGGAGCGGCAAGCCGAAACTAGCGAGTCGCACTGTCGGCGAGAAAGGCGAGCCTACCGGTGCCCCCACCTCTTTGGTAAGTTCTCCCACCTCGCAACGTCGGCATTCGCTTCACGACCTCTTACACTGCAGGCCAACCAACCCAGTCCCCAGTGCCTTTTCCCGTGGTGTCTGTACTCGTTCCTGCTGCTTCTGCTTCTGCTTTTGCTGTGGTGTTGTCACTGTGCCCTGTTTCTCCTCGTCCGCGTTCGGTCCCTTCGTTCGGTTCTCTTGTATAACTTTGCAATACACCTATACGCGTCGTCGCGTTATGCTTCGATGCACCCGGTGCACGCAACTTCGAAACTTATACCCACGTTTTACGTCCTGGGTATTCAAGTGCATGTGGATGTCGTTCTATCGTTGGTACGTCGTAAAATTGGACGAGTCTCACAAAAATTCTTATCACCGATACTTTCTGGCAATAGTTAATGAGGGTTTGCTTTTCGAAATTAAATTGCTCGTGTCCCGTGAATAAAATTAGTATAAGTCTCTTTGAACGACTAAAACTTATCATGCACTAACAAAAAAATGTACATAAAGTCGACGATACATTAGTTCTAAATAATAATAAGTGTACAGTGAATAAAAAATTTGTAATAATCTCGTTATTTCTTTTAGGTCTTAACTATTTTAACGCTTAACTGCATAAAAATAGATCACATGAATATTTATGTTGCTTTTTTTATTGTACAACGAGAAATATTTGTAGTCTGTGTATGCGGTTACGAGATTACAGAAATTAAAAAATATTACAGCGTTTATCACTGAAACATTATCGGTAATTCGTGTAGTCAATTTAATCTAAAAAGAATGTAGGCTGTATTGGCTCAATGTCAGAATGTACCGTAAGATGTCCTTCGCAACAATATTGATCTCGATTTGATCGTGGAGCCACCATAGTCACTTTTTCGGATTGGATCGTTCCTTACGCTCGACCGGACCGTTTTGTTATCTACCCTACTTGCGGAGTTCTCCTTCCTCCCTCTAGCACCGTTTTCTATTATTCATTGTTTCCGTCCGTCCCCATTGTGCTTAGGTGCGCGTGAAATCGTATATCCTTTCGACGCGTTCTCTCAGGAGGCGGGAAAAGATCTTTGCCACGGTATACATATATCTGACACACTGTGTCTGATACGTCCATGCACTCAATCACTCTAGATTTTTTATGGGAGTGATTCGATGATTGCAAAACTTGATAAGGGTTCTACATGAATTCGGAGTAACGATGAACATACGACTTACGCTTTCAAGTTCGTAGTTTACAAAACGAAGAAGATCGTATTTTCTCACCGTGAGTATCTATGTATTTCATTTCACACCTCGCGCACCATGGTATTAAGCGAAGATGCGATGCCTTAACTTTTCCTTTCTCGTTGCATTGCAACGTGGGTTATATCCATTAAGGGCGCTGATCGATTTTGCAATTGCATCAACATCCAACACGCTGGTAAAGTGCATGAGATACCAGAGTAGCTGCCACTGCTAATGCGGATAACAGACTACTCGAGCAAAAATTATAAAAAGGTTTTACTTGGTTGATTTGCTGGCATAAAATTTAAGGAAACCAACCGGTGAGCTCTCGCACTAGTCGAGAAATATAGATAAGTGGCTAGATGCCGAACAAGAAGATCCTCACCATCAATTTAATTAAGGCGAAACGAAATCTCAACACTTTAGCTTTTCGGCTCTCACTCCGTCATCAAACGCCATTTAACTATGTTTCTCTCGTATTCATATATATTTCGCGTCGCCTTTGGTACAATCGGACGGGACAAAACTCCACAACTACAAGCATAACTGGTACCACGTCAGCTATCCCCTTCCTCTTTCTTAGACCCCACCACTTTCTTCGACTGGACAGACCTTCCAGTAAGTTCCTCTTGCTTCTCCTTCGTCCATATCTTCCATAACGACGAAACTCTCGCTTTGTTTTGTTTATCGAACACCCCTTACCTTGTACTCTATAGATATAGTTCATTCCAAACGGTAGCAGCTTATCTTGATCTTATCTGTTCTCGCCCGAAAAAGAACCAGTAGAGAACCTGTCGAGAAGCCTCAGCCACCTGGGGGGTCGACTATCACTTTTCTAAACGGAACCAACATTCTGACACTCTCTGTATTGCATCGTCTACGTATACCTGAGTCTTGAAACTCGGAATGACACGAAAAATCATAAATGCCCCATGTCCGAGACTTCCATTACCAACCTGTCTTATGCGTATATATTAACTCATATTTACAGAATAAAGAGGCTCGTAAAATTGTCAGTTGTCGCACCGAGGAGCGATAATTGCATCCACAGCCTCAAAACGTAATATTCTTTCGTGCGAATCCTTCAATGGGACCATTAGGTGTGTATGTGTAATATTTTTAAAGTAAATCTATTCGTAGTTTCGTAGGGAAACGTCGTTTTGCTGTCGTCTTCTCTCCTCGCTTCAACGTCATTGTCCTGTCTTAAAATTCGCCTTTCACGCGACAGTCTCAAGTCCCCGTGAGTAGAACACGAGCTTCTCTCGTATGCTATTACTTACCTCAGTCTAGCTCTGCTCTCCCACTATCTCCTTGCGTTTGCACGCTCAGCTCGTTTCTCTGGTCTGCGCCTGGCGCTTCTTTTACCACGCGAGACGAGAACGGCTTTTTACATTGGTTCGGGCGATGAGTCATCGATGTATGTATGAGATCATTTCGAACGCTCTCTTTATCGCTCTTTTTCACTCATTCCTTTGGTACGTGAGTTGATTCAGAGTTTAGCTCGCGCTATACGCAGACAGACACGTAGGTGAGAAAGAAATAGCATTTCACTGCGGAGAGATCAGCTTCTAGACAATTCAGTGATTCCTCTACAGACGAATGGATCGAACCATGCGGGGGGAATCCATGTTCTTACATGACGATTCGCGAAATGTCTACATAGCTTGACGGGAAGGCTGAAGGGTTGGCCTCGAGTTGAAGTTGTGCTCGCGAAAAGCAGACGACTCGAGTGGGGTTGTGGTCTCTCGTCTCTCGCTACGTCAAACCGGCCGTAGAACACTTCGGGCAGACTCTCGGCATCGTGAATCGACGTCTTCGATCACGCTCGAGCGCTCGTTCAAAAGTTTGGAACTAACGCCATTTCCAGCTTGTTTCACTCTGATCCTCGGAGTATATCTACCACGAGAAAAAGCACTAATTTTGTTGGTTTGACAAAATTTCAATTGGAACGATATCATTTAAATAGAATTGATGAAATATTTCCTGATTTCAATAATATTAGTAAACATTTCACTGTATGCAAGTAGATAATGAATATTCTGTGCTCGAACCTCTATATTTATCGAGTCTTTTGGAAATTCCGTAATATTTATTTACAATCGCTAAGTCTGGGCAACTAATTTTCGATCCATTTAAAATCTATAGCTAGTGTCAAAGAAGTGAGATGTAATAAACCACAGAGATTTCACGTCGAGATCTGAAAAGTATAATTCTGTCTTTAAGGCTGGGAGGATGTGCGGATGCAGATCTTAACGCCACAGTACTGAATAGCCGGAAGGGCTTGCGCGTAAATCTCCGAGCGAGCGTTTACTCAGAGCTTTAGTAGAGCAGGTAAGAATGAAAAAAAAAAGAGAATAAAAGAGAAGACGACGAGAGCGAAACGCCGGTAGAAAAAGCGATGGGAAGGGTGAAGTAGAGAAGGGATGAGAAACAGCAAGCGTAAAAAAGTCGAATGAGGAAGAAAGGTGAACGGCGAGTAGAAGGGTTATAGCCGACAGGCATGCGAGCTAATGGCTCTGTCCTTCTCGCTCTTATGACTTTTCTACAGTGGTAGCAGCGAGAGAAGAGGCGTAAGAACGACTGAGGAAGGAGTGAACGGTAAAGGATGAGGAAGAGAGAAGGGTAGGGCGTATCGCGCTGCTGTGGCAGCAGAGAGCCACAGGGCCAACAGTGGTCCAGCATTAGCAGGCCCGACTCTCTTCCAAGGTTATCAACCTTTAAGCATCCATTAGTCGTCGACTGCCTTTCGTACGTATCGCGTCGTCGAGTCCTCTTCTCTCTGTGCTCAATGCTTCGACCCGGCACGACTACCAGTAACGCGCCAGACGATGGTTTCACTGAGTGCTTTGCTTATAATATATAGCTGCTCGCAATTTCGCGGTCCTAAACAAGCTAATGATTAGATCGCAGAATCAGCGTCGTCAACTGTGTAACGGGTATCGGCATGCTTACCCTCTATGTGACATATAATAACACAGGTAATAGCTATCTAGTTGTTAGTTGAAGATTAAACGTGGTCGCGGATTGTTTTATTCATTTTGATTTTGATGAATTTACTTGAATTTTGATCCATTAATTGTTATTAGATTAAAAAGCGTCTGATCTCTAAAACGTGAAATTTTAGGTATCAAAGGAAAAACGCAGAGTGGATCATTGAGATGTATTTACGAACACCCAACGACGTAGAGTTTGTCCCGACGAACTAAAACAACAAAACTAGAAAGTCATACACGCATTAAACACGAGCAAACAGAGCTCTCAAATTTACAGAGTGAGTATAGACACAAGAGCGTGCAAGAGGTACATGTGGCCTAATAGTCCGGTGACCGTTTCTCGGGCGACAGAGTCATCTACCAGCGCAAGGACGGACGTGCGCACACTGGCGAGCATCGTGCCTGACTAGCTGTAAGTACGAGGTACGTGCGAGGGAGTACAGAGAGTCGACGCGACACCAACAGGTTCGCTTCGCGTGTGCTCACGATGAATCGCAGGCGCGTGGGGGCCGCCTTGTCGTCACCAGCGACAAAAAGCCGTCGGACTGGTAAAGAGCCGCGAGCATACTATACACGATGACGGAAAATATTAGCGGAGGGCAGCTACCTCGTATGCATCTACCGCACAACGGTCTATACAGAGCGCCACACAGCAGTTTTCCGTATCTGGTTGACGCCGTCCTGGACACCTTCGAACGCGAACATTCACTGCTTCTCTTGTGACGCTGTTCTATAGCGTGCAGACTTTCGCTCTGTAGTCCAGACCAATTTTTCTAACACGCTTTGCATTCATGTAGGTGTTCCATAAGTAGGCTGTTGTGCATACAAGTACGTATAGTACGATAGTGCATGTAGACGGTGATATGCGAAGTATCGATGGATCGCGACCGACGCACCGACCAATCGCGTAGGGGTCACGACCTTCGCCGGGATTATTACTGCCATAAATCATTCGGAGGAGAATTGCATTGTGGGTTCGCGTGATAAGGGCATTACTGTGCGCGAGCGCGTGCACCGCGAATAATCTTCGGTAGATTCTGTGTATATGCACCGCACTCGATCGGTTCTGTCGGTGAAAGTCAGCAAAACATTCGAGCGCAGATATTCTCGTTTCCCGTGCGCGGATTGGTAAGCGAGGTATCTCACCGAGTCTCTCGCTCGCGAACTTGTGTACCCCGGACTACCGCAAGATCTCTCGACTCTCGACACCCAGCTCTCTGTTTTGTATGCACGCTGACCCAATCTCTGGGGTTTTACGCAAGCCAGCTCTGATGCGCTGACTTGCTTCCTTGCAGGGTTCTTTCAGCTCTTCTTGTCTTGTCTAACAAAGTTTCACGTTTACGAAACCATTGTTCGCTCGTAATATCACAAAAGAATCTTCAACGATATCGCGAGACACTGCTGGAAACCACTTTTTGCAACACGTATGCGCACACTGAAATTATATTCGAGATGTTCGACGATAAGGAAGCTGAAACGGTATCGAGGCAAAGATCGAAATGTGAAGAACACGTGCTAGTTTGCAATCGGTGAGAGACCCATAGACCTGGTTATTTTTCGTTTCTCTTTTTCTGATCATAAATTTCTTTTTTCTTTTGGTCTCGCCATGTGTGCAATTTGCGTTGGAGCACGTAGCACGCGAGAAATCAAATTAATTTTCCGCCCACCGTCATACCCGTTCGTCTGGTAATCAACACGATTACCGTAATCTAGAAACAGTCAGGCTTGTGTATAAATGCAACCAGCAGCAAGAGAACCGGCGCTCAGGTTCCTGGACGCGCACTAGACACCCACGTGACTGGGTCTCGAGTGCTCGATGTGGGACGTAGGTATATAAAACTTCGCTATATCACATTCTGTATAAGCCGCGTTACACATATAACTGCCACCATGGCGCCCCGAACATTTAGGGAAATGACCGTTCGAGTGTGAAATATTGGTCGATACAGCAATCGTTGTGGCAGCCCAGAAATTCGATACAAGTCCCATATAATGTTCTTCTTATCCTTGACTACACAGATTCGCTTAACCAATGAAGTGAATGAACGATTAATATATCGTAGATGTGGTGAATATATCCCACTAAAAAGTTTCCTACTCCCTAACGTAAAATAACCCTTTAATAGGATCAATATGCACCCGAAAACACACTTTAAAAGACCCACAAATTGGAATATTTTTAGGAATTTTATTTTTGCTCGTCGCGCGCTGATTTTATTCGCTTTTTTGCATCTTTGTTAGTACGAACTAGTTACAAATGGTTCGGAAAGGCTTGGATACGCCCTGGGATGTTAGTACATACGAAAGAGTGAATATTCGGATTCTATGTGATTCTTTGAGCATCCTGTAGGATCCAACCTAGACACAATCAGGTATACAGTCCGTAACCTCTTCTGGAATACAGATTACAACCGTTTCATTTTAGCCTTAGGAGCCGATAAGATATTTTGTCGAACCCACATAAGTGATCAGGGGGGATTATAAGAATCTAGTTGGATCCATCACAATTTCTGCACGGTTATTAGTAAAAAATGAAGAACATTTGTGTAGCATTTTTTTATTTCATAAGGAGCAACAATGAATACTGTAATTTACTTATTGTTTTCAGTACAAGTAAGCGTGTGAAGTTTTAGATTTTTTAGAACACGTATTTAATACACTGATCCATCTTACCGCGTTGGGCCGTATTCACTAAGTTTACTCGTAAACTTGGTGAATAAGTTTACGAGTAAACTTGGTGAACCCTACTATAATAATGAGCGGATATCCATACAGAATATATGAAGCATTCCACTTGAATTCTGGAATAGAACATAAACATCTTAGAATTACAGGCTGATGAGTGAATAGTTTTCGAAAGCAATGCGTCAATGGATACGAGCATGAGATTCGTCGGGAGTCCGGTGAGAAGAGTTCACCGGGTTCACGGGTGTCTAAAGCCCTCGCGTCATCCCGACGCTGCTGGACATGCCTCGTCCTCTTTATGAGAATTCCATCAGAAATAGTTCGGTACGCCAGCGTAAGAGAAATAACCGAAGGAGAGGGAGAGATGAGATAAAGACAGAGATGACGACGAGGTAAACCACGACGGAACCCTCATATCGTTTCTATCGCTGAGTACACCGAGTTCGTTCAAGCGTCCCGGGACGATCTACGCCGACGAGTCTCACGGATATGGTTCCTTCACCCTTTGTATTACGAGGTCATCGGGCGACTAGCTGGACCGAGAGACGCGGCCGAACCGCAAGCCCTTTTTCCTCCCTCTTGTGTTCTATTTTTCTACCGACTCGCTGGCAGACATGCCAGAAAGAAAGCGGGGACAGGGCTTACACGTCGATCTCAGGGCACAGAGAACTCTCCCGAGGTCGAAGGCTCTTTCTTCGATCGATCGATCGGTGTTTCTTCTTTTAAACTTCGTCATGCCGATAGCGGTCTCGGTATTGAAACATTCATCGGCACGTTCGACAGAGAATTATGACATGAGAATATATTTGTTCGTCCATTATAAGTGTTGGCCCTTTCTACCAGCATACGTGGGTCAATATTTCGAAATTTAATGTTTTATCAACTTTTTTATTTACACCAGAAAATTCTTCTAAAAATATCCGAGTAAAATCCAAAAAACTTGATACCGTAGAGCATGAACATCATCTTTGGCGACGAAATTGCCTGCAATATTCAACTGGATCCTTCCCAACTGGATCAAACCAGATGAGAAAATATCGAAAAATCGATTGTCGCCGAACCATCCCTACTTTCGTTGACACGAATACTCAATTAGGAGAAGTTTAATCCTTATATTCGTTGTTTATCAGTTATGCTGACCTATAAAATCACAATAACAGTGGAGGTTAACTATACCGACGACAACTGTTATATATAATTATTTATGTAAGTAATTTCATTGATTTGACGTTTCTATCCAAGTATTCGAGTCACACTTTGAACTTAAATATTATATATATTTTAAATATTAATATATCATATTATATTATAATATTATATTTGGCATTCATCCTACCATACGTTGTAATTTCAACGGAACAAAAAAAAAATATTATAATATTTCGAGTTATACACGATATCAGTGAAGAGATGCGCTTCACGAAAGTGAAGTCAGGATAAACGAGCAGAGTTTAGAGTAGATCACGCGCGTAGTACAACGTGAAGTTTTAATCGATGTTCTCGGTGCTTTACTGTACTTTGCACCAAGACGATAATCTCTTGGCGTAGCGAAGATCGTATTTAGCCTCCGAGTTTCTGCAGCACGAAACTCTAGAGGGAGCATCACGTATTAATCAAAGCGTTACACTTTCGGTAATCTCCAGACCAAATTTCAAACAAATTATCCCAGGATCTCGCCGGACACAAGCAGCTCGCGGACGCATCTTATATAAATGGCGCTCAGTGAAATAAGAAATTACATGCATTAGTAAAGGGTTGTCAACGTGTCTCGACCACGGGTACGTCGTCTCTTGGCACAGCTGCTGCTTTTCCGCTGCCGGCGGGCTACACTGTATCGCCATCAATCGAGAGAGTCTCTGCCTTTCGAAATGCCCAAGAAATCCCAATGACGTCGCAATATACTCTACGTAAGAATTAAGCGGTCTTAAACGTCCTTTGATACTCGCCGTCGACGTCTCGATACATTTTTCTCTGACGTGCGCGCACGCTCACGGAAATATTGCATCGGTTCGTCGACGACTCGATTTTTTAACTCCTCGATATTCGAGCCGAATGGACGATGTTGCCAGCGCATAATAAAAACGTCGGCTGTAACTCCGCGGTTTCACCGAACATCTCGTACAGAGAAGACGCTACGCTATATATACACTCGATTGCATTTCGTCATCGCGATATAAACGATATTTCTCTTTCATCCCATTATCGTTCATACATACTCTGTTATCGAGAACGGTACAACGAAATGAAAACTTTGATTATCGCTTACAAAGCCACCCGACTTATTATTTTCTTCTTTATAGGAAAAGGTTTGTTTTCATCCAAATCTTTTTTTTTCGAAGTTTCAATGTTAGGATACTCAATAAGGTCCAACACATCCGAACGGTGATTTGGGAAACAATCCGAATGAATGTGTGTGTGCACGTGTGTGCGCGCCTGTGTGTATTAAAAAGTTGAAGAATTGAAACCTGTGTATCTCTGGAATTGCTTGATTTAATAACCATTTTTTATTTTCTCCAAAGTATCTAAACTGTAAAAGGCTTAGAGTTTTATAAGATTTTTGAGTTTTTAAGTATAAGCAAAGCAGAAAGTTATCCTTATTTATTAACAATGTCATAAAAACCTAAATAAATAAACTTTCGTCAAACTTCATATTGAAGTTTGTAGAAATCCAAAAATTATCTATTACTTCTATTACTATATACTTTCTCATAAATGAGGCTATCCACACAGCCAATGGACTAAACGAATGAGGATGCAACGTGCAAAGTCTATTATTTGTTTTTTCTTTCTGGCCGTATGAGTTTTATTGTTAAGTTACGATACTCCGTGTTTCAGTATTCTCTGTTATGTATTAAAGTAATAACAGTGTTCACTATTATAAAAGAGGGTAGCGTGTTATACTTGTTGAGAAGCTCCGAAGAATATCATTCAATTCTTGTGAGGCGTAACTTTCCACAACCGCCATGTGGCCCTCTCGTACGAATTCTTACATGTTTCCTCGTCCTATGAACTACCAAATGAATAGGAGCCGACACTAGTATTTCCTCAGTTCTTGCAAACAATACTGATGTACAGATGGGAGATGGACGAGTTCGGCACGTACATAAATCACAGGATGTATGCACTTTCCACACCCCTGATTATTCGATCCTACTCTATCTGCCCCATTCAATGGTGATTCGTACATACATGTATGTATGGAATCTCCTCTCTGCTCATCCGCCAAATTACGTCCAGCCGTCAATGATTAGCCCCGAACTCGTTGTACATCAGGTTTCGTACAGTATAGCAGAGTATCGTCGGCACAGAAAGGCTCGTAAAGTGCGTGGCATTGTTGACTCGACCCTCAGAACCATCGGTCCTGCATTATAGATGAATACAGCTTCTGGTTCCCTCGATGGGCAGAAACTCATCTGGCTACCCTCCTCATGACTTCACAAGTCGATAAATCGATAATCTCCCATTTCACAAACACATGTGGCTTAGACTTTAATACAGTGTGGCAAAACATTTTCGAGGTTACCGATTCTCTCTGTATATGTATCGGTCGGGACTCTGCTCACATTCACATCAAAATTGCAATTTCCAATGCTTTCTTGCTTCGTTCGAAAGTGATGAAAAATATTCAAGTATTATGCGGGTTGACCATTGGTAAAGAAACATCATGAATGACAATGAGTTATGCTAAGGATGCATATATTATACATGAAGAAAACGAGAGTCGAAAATTCTAGTTACGAACCGCAGAAATCGGTATGCTCAGTGCTAAAAGCCTATAGATTTTTACAGCCAGTTCAAATTTTTACCCATAGTTCTTATTCTCGTTAAAAAGACGGATCCTGACAGTAAATATTGTGAATTTTTTATCACATTCAAAAGTGATCCTCTACAGACCCGATGTGTACTTTATTATCGTTTCAACAACATCCTTTTCTTCTATATTATTTTTGTCAAAATTGATTCACGGTTCGGCATTTAATGACTTTGAATTTTGTGAAAAAAATCTATAAATTGTCCTGCTGTCGCAAATTTTCGGTTATTGAGCTAATTATACGTAAGGAAATTTACGTGGCTGCGGACTCTACCGGTAGGTTTAACTTAAAACGGTATTGTGATAATTCCCATAAAGTTTCGTGAGTCCGTCAATGTACATTCCACCCTTGCAATTTTTTTTCATCAACCACCCGAACAAGGTTGTACCGCGTGGGTCATCATTGCAGAAGTTTTAGAGACATATATATATATAACAGCTGTTCCCTCAATCGATGAAACTGAACCACCATTATCTTGCGCACAACCAGCGGATAATGGAGATTGTGGGTGTTCTGTGGAAAATTAGTTCTCTTCGTTTACAAAAGCAAACACAGGGAAGACAATTACCAAAGCTGTAATTAGCCGGCTGTATGTATACCGCACTATTGCCTTAAGGGAGCAGTTTCACGTTAGCTACTAGCATTTTTTTATAAGGAAACGTGAGGTTATTATCTTGTAGGTACAACAAGATATCTTATCGGGAGATTAACTTTGCCCTGTTTTGAACAATTGCAAGAATAGTTCGTACCAACGGAAACGCTCAATAGAACCAGTAAAGTGAATTACTCAGGTAACAAGATAATTAGAAATAGTGTTGTTGATAACCCCGCGGAAAATGAGTGTATTTTGTCTTAACCGCGAGATAAGAGTATATAATAACACTTACGTTTGTTTTAATAACAATGAGGAATGTTCGACTGTATTTTTTATGGATTTTTATAGCAAAGGTTCTGACTTTAATAATTTTTATTGACAATGTCTGTTTGTCGAGGATTCAATGTCACGTTACATACATTAGGTGTGAAAATATAATGTTCAAAACAAATACAAATGTAAATGTTTAATGTCTCCACCCTCCGTTTTGCCGTTCCTGTGCTTCAATATGTATTAATTTTTTTTTCGACGTAACTCTATAAATATATCCTTTAATGGAGTTTCGTCTATCAGAGTACGTACAAAAAATTGTGGCATAACTGCGATTACCTCACGGAAATGTTCATGCAGTCATTTTTACCATACTGTATGGCCATAGTATGCAGAGAAATACATTGTTGTATTGTAGTCGTAATACCGTGTGGATATGTGAGTGGCCATTTTTATTATACTGCATGGATACTATCGAAGCTCCTCTTGGGAGTTGAAACCAATATGTATCGGGACGTTTTCCAAACCATCCTGTATACGTACACAATTCATTTTCACTCGACAGTATGGGAAAATTCCTCAAAATGCCGGAGTATATCCGTTTTAATATGCTGTTTGGGTGTCACTCCCATCTTTTTTTTAGAGACTATTCCCTAAAAATTCTCTTCGTGCAACGAAGCTGCACTGCCGGAGGTAACCATTATCGAACGGATGGCGAACGAGATGATCGAATCGTCGGTGAATTATACCTAACGATACACACGTATACAAGAGTATGTGTGTGTGTGATGAGTTTAAGTATGTAAAACCGTGCTGGTATTCATGTGCATCGACGTACAGTTGGTGAATGATGCGTTTCGCAATACAGAGTTCTATACATAAACATATACAGGGACAACCAGTCAGCCGAACGAATCACATAACGGTGAATTGCGCGAAGCATATCCTGCGGAAACATCGGGTGCTTATCAAGCTGCAGGTCGAGCGCGAGATGTCTATTTCAACCTGCATCCCGCGCGCAGCATCAATGCTCCCGTTCTTCCTCTTCTCGTTATTCTTCTTCGTTCAAGCTGATTTTCACCTGATATAGGATGTGCCGAGTTCCTGCTTACTCAGGCAGTTTCTCATACTTACAAAAAGTTGTGAAATAAACGTAAAACAACAGATGCATGTGTTGTCAAGTATTTGGTGTTTATTGATTACACTCGGTGGAAATTTACGTATATATTAAAACTATAATGGTGAACTAAGGAACCAAGGAACGATCGATTACTACATTTGGCATAAATCGAGATTTTTCATAATGTAAATTGTAAATTAACTATTTGCTTATTTCCAGGATAACGAGGATGTCGTTGAGATGGAATAAAGTGGTGTCACTCGTGCGATTGCAATTGATCCCTCAGGGGAACGATGTTGACTTGCTGTGCCTGCTTTCAAATCAATTTCACGACCATGCGACTGTTGCTCGCATTCCTGGAGCTCTATTCCTTCTACTTCTGTGGAGCAGGAGCAGGGTCAGGAGTTGAAGTAGCTCCCGAACAATCATCTAAATATATATTTGGGTTAAGCCGTTAGTTAATTCTTTAATATTTATCTTAATTAAATAAAATATAGAATTATTTTATGGATTAACCATTAATATGTACGGGCGATATATATATGCACATGAGTTGATTCTGTTCCATCGGCCGACCAACGCTGTTTCTATGAAACTTACAAAATTCTGCCACGACGACAGTGACGTAATTGTTCTCGGCTTAAACTCGAGGCGCATTTTTTAACAATTTTGTTTAAGTTAAGAAATTCGACGATTTCATTAATTTATTTATCAATCAGTGTCGTTTTGTGCAACGTATAATCATATTGTTAAATTACTATTAGACATTCTGCATGTGACTCTAATTTAATTTTGCCCAAAGTATGAACCGTCTCTGGGAAAAAAGGAAAGGCAACTATAGGTCGATGGAGTCTTAAATACGGTAGCTCCGACGGTTTATCACATCGCCTTAATCGAGTTTTGTCTCTATAATACATTGCTCCGGAAAAAATAAAGATATCAAACCAACTCAAGATGTCTGTGAGCATTACCAGTGTCAAAATGAACATTTTTCCAGTTTTAAACTTAAATTACGTGGCACACTGGTTGGGTCAGACGGATTCTGTCAAATCGGTCGAGTGATGCATATGCAACGTCATAACGTGGCATACTTAAAATATGATATCAACCTTTTCTTTTTATTACAGACAATATTTTTTATCATCAACATATTCGAAGTTATGGTATTTGAAACATTATATTTGTATGCAGTTTTGTCACTAAACTTTTAGCCTCTGGTTTTGGAATGAAAGTTTATCAAAATTTTTATTTTTATTCTTGAAGGTACTCTAAGGTCTCATTAGTCGATTAGCGTATCGAAAGTTCAGAAATATTGTGTGATTTTGTTATTGTAAACAGAATACACATCATCAGGATTTTTGCACTCGATAAAGAACTAATAAAACCGAAAAGAATCGAATAAATAGAAAAATATTATAATTCGTTTAAAAAATCGACGAATGAAAAATTGGAAAAAGTATTTTTCGTAAATTTTCAAATTTCAGATGGTAGTAATAATTATAAAATAAATCGTTAGCTCCGTCTTACGTGTATACAGGTGGAGCAGCTTCCAAAGGGGAATAATTCAGGCCTGGGGAGAGGAATCCAAGAATGATTTAGAATAATGCCGACACTGGAGGGGCGAGGGGGACTGGGAGGGACTTGAAATTCCAAGCCTGAGTATATCATTTACCTGGTCTTCATGATTCTTTTATAAATGAAGAAATATTTGCGCCTAACGCTGCTGCCTCCACACTCTCTTTCCACAAACATTCGCTGACGTCTCTGACTCTCCATCCATACAAATTACGCATCCATACAAATTACGAGTGTAGGTGCAGCACAGAGTACCGCCAGATCGACACACGCTATCGCCAATCATCGAGCAACCGCAAAGCAAATACTACTTTTCTCAATTGGCGTTACACCACGATTGGTAGTTTTGCTGAGTGAACTAGAGTTTGTATATATAGTTTTGAAAGCTGGTATATAATAGCGTCTAGGGTCGCGTGCTTTGCCAACAGGCTTTTATAGAAATATCGTATAGTATTCAGCTGTCACGAAGGTATGTTGAGACATGTTGAAAGTTTCTAATACATACGTAACGAGTTAACGAGAGTTATGAGGCACATACGGTAGAACAACCAAGATCATCCAATATTCAACCCACTGTGATACTGAATTTGTAAGCTATTTTGAATGCTCTGAAAATGATTAGTCAATGGCCAATATTGGTGATTATTACAAATTATTTGTTTATTCAATAAGTTCCCAATGAGCATTTCGTTGATCTTACTACAATTTTCATAGGGAAAGACTACACCTGTGTGGAAATAGGTTCGTGCTGGTCTCACGTCTCTAAGATTTTTAAATATTTGTTGAACGGAAGCTATCCAGACAGTTTCGATATCGATGGTACCAATGTCTCTCCAGTGTAGATATGATTCGATAATCCAGTAGTTAACCAGTGGTACTTTCATACATTTTAGATATACGCTAGACATTGGCGATACTGATCGCACCGTTATATTTCTAATGCAAATATAGCTAACGCGCAGTCGCAAACCACAATCCGTAGGAACCCAAGATCGAATACCATCAACGATAAACAATTTAAGTACATTTCTTCCGCAATTAGTCTGAATCAATCCATTGTACACAGCACCACGCACTAGCAAATTTAACTGTACAATGGCTAGAATGCAATCAGTGAAACTGGCTCGTGACTGAACAGCGAATGTCGTGTTGTAACTGTAAAATTTCAATGGAATGATGATTAAAATTTTGATGGATGCTACCTAAACCAATAGATGCAATATACAAGATTGTCATGGGTCTCACCGCGGACGCGTCTTATCAATTTTAGTCTAACCCGATTAAAACTCATATACAGATAGTACTTTAAAAGATCATAACTTGTTTGTTACAGATATTCAGAAAAGTTCTTGTGCCCTGCTATTTGATGAATCAGACTATAGCTTGGTACCCTGGATCACTAACTGACCGCACGAATACATTTCCTTACTCGACTTCAAATATCTAATAAGGTGCAAAGTGATCTGCGACGGAAGTTAAATTATTCAACAGTTTCAATACTAGATTCATTAATTAAGTAGTATTGCACCATTGATTTTTGCTTCCTCATCACATATAAAATATGTAAAGAGATAAGTTATTGCATTAAAAAAATATTCAACTCTTAGATTATATTGTAAATACATGTTCGGCATGTCTTAAGCTGAGTGTTCCTGCTGAGAAGCAAGAGAACAACGGTACGCGACGTTGGCAGTGCCATGTGTCCTTTTTATGTCTCGCGACAGATCGACGAGTTTCCGGGAACCAAGTCGAGAAGCGGTAGTCCCGCGTTAGCCGGACAACTTGCAAAAGTATTCAGATCCAAAGTATTTCGAGGAAGACCAGAGAGCAAGAGTGGATGGGTATACGTGATCGGGGTCGCGATAGTACTGGACAGACTTACGGCATGCTCTCACAGAGCATACTGGAACTCACGGGGAATATAACGCACAGGCTTACCGAGTCGCATTTGGTGCGTCTGAAAACCCAATGCTCCAAGCTTAACGACTCTGGGCTATACGCCCAACGTGGCTTCCCGTTTAATTAATGTAACCGATATGCGTGCCCGCGCACTCCGAGTTCTCGAAACCCTTCCTGCGAGATCATCTCTAAGACAATGTACCGAAAAACAAGCGGCGGACAAATTCGACAGCCTGAATTGTGGACGATGATTGTCTTAAATTCAAATCATTTTATTCCTCTTTACACCACATGTCAAAAAGATAAAACTGCAAAACCATTGTTTTGATTTTATGCTCCCTCTCCTTTCTGGTAATAAATATTAACTACTTTTGAGCGAATTTTATTTTTGTGAAATAAACAAGTAGCTCAGAATTTTATTCGACATAATGTTTTGCAGGAAATTATTGTTCCACGCCATATTTATATTATTAGCAAAAGGATTGCTTGATGTTAATACAAGTAGCAAATTATAAAAATTCCAAAAAAAAAAAAGAAATGACAGGACACTGAAAAAACTGAATACCCACCTACTTATTGTTTTATACGACATAATTTTGTAAGAACAAGATACAGAATTGCCCATATGCAGGTATTGCATTTATGTACCGATAGAACTTTTCGGAGATCGTGTTATTTTTTTTGGCTCTTTGCGTAGTCAATGATAGATTATTGATCACATAGAATAGCAAGTCCATTACAAAGGTCTATGAAATAACGTCCTCTATGCATTCAGCATGTAAAGCGGTATCAGGGATTGCAACTGGACACCACAGACGAGTTGCGGTATAATCCCGGCTATGTACCACACCAGAGGCTTATACCACTTGGAAAACCACGTGTCCCGGCAGTTCAATTTCCGCGCGCATAGCACATCAAGCGGTTGTTGCATCGAAGACAGGATCGTAAAAAATTCACGGCAACACCGGATCTGCTGTCGCTCGGTAACACTCAGAATCGTCGATATCCACTCGCATCCCCCTTTAAACTATACACTCTGGACTGCTTCGCTATAGTCTCTCAATTGCACACAAGCCCCCGGTTATGGAACGTTAAAAAAATAAAAAGCGAGAAAACATTTCCATTTATATAATATTAAATGCCATTTGATCTTTCTCGCGCGGATGGTCTATGAGTGACGTGTATACACTGTGTGCTATTTCAGAGTATACCAGCGCGAAAATTATTTTTTTCTTTGTATTATGCCCGCGCTTTGCAGATTGTGGGCCTGCAGCCAGGTCAGCTCAGTATTTTTATCAATTCTGTCATAGTGATCAATGTTTTTGCAAATATACTGACCAACCTGATCCCTCCGGCTGTAGCTGCAGTCCCTCCAGCTGCGCCCAGAGGATACACAGAAACTTCATCAAACTTAGGTCGACACAGTCTGTCGGTATATGCAGAAACATCTAAAGCCACATCGCGTCCGAATATTTGTGTTTTCAGCAAAATGACGACATCTGGGCGCGAACTTTCAGTACTAACGATACTCTGGTTTAGATGCGAGCACGCTAACCACTGCACAACAGTATTGGATCACCAGCGCCCAAATTAGCGGAATAAATATGCTAAGGTAACTGTCGAGTAGATGATTCGATTGCTACTGTTCTGCCGACCCACACGCAGTTACCATTTAACTAAGTGCGTGTGCGTAATTCTATAACGCCGATGAGTGCGAAGCATTTCTGACACGCAACGCACACTTCGATCTTCTTCCTTCCGCCACTCGCTGCCACAGAGCACTTCGTTCTTCTTTCACAAGCGTGTGCCTGGGTTACACGTACTCTATGTATAAGGGTGATTCTTCGTGCGTGCCAACGTGCTGCTCCTTGTGATTTTCTCACGGACTTATGATGGTATAGTATAGTAAGTGCAATTTTATTTAACAACGTGTACTTAAGGCATTAGTAGCAATTCGAGGTAAAGGAGAGTGGTATGCCATGTCGCACGACGATAATCGTCGTCTATGCCATATCATAGCCAGCACCTTAACTATCGGAAGACCAAAAAAAATTTGAAGCGCACGAAGAGAATCCTTGATGCTGATTTTTCGAATACCAAGCATCTTGCAATATGAAAATGATATTAAGTGTAGTGATGAAAGTATTTCCATTGAATAACATTAGCAGCTTATGAGACGCTTAGGGATTAGTTCACAGATTAGTATATGATCACAAACATAAACACTATCTTTGTGGCCAATGGCAACTAGAAGATTAGGAGTGTTATTCACGTGGTCATTAAAAGAGTAAAGTCGCCAAGGTAAAGTAAAAGTGTCGTCGAGTAAAATTGCACCAAGCAACAATATTCCTGACTTCAGAATTCTACAGCTTCCAAGTGGTACTCGCAGTTAAGTGTTTTGTACCAAAAGGTGATTTCCGCTGGATGCCGGTCGTTTTGGTTGTCGGAATGACTCTGTGAAGTCCCTTAACACACCCGGTTAAGCTTCTAAAGCGTGTACGGTATCCGGAAGTAAATTTGTTTGATTTAAGTACACAAACTGAGCGGAGATTGATTTAACTTTGAGAGGAGTGAATGTGAAGAGGGAAGCCCGTGAGGCATTTCCGGAATCGGAAATTTCAGCGGTTGCTTATTAAAAATCAAATTAATATAAATGCCGTGAAACGACAGGGCGAGAGAACGAGAAAAGTACGAAACTTTGCTTTACCAATGAATTTAAAAAGTTGCCCTGCGGAAAGATTCACTAATTAAAGCTCGATGAAAGAATCGCGAATGGCACAGCTATGTTTTCCCGAATGATAAGCGATGAGCGATGAGCGCTGGTGCTCCCTACGCCGAACTTACCGCTACTCTCGCTCTTTAATTTGCTAAACGTTTTAATCGCAGCCAAATTAATCCGCGAAAAATAATTCCACCGTTCTTCAAACTGGGTGTAATTGCCTGCGTGTATAAGAGTCCGTGAAGTGTAGTCGTCTCGGATATAGCTATCCCAATAGGATAAGTATCTCAAATTTGTATAAAACAGGAAAATAAAAATTGATCTACACGATTTTGTGCTTCTCCCAAGTAGTTTAGTTAAATTCTAATGCATATAGATACATCTCCCTCATGTACGTAATTAACCTAAATTTGTCGTTCGGGGTCCACCCTCGTCGAAAGCTTGAGTACACTGCTGGAGAAGATCTCTCGAGAGAGTTCGGCTGAGCAGCGACCACCGAGCGGCTAAAGGGTGCTGGAAGTAATTTACATTTTTGAGCTCACCATGGACCCTCCTCGACGCAGCAGCTGGCGCTTCCAGATATCTACATACAAACGGATATACGTGAATGAGTATATAGTAAGTACTACATAGATACACACGTATATATGGTTAGTGAGTGAGTGGTCGGTGGTGGAAATAGCAGTAGCTACGTATAAGTAGGTATATCTTGGCAGAAGTACCGAGAAACCTATTATATATATATATATATATGCTGTTATCACACCGTGCACACGGGTGGATAGGTGCTCACTTATACGTAGATATACCTGCGGCACTACTCGCCTACTCGTCCTCGTCTCATAGCCAACATAGTATCCACGGAGCCACAAAATTTTGAGGTTTCCATGGTCTGTAGTGCCTTTCTCAATTCAACGAAATTCGAGTACTCGAGCTTTACGTACTTAACCCGCCTGTAGTGTTAGGGTCATATACATTCGAAAAACTTTTTAGAAATCAAATTTGTCATTAATTAATCATTAATGATCTTGTTTTACGTAGAATATATTTGGAAACATATTGAACTGTACAATAGTTAAAATGTCAAATCAGTTTTGTGAGACATTTATATTTTAAACTCAGATAGAAAAAGCATCATTTTTCGTATATCACAGGAGTAATAACATTGTGAATGTTATCGGTCATACATCATGCTAAAAGTTTGTCAAGCCAGTGTTGCAATCACCCGCACCTTTGCGTTTATTTTTGTATAAGAGTAATGTTGTTAACTTCACTGAATTTCCATAAAATATTTAGAATATTTCTGCCAATACACTGCCGATAAATTTAACTTTCACGCGGTTCCCTGTGTCACGTGGTACACGGATTTTCCCTAATTTAGAGATGCTACAGCGATCTCTAGTCTTGAAATTGGTCCAACTCTTCCTTAATCTCAAAATACCCAAGTTCATGTGATTTATTTATTCAGTAAACCCGTTCAAAAATATAATATAATACAAGCTCAATTCTACAGACACGATTATTACACGAGTGAATTATTATTACAACACCGTAATGAGCGGATGCAGGAAGACTGCTGTTTACAGTATTTGTTTTGGATTGGTATCCTTTGGATTGTAGAGATAAGCCGCAAGCCAATTTACTATTTTTTCTCGAAACAGATCTCATACACCAGTTCCCACTTCTCTTCATGTGACAAACTTACGAAAAATTGAGAAAACAGTAATGGAAAGAGAGCATTTAAAAAAATACATACACGACATAAAAACGCAAGCGCTCGAAAGTGAGAAACCGCGAAAAGAGAATTCTGGATAAAGGAGAGTACATAGCGAGTTTGCGAAGGAACGAAGACTATATGCTGTGGTCGGATGACCGCGTGGCTTCCTGCCAACCACATACATCATACCGTGACATAATCATCCTATATTCGCACCCCACTCATTGGAGTTCCCGTCCTCCTCTCCTGCGCATACTTGCGCGCGCTTTGCTGCTGCGAACGCGATTCACCCTTCACCCCGACTGGAGGTTTCGCCCCACCATACCAACCCTTTAACACACAGCTTTCCAGTATTGCGGCATACGCTCTGCAGGTAGTCTCTCGGTAGCATTACGCGGTTCTGTCATCGCTGAGGCGCATTTATGCTAAACGGCATACCACAAGATTCTACTTTCGTGTATAGCTCTTCTGGCTCCTCTGGCTGGCATGCACGCACTACGGGGGTCTGCGAGTTTATGACCTGCAGTACCCAGCGGACCCGCAGTAAGCTAGAAAATATATCTACCGATAGCCTGGCTGATACTAGCAGCCGTACAAACATTATGCAGAATATCACAGTAGAAATGCGTGAAATCCTAGTATAATTGATTTCATCGGATTCCCATCAATTTCGTATGTTGGGTATTGGTTCTGTTACGTAATGTGCAAAGAAAAAAAAATATCGTAGCGATTTTCAGAGTCGCTCTGATAATACAGAAGATCGTGAAGGTGATGCGTACTATAACGAAGATTCTTTTAGCCAACGGCAGAGACAGTCTTACCAGTAGCTTTTACAATAAAGTCAAACACGTTATTACTGCCGAACGACTCGCTTTTTTACCGTCAATGTGTCCAATACGATAAGTATTCCAATAAAACCTGGTTTATTGACTTCGGTAGCTGGCGATCAGGAAAGCAGCGAGGGGCGAAACAGAGACCGGTAAACGTATTTACTAGCGAATGCCTATGCGTGGAAGGCGTCGTCAATAAAACTACCAGTGCATGCTATACTGTATGAGCTCACAGGAATACGAGAACGCGCGTCGCTCCACCGGACCACACTGCGAGCACTTTCACAGGGCATAACGCAAATTTATTGGTTGACGTTAGAGCATTGATACGCTTGTGGCGTTTAATTTACTTTTTTTCGCTACACGCGCCATCGTTACCGAAACGACCACCGCTGGTTATAAAACCAGATTCTTGGTCCCGTGGTTTTACGTCACAGCTACTAAATGCGTTTTTCCTTTACGGCTCATCAAGCTGTGATTTTACTTTTTCCGTCCATTTTCTCAATGATATTGAACGCTGGGTGTATAGCGTGTACACGAAAAAAAAATTCAATGAAATGCAATGTACAGTAACAAACAAAATGTGTTACAATTGCTAAGTAAATTTTCTATTTACTCGAAAAAAATATCACTAGGAAAATATTTTTATGTACTGCTTCATACCGGTTAAAGTGGTGAATTATCGCATATCAAAATAATATGCATCTGCCAATGAAACACCGAGATCAAAGACTAGTTGCATAAACTAATGATATATAAGAAATTTCTTGTCTATCATTAATGATCAGGAATATATTACGAGAATCTAACCCGATCCCTACCACATATTCTACACGGGTTTCTTATTTATCGATATATATCGGTAAACTTTATTCCAAAAGGGATTGCGGACTAGTTACCTGATCATATGCAGGTTAAATTCTACGGTATGCTGAAAGAATCGCATACGAGGATCCGATAAAAATTTTGAAAGATCCTAACGGATTGTTATGTGGATGCTGCTCGTTATTGACGTTTCGATAAATACTTTCGC
This sequence comes from Cylloceria caligata, assembly GCA_963942595.1. Taxonomy (NCBI): domain Eukaryota; kingdom Metazoa; phylum Arthropoda; class Insecta; order Hymenoptera; family Ichneumonidae; genus Cylloceria; species Cylloceria caligata. Next base: position 12,357,163 of record OZ012710.1, on the reverse strand, counting down.
ACGAGAGATATGAGATTAAATAAAATTTATTTACGCTTGCTCGTAAGGAAACTAAGTGTGATATACAAAAAAATAGAAAAAGTCAATAATGAGATATTTACTTTTCTTAAGTTATTTCAAGTCAGTGATGATGTTTATTCCTTGAATGGAGGAGATCGACACCAATTCCAGTTTTTCGTGACCAATATTCTCCGAATCGGCTAAAGACGTCTTAACTGAACTTGGTGCACAGATTGTGTGCACCTTCTTTTTTGTTCTAGATTGTATATATTAGATGGGATTTTAGAAAGAGCGTTTTAAACAAATCTATGACAATCCTGACTGTAGTAAACGAATTATTGTATTGTATTGTATTGAATATGAAGGTAACTAAAATAATATTACAATTTATCTTATCCTTTTCAGATTTATCTTCATATGTAAACTTGTAAAGAATGGGGTCTCTACGCTCCCCATTCTACCTCGAATCTGGCTGACAAATGATTAGGCTTATTACCGACCGTATTAATAGATTTGTTCAAATAGCGCCGCGTGTGGTGAGAAGTAAACACTAAGTAGCCTTTGAGCTAGATAGCTATCCGTCTTGTATCCGGAGAATCTATGCAGCGAGCTAACAATAAGTGAGAGAGAAGCGCGTATTCCTCCCCCCAATCGTCTAAGAACGCCTAAGCGACAACCACGTTCCGCGCATACCAAAATTCAAGAAAAGATTACACGTAGCAATCCGTGTATATTCAATGATACTAATGTCCATCCGGGACTATTAAAGCGAGAATAGTGGTAAAAGAGTGCGGGCGAGATTTCTGGACGGTTGGGCTCTCGTAAACCGAGATCTTCTTCAGTGGAAGAATATTGTTGTTCCGGCGTGAGAAACCTGGAATAATCTTGACTCACGAGCAGCGATAGACTTGAATTCCATCAAGAAAATTACGTTGATGTACGAAATACCCAGGATAAAGACGTGTCAAGGCTACACTACAACTTGTCGCCATTATCGATGACATAGTTGGCTAAATAAGAATCGTCCCCTCGTCGAGGAAGTGCGTCTTCATCAGTAAGATAAGTAACGAGCGTTTTTGAGTATATTATTTTTGGAGAATGTACCATAAATGACCCATGTTATGACACGCATATGTACCGATATATGTTTGGGAGATTCGAAGGCGCCAAAGGCGTAATGTAATGATTTGTGTATATAATTGTCACTTAGTGAATTAAAAATAATGTGTCACTGCCTATCTCGGCAATTCAGAATCATTAAAGAGTAAATAGACGGTTCGAAGAACCTTTTCATGTAACGTAGCATAAAGAATTGACTCGACGCTACGTAATTGTCCATGAGAGACAGAATATTCCCATTTGTATGATTCTCAAATTAACCGTTGCATTTGTGTAAAGAAATTTATATCAAAATATTGAAAAGAATTATCGAAACAGGAGGAGCGCAACTCCTTGAATAATTGTAACATGAGCTGCGGTAGACTGCGTGTAGCGAAGAACGGAGGGCGAGTCCTCCCAGCTAGTTAACATTTGGTTGTGTTTATTATGATATAATCCTTTGAAGGTGATTCGTAGGAAGCGAAAGCACAAAACTGAATAATTACCAAGAAACTGGTGAAACAGCCATGTACCTATGAATAAAATAACATGCTTACATAAAGCTTGGACATTTAGAACATTAAATTTTAATGTCGAATCATTATTGTAAAAAACCTATAAAATCTGTTTGACAACGTTTCATTAAAAAATTGAAAAATTATTGCATTAGTTAAATAAATAAGTAATTTTGGAAACAGTGATATAATAACCGTAATTTACTAGTAATGATAAAAGGCATCAATGCAATTTGCTTGCTATCAATTTCATGACCTCGATATGTAAACTGTCACGTAAAAAATATCTAAAATTATCATTTCGGAAATTCTAACAAAACTTTTATCATTCAGCTTTAGTATCATTCACAATAGTCCTGGAATAAGTATAAACAGGATCATTATCACTTTACGTTCAAATGAAGGAAGACATTAAATGAATGAGCAACTAAAATAAAATCATAATAAAAATAATCACATGGAAACTTATTACAATGTATGTGTATGTGTATGTATTATATATGAGTATTTAAGTATATATATATCTATAATCGTCGGATTGATGAGGAAACAACAAATTACTTAACCTGTGAAGAATCCCAATCTCAATTAATATGTATTAGAACTTGTAGCATAACCGTTCATCTGTACTCGTGGCCTCTCTTTTTTTTAAGACTAAGATCAAATACGTTATGTCAATTGAAGTGAAGATTATTCCTGTGAATCACGATACGCATTTCCAAATAAAATTGAACAATGTGTTTCTTTCCTTTTCAAACATCTATTGGGATATCGATTTATTGAATTAATACAGGCTATCCTCCAAATTGTCCCTTTCTTTTATATTCACGGGGAGTAATCAAAAGAGAACAAGATCGAAGAAAAGTAAGAGTTATTAATTATTACAAATAAATTACAAATAATCAAATCAATAAAATTATATATATATATAAATAAATAAATAAATAAATAAATAATAAAAAATTATTACAAACTTCTTGAAGTCAAAGTTCTGTTTATTATATTTTTTTGCAGTCGTGAGTTTTTTTTTAATTTAAACTTTTTTAAATTTGATATTCTTAAAACTAATTCAATGTGACTTTCTACAGAACTATTTTATTGGCCATATATTTTAATAATTACTATATTTCCTAAAATTTAAAAAAGAGTTAAAAAAAAAAGAATGGGTAAGGTCACAGTTTTTCTACTAGGAAATACAGCATCTGTATCCCCGGTACACTCAGCAGTGTGACTGGAAGGTTCATGGATAAACTCTTTAACTTTACCTCATTGAGATGATTTACCCAACATTTTCCAGCTATCGAACCAGACCAATAGGAAATATCATCGGTTTTGTCAACACGAATTTATATTGGGCCTTAACTATGAGGGGATATTTTGCATTTGACGATGTAAAATATTTGATCACACGATTCTTTTCAAATGTGTACTGATCACTTTAAATATGTAACAAATTTATTAATAATAGACTTATTCACAGTAAAAGGTAGTGCGCGCATGGGTTTGATGGAGAATCTGTGCTTTTACGGAGATCTTCGTAAAGGTTAGTATGAGTTAGAGACCAGATTCGTATGAGTTCGTCACGTAAGTACATAGTTCTTCTCTGGCTGCCGTCGAGTAAAGGTCCACGTTTTGGGGTCCAAGAGCTTACTCCCTATCGGAACGTTCGAGTCATCAGCGACAAATTATTATTCTGCGTGCTGGATAATCTTTTACTTATAAAGTCCGTCTGATGGAAGCCATGCAATATCCAGGCCTGGGATTCTAAATGATCTTTGCATCGATTTCATGGACCATTTAAAAGATGAGTACAACGCTTCCATAATTGCATGCGACAAAAGAATTTTATTTCTTGCCAAATGTAATAATGAAATTCATACTCGACGGTAGGCCCCAATTTTATTTGAGGAATAGAATAAAGACAATAGTCGCATATAACTTTGACTCTGTTCGAATGAATGATGTGTGCGTGCGTTGTAGAAGTATACTGTTCTGTATGGGTTAATGGGTTCAAATAGAATTCATACATTGGCGTGGTCGTGTGCTGTCAAAGCTTAAGTATCGGCACAAATTTACCTTTAAACGATTGCTTGATTATTTATATCACGTCACTTCCTTTTCATAACTTATAAAATAAAGAGTGACTCGATTTGGTCATATCTAGTGAACCAACAATCCTGTGTGTCTTATTTATATTTAAAATATCTCCTCGTTACTGATTTCTGTTGTACAGGTTATATTGTTGAGTTCATTACAATTCCTGAACTGCTCATATGTAGAGCTACTATCAGGGTGATCGTTTGTCTCTATTCTATATCTTTTGTTATTAGTGGAAGTTTTCCATCCGGGATACATTTTTCACCTGCTTTTCCATTTTCATTTTATAGGAAATAATAATATACATAAATAATCATTACAAATATTTACTCGTGACTTTAAATGTTTCCTGATGAATTGGAACAGTTAAAAATTGAGATCAGTCAATTTCGTGACAAGACCGAAGTGACTAAAACAAATTAAGAACTGCTAAAGAAAAACAAAACATGCGCAACTTCGCCGATGAGTAAATATTTCCTAATTCTTCACTGATGCGACAAACACTTTACTTACCGCCTACAATTTTATCGAATCCGAGTTATTTTATATCTGTTTTTAACTACTCCCACAAGATTTCATATGCAGTCGTTAACACGCGTTAACGACCATGAAGTGTTTAAGTGTACCGGGCCTTCCCCATATCAAAATCTAAAGACCAAGATGGGTGTCGACCTCCTGCATTCAAGCAATAAACATCATCATTGACTCGAACTAACTTAAGAAAAATTTAGTAAATTTCTCGTTATTTACTTTTTCTATTTATTTTTGTATGTCACACTTAGTTTCGTTATGATCAAACATAAATAATACATTCTATTTGACCTCATATTTATCGTGCGAACGTATTTATCGGAACGTCAATAACGAGCAAGATTCACACAACGATCCGTTAGGATCGTTAAAAATTCCCATCAGATCCACCTATGTGATTCTTTCAGCATACCGTAAAATCCAATGTGGATATAATCAGGTAACTAGTCCGGAATCTCTTCTGGAATACAGTTTACCGATATATATCGATCAATAAGAAACCCGTGCAGAATATATTGTGGGGATTCAGCTAGATTCTAGTAATTAATTCTAATTATTAATGATATATAAGAAATTTCTTATATATATTATTAGTTTACGCAACAAATCTTTGATCTCAGTGTAAAATTATTACACGTAAAAAGTAGTAGTTGCGATAACCATTTCCAGCATATGCTGTGTCGTGAATTAGTTACAGAAACCAACACGAAATAGTATTTCTAACTATTTTCGATTGGTTAGTGAGAAATAATACTCTAGACCAGCGACTTGATTCCTCTAATCAATCACAGTCAATCACAGCTTCTACGAATAACACAAAGTATATTAAAATTTTACCTCAATACTTACATAGTTAAATAGAGCACAACAAGTATATGTAAGATGCACGATACACGCCTAATTGAGGAGGTTGACCGCGGTCAAGTTGAAGAACAAGAAAATTGTACAAAAAGTACATATATACATTTTCATACCAATGAAATACAATACATTAATTGCAGTTCAAAAATGAAACTTTGCACTCCTTACACACTATTGTTGCACGTATTTCATTAACCATAAGCGAAATGTCACTAAATATTATAAGAAAAAAATAAAAAACCGGATCATCGATCGGTTAAGTGCTGTAAAGTTGTACGACGGGTACGGTGATGTGTTACAAATTTCTGTCGGCCATTCCCGTTCCACTGCAATTGTCAATGACGATATCTTACTCGCACTCATTGCAGCACAGTGGATAGAGCACATAGCAAATCCCCCCAATTATTTATGTTTTTATAAAAGTGCTTGAAAGTTCACTGTCGTAATACTAACTACTTGACCGAACTTTCACAAATTTGCGTAAATTATAAAGTTATAATAATTTTTTATCGTTTTTTAATATAAATACAATTGTGATGCTGTTTTGAAAACCCTGTGTCGATATACAAGTAGTGACTGAATGACTGAATTCCACATGCTCTTTCTTTCACTCCACCCTGAACGCTCTGAATGGCTCTGAAGTTACAGATGAACGAGTACAGTAGTAACGAGTATGACTGCCATCTTGCGGCAATTTGATATATACAATCGTGCTTCTCATCAATTTTTTAACACGCTTTTATCTTTCCGAAATTTCCTTTAATAAAATATTCAATGAACAAAAAATAAGATTACGATCTACACAATTTATATATCAAGTTGTGTTAAAATATGTCTAGCCGCTTCGGCGAACATTGGACACGAAAAACAGGCAAATTCACGCCATGCTAGCGAAACTTCCTTCTTTTTTTTGTAAAAAAGAGGCCTTACGACACAAACTCCCGTCTTATTTTATAGACTGGAGTAAAAATATGAACATCTATTTTCGTTATTATTTTTTAAATATAGATGACCACGATCTCTCGTTACCTTGAAGTAGACGCCCTTTCGATATATATATTATAAAATTGTTTACGATGAATGATATTACACTTTTCCATTAGTGTAATGTAAGGTACGACCGGGGATACAGTTGGGATCCTAAAAGGATATTCATTTCAGGGAATCCCCAACAAATCCCGATTGAAATATTACCGAAAAATTAAATTAACGATTGTCTGTCACCCTTAATCAAAAAACAAACTAGGGATCCTTAACGAATTTCGGTCGGGATTTGCCAGGGTGTTAGGACTGATTTCTGCATAAGAATTATGACTGAAAACAATTTTCCGACGTAACTAATCTCTTACTTCTTGTACTAATATTAAAGTCTCCGTTTCATAGCAGAATTGTTTAGTTTGTGCATTGTTGATATTCGTTCTGTACTTCGAGAACCATCCACCGTTAAAAGAGAACGTTCGTCAGCAGCTTCCACATCTCTCCTGAGTCACGAGATGAGGCACGCATGACTTGTGGCTTTCGTTTCATCGGTCGCGCACGACGAGCACAACAGATAGATCGAAGAACGTGACTACAACGATCGACAAGAATTGGCGAGGCATAAGTATAGTCAGACATTCGAGAGATTCTTCAATCGCGTGAGTGCGGGGGTGTCGAGATATACACAAATTGATATCTTGTGGCTCATTTGTGCACAGAACTTGTCTATACGTCGTCCAATTCAATTTGACGAGGAAGAGAGCACGCGAATAAGTTGGATATTGATACTGTGGCTGAGTGATCGATCGACGCGGTCATCTTTGATTAGCGACGAACGACTGCACGACGGAATGTCCCTATGTGCCAGCCAGCAAAATAATATAACGCTTGACACGATTTCTCGCGTTGCATCGTACCGTGTACTCTACTGAATTTTTCT
>OZ012710.1:10339166-10367548 GCA_963942595.1 Cylloceria caligata | reverse complement strand
TGGGGGCTTCCTCAAAACCTTTTTTACGCTGATGTCGCGTTTCGCGCTCCGACGTTTGAGGAGTTTCAACCTTCGAGCACCCTAGAAAATGTCCTCAAGGGACATTTGCGAAGGGAGTCGTGACTCGTGAATCACGAGATGCTCCTAATACTCAGATTAAAAATGTGAACGGCATATACGTATTTTTACCATATTTTTAATAATTATTAATATTTATACGTAGCCCAAGGGTTTTGCGCGTGCGCCATCAAATACACTGTGCATCACCGCTTGTGTAATTAATCGCGAATTCGCAATTTCATTCTATTTTCTAACGAAAATATTATGACTATGAGTGATTGGTTGGCACACGTAACGTGATACATAACGTAGTTACAGTGGAGAGCTAGAAACTCTCTTTGCGCTATGTTGATTAGTTCAATTCTCACCACTAAGGTTCGTATGCTAAACTAGTTTTTTTCCGTATTCACAGTTTCTAACTCCTGGAGTAAATACTCGGTGCACGAATGAATGAAAAAATTATAATAAAAGGATTGGTTGGTTTCGAAAAGTCAAACAAAAAAATCTTAGTCAAGTTTATTGTTTATTAAACAATTATCGATGGTTTCGGTTCGGTTATCGTTGTTGTTGTTGTTGTTGTTGTTGTTGTTATTCTACTATTAAAAATGAAGAAAAATGCTGACAATAAATATTTCCTTCACTCATCTTGTTACACGGAAAGAAATGGGGTTGTCGATATAACATCAAGACAAGAGTAATCTTTTTGTAGTTATTTTTACATGAACTCTGGTCGTTACAACTGCAACTTATATCTGAAAGCATACTCGCTGTTGTAATACATAATATTGATGCTGTAGTAAAATATTTATATTAAAACTTACAAGCTAATGCGGTGCTTGCGAATAAGTTCGAAGTAAATTTTACTATTTATCTAACTAGCACAGACTGAGGATTTGGAATAACTCGTTAACTTGTCCTTATAACGGTAACCAGTAACGTACATTGCTATTGCAGGGTATGATAATGAATCGGTATATATGGGACAAGAGATATCTACTGTACTCAATAGTAAAATGTATATCAATTGGACGAAATCGAATTTACCATCAAGTACAGTAAATATGCGTTTCTGGTGATTGTGATCGCACGTATTGTGAGGCACGAGGCCAACTCTCTCTCCCTCTCGTGTGTGTTGAATTAAATTATCGATCAAATTAAATGTAATATCGATATTACATTTGATTTTAATTAAATTATATCACATCTCATACAACTATTATGCCATTTAGATGTATTCAATTCAACGGCAGTCGAATGGCGTAGTCGGTAGCGTCAGGGTGTTAGGTAGTTATCTAGGTAGGTAGGTCATAGGTTCAAATTCTGGTATAGGAAGGACACTTTTTTCAGTGAAAACCGTTACCCAACGACTGCCGATGACAAAATATATCTAAAAAAAACTAATTCCCGAGGAGGAAAAATACGTTTTTGATTTACTTTTAATGCCACCAATATATTTTATCGTCATTTTATTATGCCGCATGCACAAAAAAACATTCATTCTCGTATTAAACTGTGTAGAAATCGAATTATGGTAAAAATTACCAGTATGGGAAAATAGCGATAACGAGGTTTCGGACGTTATACGTAGCAATGGTTTAGTGTTTATTGTATTTCTAACGCTAGTTAACATATAGTTACAAAACTGATTTTACTACAATTACGCAGCATTCTTAACCAGAGACACTCACTGTCCATATATTCTCCATTGATGGTTGCAATTTAAGTTACTACAATTGTTGTTCCTGATATCATTTTTTACTTTTCGTGTAAGATAAGTCAAAATTAGAACAAAAGTTATATTTCTATCCGTTTTCTTTAATATAGTTACTCGAATGGATACAAACTATGTAGAACACTTCTTCGTAGATCATGTGAAAAAAGTCTACAAAGAAAAAACAATTTTGTAAACTAATTGCTGAGCTCGTGTGGATTAAAATCTTATGTTCAATCGTGTTTTTGTTCAAGCTGGTGCATACAATTCTGTGAGGATTGAGATAATGTCAGGAAAAATAATTTTTATGAATGAAAAACAAATTGTTTTAACAGTTTCTGAGATATTACTCCAGACGAGTGTGTCTATATGGACAGGAAAGCAATATTGGCAGGCACTTTTTCATGTGAGTGCATAAAAAAATTCTCCTGGTATCGGGAATATCGAATAATTTACGTTTGTGAATTTAGTATCTCATATTCTCACATCTCAAAAAGTTTCTTAAGTCATCTACGATAGATCTACAGTTTTCGATACGTTATATAAATAGTGAAAATATAATACCATAGTGATCATGACGAGATTACGTCATTTTATTGCCACAGATCTATATAAATCGACAGAAACCATTGAATTCGTTGCCGATTCTTTAAATTTTATATATTACAATGCTAAAACTTCTGGTCAATAGGAACTCGGTATTTAAATCGTTGGGTTAGTGAATTTAAATGCCAAAACTATTGATACAAAGTATCAGAAACTGTAGAACTATTGCAGATACCACAATATCAGTTGTAAACTTTTTTTTTGAGATGCCAACATATCAGACTGCTTGCGTCAAGAATAGAACAATCCGAAATAGTTGGGACAAGGAGATGAGTCAGAAATCTGGAGTGATCCGGAACTGTTATATTATCAGTTCTGATATTATTTTGTTTTATTTTTAAGTATGTTAATCCCCTTTTTCGCGTTACATAGACAACGCAAGTATTTTAAAGTAATGGATAGCAGATATTTGTAATACAATATTATTTCCTTAGTTTTTAAAATCATCTCAGTCGATTGCAAAGAATCTTGCGTGAGTCGTTAATTACAAACATATATATATTCATCTTATTTATTATATAGGAGATGATCGTGAAGTCTTTTTGTAGGTATGTCCCAGGTTCATAGCATCGTAGGATTCGCGTATAACAGATGAGACGTCGAAGAAAGTTGTATCACGCAAGATACTTACTATAGATAGGTATTATATTATATCAATGATGCGTATATACGGACGACTGGACTGAGAGTGCTCTCGAACTCTTTGCTCATGCAAAAGTGTCTTCACTCATTAGAAGGTGGGAGACAATCGAGACTGACCAGGGACTTCGGTTCTTCTCGTCAATCGTCGGAAATATTCATATTCCGACGTTACTACACGCTCTTTCATCGCACAGTGATTCCCATTTTATTACGAACGTTACTTGCATTTGATTTTTTTCGACAATTTACGGATCCATTTACGTAAATATATGAATTATTACAAATTTGCCTTTAACATGTTTCTCTATCATCCTGAGTATTGCTATTCGGTCGTAAAGCGTTAGAAATTACGAAAACTATCTTATGTAGATAATTGATGCTGCTCGCACACTCAAAACCTGTTATACGTATCCCGCTAGTTATAAGGTATTAGGTAAAAACATTATATTTCACGGTCGCAAAAAGGAACTTTGTTATTCGATAAACGGCGATTGAGCAGCTTCCGCTGAAATAGACATTCGATTCTATCGGCAGCAGAAAATACAAGAAAGTTCAAAGTTGGAATCCTCATTTTTATTATCAAATCAAAGTATTATATAATACTAGAAAATTGTTAACAATTTGATCCCAACTATACTGAAATATAAATGTGAAACTACGATGTTATAGAAAATATGAAAATCGATTGTAGACATATAGAGAAAAAAAAAAATTTGTAGAGCTAATAAGAATTTCATTGATTGAAATGCAATTGAATTATCAAAAATATAATTGTACCAATAAAATGTTTATTTAAAAAAAAAAAAAAATAATTTTAAAGTACAAGAACGTCCGTCTTTCTTAAAGTGTTATTGTAAAAATATAAACTAATACGATTACAAAGCGACGATCTGAAATTGCGGATTATAAATTAAATAATTCATTGACAATTCATTCAGATTGTACGAAAATATTTATAATTTTTCATCATCGTACATACAGCGTACAAACTTTTGCTCGACATCTTGAACAATATATGCGACGGATAAAGAAAAATTATTATGTAGTCGAACTCGGATTATGTAGCGCAATCCCCTGGCACATCGGAGTGATAACTCACGTGATGCTCTTTCACGGCTAACTCAACAATTTCAGGGTCATCCGAGTCGTACACACATTGTGTCATACATTGAGGTACAGGTGTGACGAAGAGTACCCTGTAACGCATGTACATAAAGTTTGTACACGCAACGGATAAGAACTCGTTTTACGAGATCTCGGGTGAGGGACATTGCCTCGAGGAATGACGGAGATCTCTGCTATTGCAATGGCAACAAGCATGCACGAGCAGACAGCCGTCAGACGCGTGGATAACATACGCGGGCTTCTCTTCCTTTAGTCACACTCGTCTGGTTCGAATGTATATACGATACCACGCGAGAACTTGCTCGTGATAGTACGATCGAGGTCATACGCCCGCGATCCGGTTCCGCTCTTATCGTCAATAGCGTGTACAATCCATTGTCGAAGTCTTACACACATTTTTTACCTATGCGTTGACTCTTTATTATCTCGTTAATTCTTTTGAAACGCAGTTATCCGGAGTCTGATAGAATCACCCCATGTATCGTAAATAAATAAAAAATTTCCTGGTGAGCTAACACATTTTTACATTTTCATCACATACGAAGTATACAAAAATAAAAAGTATTGTAATTCGTAGGAAAACTGAACGAAATATGAGGGTGTGAGAGCATTTTGAAAATAGGAAGAAAAAATACGAAAGTGGTATTATGCAAAAATATTCAATTATTGATTATTCAATTTTATAAATCTACAAAAAAAAAATAAACAATCGTTTAAAACGTACAAAAAAGTGGTCTATGATAAAATGTCCGGCTTGAGTAAACGCGCGCACGCGTACCATCGTTTTCACCCTTAAATTGCTTATAACTTGAGAGTCGCTTGTGAAACAGACGTTTTCCTTTATCGATGATAATTTGTGTTAAAATTATTCCGTCATATAAATCTTAATATTTGTTAAACGACGTAAACTCACAAGCTCGTGCAAATATCAAGTTTCCAAACTGATATATCGTGCTTAAGTGCAATTATGAATAAGGTTATTTGGTGATAAGTTTTGTTCGGATCGACAATGGGGTTCAAAAGTTATGAAACTTATTATTTAAAATAAGGGTGCACTGAGTCAAACTTTGCATATTGCTGCCCCCTTATTTTCTATTGTTCACAAAGCTTCCTTCAAGAGAAAAACCAACATTCGTCAACACCGTTTCTCATAGAGTAGGCTGTGAATAATATTGAGGAACAATGTGCATAGTTTGACTTTTTTTCTACCGGTTAGAGTTTCATTTATGACTAACTATTTAATTTAATTATTAGCTTTCTCATGAAGGAAGTTCGTTAAAGAAAATAAAAATGGAAAGTTCAACATGCCGCGGTATCACGCTAAAAAAAACTGCGACGAACCAAAGTGCAAATTCTATTAACATCTCTTTTACTGTATTTATTCGTTCATTACATCTATGTAATCGCTGTGAATTTTCGACTGGTATTAGTTATGATTGTTTCGATTGTTCGTTGCCGTTTTCTATCCGGGTGCGCGCAAACGCCCATCGCCTTTCGATTATGTTTGGTTGCCCGCTTCCTCTCCGTGCAACCGTACAAGCAGCAAATCAGCAGAGCACAGCAGAGCAGAGCGGAGCAGCATCAGCAGCAGCAGCAGCTTACATCGGGGTCGTCAACGGCAACTCGCAAACGTGATGGTATTTGCCGGGGCAGACACGTGCTGAGTAATCCGCCCAAGGCCGTCCGGTTGGGTCTGGCGCCCAACATTGCCACCGCAGTCGTAGCACCACAAAGCGTTTAACATTTTTCGCAGAGTGATGTTGGCATTGCCTCCGGTGGGGTGAGGGGGGGGGGAAATTTCGTGAGCTATATCATCTCGAACTACCGAGACCGACCAGTTAAAAAATTTTTTTTATTCACTTTTTATACACGATACACTGCATAGACTGCGAGGCATATGTGGAATTTTTATCGAGTGCAACAAGTTCGATAGACCGCGTCTTCTTCTTCCTCTGCAATTCGTTTCTCAATCCGCATTTGTTCTGATTCGGAAAGGAGTGATTAGCCATTATACGAACACGTTTATTATTTTATCGGACCACGCAACTAGACGACACGTTAATTATTTTATAATTGTTAAAAATATGTAATCATTGTACAATTTATAACGATGAAAATTAGACAAATTATTCTGATTAGACTGTACAATTGAATAAAATAATTGATAACGAAAATTAAAGAAAAATATATATTCTAGTACATTAATTTAATTATTATAATTTTTTATGAGAATTCATCTTACAATTTCACTGTATATATTGTATACAATGCTATAGAAACACATGTAACAATGGCGTGGGCTAATCGCAATAAAATACTCTACAGACAGCAGGCTTTTATCATTGAATTCGCGGAAGTTTTATAAGGCACTAACTCACCAGGGCAAAAGTGTACACATGTAGTCAACCTCGTGACTTTCAACACGATGAAAGTATAACAGATAACCAATCCGATACATCAATACTGTACACGGCATTTTGTATTTGTACTTTACATTTTGCACAGTTGAATTTGGATACGGGATAATTGTACGCAACATCGAGTCGTCACGGCAAAACTCTTCTCTCTCTCCACGACAAAAGTTTTACACGCTGTAACTCAACACATCGTACAACCGAACACGGCTGCATCTTTATAAAATTCCATTGGTACATGAGCTATAATCGCGCCTCGTGCGTTGGCAAATCATATTGTGTGTACCGACTTTTATTCTTACCAATTGAGGCCGCAAAATAGATCTAAAACAGAGTGAATTGACTAAAATAGATGTACGACGGAGTTACGACGAGTAGATTGACTCCGGTACTCATATTTTATTTTACCAAAAAGTCAACTGACTCCATCGAATATGTATTTCGCGGCCTAAACTAGTAGGAGTAACAGATGATACACATATTCTGACTTACCAACGCATGAATATGGATCGCGTATAGCTGAAGCTGTGTAAAGTTGCGACCGTGTTCATTTCGAACTGTGTAGCAGATGCAGCGTGCACACATTTTATCGTGCAAACATTGTGCAAGAAAGCTTTGCGCTGAATCGTTTTGCTACAAGTCGAGATGAGTTATACCGTGTCGACTTTATGCTGTATAAAGTTTGATCGTGTTCAAATTTTACCCTGTAAAATTTTTTCGTTATAGATTCGTGAGCTTTTATGTGTTGGATTGATTATCAGTACACTTTTGTCGCGTTGAGGTTGACTGCGTACATTTTCGCCCTGTTGAATATACGCCATATACAGTTCTACCGTCCTGAATTGAACGTGTGGATTAAAAATCTGTATTCAATTGTCAGTTAAAACATAGGTCTGTGTACACAGGTGGAAGGATCTAGCAATAACTACGAGGGCCATTTAAAAAGTTTCCGGCCTCATCGACATAAAGTAACTGCAGAAAAAAAATTCTTTCGCCGTCCGATAGATGGCCTTGACATATGTAAACCGTAAAAATTTCAAGTAATTCCGACCATTACTTTGTCTATAGCACTCTTCCAAAGTTGTAAGCTGACATTGTCTGAAAACAATGGAGAAAATTGAGTATCGCGCAGTGATAAAATTCCTTCAATCGAAAGGGAAATAGACTCAGGAAATAAAATATGAGTCAGACTCTGTATACGGTGAAGCCTCCCCTTCATTGACAACGGTCAAACATTGTGTGGCCAAGTATAAACGTGGTCGTACGAGCATTTTAGACGAGGCACATTCCGGGCGCCCGCAAACCGCTACAGCTGACGAAATTATCGATTAAGTGCATCAAACTGTGATGGAAGATCGTCGATTGACTGTTAAGGATATTGCTGAGGCTTGTGGGATATTATCCGAACGGGTGCACAAGATTTTACATCAAGATTTGGATATGAGAAAATTATCCGCGTGCTGGGTGCCGCGCTTGTCGACGATCGACCGAAAGCGCACGCGAACGGACATGTCGCGCGAGTGTCTTAGCCTGTATCAAAAAAATCCAGCGCCATTTTTGCGGCGAATGACAACCGTCGATGAAACCTGGGTACATCACCATACGCCTGAGACCAAACAACAGTCAAAGCTGTGGATTGCGGTGCGGAAACCAACTCCGAAGAAGGCAAAGGTCGTTCTCTGCAGGAAAAGTGATGGCGACAGTTTTTTGCGATAGCCGTGCAATAATTCTTATCGATTACCTTGCAAAGGGTGAAACAATCAACGGACAGTACCACGCTGCATTGCTGGATAAATTGAAGGCCATAATTAAGAAACAACGTCCGCATTTGGCCAAGAAAAAAATCCTGTTTCACCGGGATAACGCTCTGGTTCACACGTGCATGGTCGCAATGTCAAAATTTAACGAATTGAAGTTTGAATTGCTTCCGCACTCATCCTATTCGCCAGATGTAGCTCCCAGCAACTTTTTCCTGTATCCTTATTTGAAAAAATTTCTCGGGAGAAAAAAATATAAGTCAAATGCTGAGGTGGAAAATGCTGTAAACCAGTATTTTTCAGGTTTAGATAATCAATTCTTTTCTGACGGTTTAGAAGGATGGGGGGAAACGTGTTTATATGTGTTTTTCTTAAAAAGGCCGGAAACTTTTCAAATAGTCCTCGTACCATATAACTTGAGAAAAACTGGTAATAGTCAGTTGATAGTATTTGTAGTGGCATCACCTGTCGACAAGTATGTAAAAATTACTGATAAGATTGACCACACATATAGGGATAATTTCCGAAAATATGGTAAAAGATATGATTGAATCTTGCAATGCTGTCAGGTGGTCCACATAGTCCAATACTACCAAACGACTATAACAGATTTTCTCAAGTATATACTAATTTATACTAGATCGTTCACTCCGTGCACAAATGAATTCTGTAAAAACGGGCTTCTCTACCGAGATAACGGTTCGGGAATGGTCTTTCGAGAAACTCTCCGCGTGTACTTACGGCATCTAGCTCCGGCCCGGATCTCAAAATAGAGCACCTTATACATATTAGTAGCATGAAAAGCGAAAATGTTACCGAGATAGTTGGCTCACAGTCATGGCACGGACTACGTGTATACGCAAACGTTTACACGGGCTATGATAATTGTAAATGAATTCTTACATTATGTAGATCTCATTACTGATTAACTGACGAAGACGAATAGAGTTCCTTCGATCATCCTTCGTCATCGAGCACATGGACGCACGTCGCAACACTCGATACTTGCGCCTTTCTTCAAGGTCTTACCAACCCCCTTGCTTCTCCTCTCCCAATCGAAACGTCGTCATTCGGCCTGAAAGTCCCCGGAGGAGCGACCTAAAAACTAAACAGAATCGCCTTGCATCCGGCTACCACCTTCGTCTCGATTCGTACCCAACATAATCTGGATCTCAGGAGCCTCCTTAAGCCCGATGCACACCAAAGCGGCGCGCTGCGACGCGCAGAGCAGCGCAGAGCCGCGACCAGAATCAAACCCGTATATTCAAATCGGCTAATGCACACCAAAGCGGCGCGCTGCGACGCGCAGAGCGCCGCTTTGGTGTGCATCGGGCTTAAAAGGGACTTGGGATAATCAGGGCCTGGAGGGATTCATTGGAAGACCTGAAACTTTGATAATTAAACACGTGTGTTTAATTTGCAGTTGATAAGATTTTTAAATCTCTGTCGTTAGCCGGTTATTCGTTAGTTGCGTGAATGATGCATCGTACATACAAAGCTGCTGTTGAAAGAGTAGCGAGAGCCGACACACGAACCGGATGGAAATGTTACCCTCGCAGTTAATTAAATATATAACATCATAATCCTTGCATTCAGTGTCACCACGTCACAACTTATATCTTCTCTTATATATGCGTACTCGTGTTTCTCGTATAATATACTGCTTTAGAAAGTGTTTTTGTAAAGCTTTTTGTATTTACGAAGCTTACGAGGAGCGACGTGTAAGAATCAGGGTAGACTAAGTAGAATCTATGAATCCGCAATCTCCATCTTTATTACTATAATAAAAAGGCTCGTACAACATAATTACAGAGTAGACTAAATGGAATCTATAAATCCACAATCTCCATCTTTATTACTTTATAAAAAAAAGCTCGTACAACGTAATTACAGTCTCTCGTGTATTGGTTTCTTTGCTTTTTTTTTTTATTCAGGGTCAAGAATGCAATGCTTTCTTGTTATATATTTCATTGTTGACTATTTAACGATCAATATTTGTCCTCAAGATACGCTGTGTGTATCCCGTGCAAATTTGGTAGTTTTTGTGATGATTGTATAGGGATATCGGTTAGTTTATTGAGTGCATACATGAACTTGTCGAGCTGAAGATCCGAGATTGTTGTATCTACCGATACGAGGTGGCATTCGAATGAACCAAGAACGATGCTCTCTGTAACTCCGATAACGTGATTACCTTTGGGTTTGTGTGTATAAATATATATATACATATGCTTTTGTATATATACACAGTCAACTGTCGAAAGATAGCGTTCGTTTGAGTTCTATTTTACGGAATGTCCCCCTCCCCCACTATAGTCGAATAGGTTAGGATCATAAGACAGAAACAGTTATAAAGGGTGATTTTTTTGAGGTTAGGATTTTCATGCATTAGTATTTGACAGATCACGCGGGATTTCAGACAAGGTGTCAAAGAGAAAGATGCTCAGTATGCTTTGACATTTCATAATGAATAGACTTACTAACGAGCAACGCTTGCAAATAATTGAATTTTATTACAAAAATCAGTGTTCGGTTCGAAAAGTGTTTCGCGATTTACGTCCGATTTATGGTCTACATAATCGACCAAGTGAGCAAACAATTAATGCGATTGTGACCAAGTTTCGCACTCAGTTTACTTTATTGGACATTAAACCAACCACACGAATGCGTACAGTGCGTACAGAAGAGAATATTGCGTCTGTTTCTGAGAGTGTTGCTGAAGACCGTGAAATGTCGATTCGTCGCCGTTCGCAGCAATTGGGTTTGTGTTATTCGACGACATGGAAGATTTTACGCAAAGATCTTGGTGTAAAACCGTATAAAATACAGCTCCTGCAACAACTGAAGCCGAACGATCTGCCACAACGTCGAATTTTCAGTGAATGGGCCCTAGAAAAGTTGGCAGAAAATCCGCTTTTTTATCGACAAATTTTGTTCAGCGATGAGGCTCATTTCTGGTTGAATGGCTACGTAAATAAGCAAAATTGCCGCATTTGGAGTGAAGAGCAACCAGAAGCCGTTCAAGAACTGCCCATGCATCCCGAAAAATGCACTGTTTGGTGTGGTTTGTACGCTGGTGGAATCATTGGACCGTATTTTTTCAAAGATGCTGTTGGACGCAACGTTACGGTGAATGGCGATCGCTATCGTTCGATGCTAACAAACTTTTTGTTGCCAAAAATGGAAGAACTGAACTTAGTTGACATGTGGTTTCAACAAGATGGCGCTACATGCCACACAGCTCGCGATTCTATGGCCATTTTGAGCGAAAACTTCGGAGAACAATTCATCTCAAGAAATGGCCCGGTAAGTTGGCCACCAAGATCATGCGATTTGACGCCATTAGACTATTTTTTGTGGGGCTACGTCAAGTCTAAAGTCTACAGAAATAAGCCAGCAACTATTCCAGTTTTGGAAGACAACATTTCCGAAGAAATTCGGGCTATTCCGGCCCAAATGCTCGAAAAAGTTGCCCAAAATTGGACTTTCCGAATGGACCACCTAAGACGCAGCCGCGGTCAACATTTAAATGAAATTATCTTCAAAAAGTAAATGTCATGGACCAATCTAACGTTTCAAATAAAGAACCGATGAGATTTTGCAAATTTTATGCGTTTTTTTTTTAAAAAAAGTTCTCAAGCTCTTAAAAAATCACCCTTTATTACTGCGCCGTATATCATCCATTTCTGAAGAAAAAACTAAAAAGACGTCACTAAATCTCGAAGTGGGATTTATAAATAAAGCCGCTTACCGATCGTTCTGATTAGCTTTCAATATTATGCTCGAATATTATTATGCGCACACTACAGATCGTACGTGAGTAATCTAACCTAACAAATGAAACACGACCACGCAATACACAATCGAAACTAATAATAATAATAATAATAATAATAATAATAATAATAATAATAATAATAATAATAATAATAATAATAATAATAATAATAATAATAATAATAATAATAACAATAACAACAACAATAATAATAATAATAATAATAATAATAATAATAATAATAATAATAATAATAATAATAATAATAATAATAATAATAATAATAATAATAATAATAATAATAATAATAATAATAATAATAATAATAACAACAACAACAACAACAACAACAACAACAACAACAACAACAACAATAATAATAATAATAATAATAATAATAATAATAATAATAATAATAATAATAATAATAATAATAATAATAATAATAATAATAATAATAATAATAATAATAATAATAATAATAATAATAATAATAATAATAATAATAATAATAATAATAATAATAATAATAATAATAATAATAATAATAATAATAATAATAATAATAATAATAATAATAATAATAATAATAATAATAATAATAATAATAATAATAATAATAATAATAATAATAATAATAATAATAATAATAATAATAATAATAATAATAATAATAATAATAATAATAATAATAATAATAATAATAATAATAATAATAATAATAATAATAATAATAATAATAATAATAATAATAATAATAATAATAAAATTAAAGGACATGGCAAGCCGGCGTATATCGTATGTGTGCGTCTTAGTCAATGTTTTTTGTCCGTGTATCCCTACAGTTCTGTTTGTTAAACCATTTTTTATCAATCAATTTCGCCGCGATCTTTGACATCGGTACATCAAATTTTGTATAAAACTTTTACTTTTTCATTTACAGTGACTGTTTTGGTGTGACGACATTTTATGAGAAATTACTAAAATTTTCTTTTACCTAACAGATTTGACATCTTGATTATTATTTTTGTTCAGTGTCATTGTGAGATTAGAAATAACCGTCAAAACAAAACACGCCTCGTGCGTTCAAGCGCACAACGTTCTGCTACGTGTTTCGAGAATAACGTCTATACACTGCGACTACAGAAAAGTGGGGGAATCATTTCCCTCGTGAGGAAATAGCTACTACAGAGCGTTCAGGCAAGACGCGAAATTACAGAGTGTCACTTTAGGGAGCATTGACTGTATACAGAGTGTCCCATTATAAAAATACGCTCAAATATATCGAAAACTAAGAATTTAATTGAAAAATGTTTCGAACAAAAGTTGGTGTATATGAAGGGGGACATCGAATGAGCATATCAGTTTTTGGGTTCGGGGCCTCTGCTGAGTCAATTGAGACTCAACTTTAGTATTTTAAATGGAACCCCTTATTTTTTGTTGCATTTTATTTATTTTTCGTTAAAAAATAAGTAAGTTTTACTTCGAGCAATTTTTTGTTTTTCATCTTCAACAGACCCAAAACGATATTCGAAGTATTCTGGTGGAAAAAGTGGCAATACCTTATTCTTTGCGAAGAAATTAAAAACGAACAATTAAGAAGTGAACTTGACTAACAAATTTAGATGAACTCAGCCCTCTTCAGGGCTACATGATGTACGAATTCGACCATATATGGTATAAATGTATATATGAATTTAGATGAACTCAGCCCTTTATTCGTCAAGTCAAGTCCATATATATATATATATACCATATATGGTCGGATTCATACAACATGTAGCCCTGAAAAGGGCTGAGTTCATCTAAATTTGTTAGTCAAGTCCATTTCTTAATTGAGGTATTCGTTTTTAGTTTCTTCGCAAAGATTGATGTATTGCCACTTTTCTACCAGAATACTTCGAATAACGTTTTGGGCCCATATGGTCGGTATATATATGGTTTTGTATGTACAAAAGATATGAAGTTCAGACATTATCTCGCTTACGCACATATTCGTAAAACATGAATGACCGGCTTTACGAGGGTTTCCGCGGCTCTATCTCGCTTTTTTTTTTTAACTTCTGTCGCAATTTTATTGTCCATTGAAGCATTAAACTTTAGATTATGGCCCCAACGCACAATATAACTCAAGAAAAATGTGATTAGTATTTTCTTGAATACAAATGAACTTTATAAAATAATGTCGACTGAGAGTCTCGGAGTGTTTATTAATTACTTATTTTCCGGAAAGTGATAATCGCCGTGACCTTTGATATAGAATGAGAGTATTCTTTTTTTTCTTATAAACAGATAACGAACTATTTACGATAAATCGATAACGATAAGTTTTATGAATGAGATTTATCGCGTAGTAAAATCGCTGCTATAATACAATTGATTAGTGATAACACCATGCTTGATAATATCTTTTTATCTCTCAAGGTGAATTTGAATTCTATTCTTGTGAATGAAATCCAACTGAATTTTGAAACGCTATTGTTTACATTTTTTATAATAACGATAATAATATAAGATTTGTTGAAATGGATAAATCTAATTAGACTGATTATCGACTTTTTTCCCTATTATTCCGAAAAGCAAAATATAATTTAGTCTCTTTCTACAATTTGTAAATAATATTACAAAAGTGTAAGTCGATTGTGGTGAGTGTTACTTAAAAAAAAAAAGTTTCATCCACAAACGATCGATGAAACAAAGTTGCTCTCAAGAAAGTTTATTTCGCTATCAAACTAAATATCATTTAGTCTCTTTCTTTATTTTAAAATGATATTACCAAAGTTTAAATCGATTCTGTTGAGTGTTGAGGATCTAAGAACAAAGTTTCATCTAATAAATATATCGATAAAGACAGAGCTGCCTTTAAGAATATTTTGGTTTCTACGCGTTTCGGAATAAACAGTTGCAGAGATGTAACTGTCATCGAGTATATCTCTGCACCGAGATTTCACCGTTGTAAATATCATTGGATTTGCAACGTGCAAGAGCGACGACTGTCGAGAAGGATTATCTTGAG
Organism: Cylloceria caligata; assembly: GCA_963942595.1. Lineage (NCBI taxonomy): Eukaryota > Metazoa > Arthropoda > Insecta > Hymenoptera > Ichneumonidae > Cylloceria > Cylloceria caligata. Next base: position 10,352,439 of record OZ012710.1, on the reverse strand, counting down.
GAGGCGGAGTTACATATAACTCAGTTATCGATATTCTTCGCGAGGGGGGTCTGGGGATTGGCGGGACTGGCGGGACTGGCATCCGAGAGACTACAATTTTAGCGTGTCACAGCGTTTTCTTATCGATCCAGCGCAACGTCGTCTCGAATGCTCGAAGGAGACTCATTCGTCTGTACATTTGATAGAAGCGAAAGGTGTTGCTCCTACTCAACGATTTTCAAATGAACGAAACCCTCTGAGAGACCCTTCGTCACAATCCACATCTCGTCGGCAATTGGAAATGGCCATGACAGCATTAAAAGGCGACGGGGATGCGTTGTTTCTATTTTTAGATTTAATCAGACCCGGACAAGCACTTCAAGTATCGCAGGTCTAACTGTTTGGTCTTCTCGCGGGTCTTCCCTTCTGGTTTGATAAGGCAATCAAAGTGAGAAGTAAAAATATCCGTTGAAAAGACAAGCTATCTTTCCTTTATCCTCGTTCTTTATAAACTATTTAGTTAGAACCAACTGAATATAGTTTTAGCCACGTCCATTCAATTGAGATGATTGAATAAAGTTGGATTAATTTAACGTTAGGTTGAATCTGATGAATCTTGCGGTAAACTTGAATCAACCATATCGCGTAGTTGAATCAAGATATATTGAATTGATTCAAAGTAATTTTACTTTGAGCCAGCTGAATTCAGTTTACTTCAATTCATTTTTTTCCAGTACACTTATCGTTCGTAATTTAAACGGATAGTAAAACAGGGACAGAAACGCGGATTTGGCAGAAGATGCGCAGAATAAATAAATATGCAAGACAGAGGGAGAGAAGAGAGCATTCGAAAATCGAGCTAGGACGAGCAACTGATGATCATATTATCAGATCCCACCTCCGCAGTCTTCTTCTTAGCATTATGCAAAGGTTCAGAGTCCAACTATTTTTATAGAGACGAGACCTTGCGGTTGGCGAAGACTCATTCTTTTTGCATTTTCGACGCACGCACATTATTGGATAGTCGTAACGTTCCGCAAAATTCAAAGTGCAAGTGGAAGAACATTTCTCTTCGTATCGTGGCTGATCCTGCACTAAAAAAGAAAAAAAAATCATCACTAAATTTTATATTTCCTTGACGCTCCTTCGGGCGACATACCTTCAGTGTTATTTTACTTCAATTTATAATTATAACAAACTGTAAACTTATTGATAAAGAAAAATAATAATTTTTATATTTTTTTATTCAATTTTTGTAATTATTTAAGCTATTTCAGTGGACAATGACACTATAATAATCTTGTCTATTATATCATTATTATTACTGCAATGATGCTGCAGCACTCGTGGAACAACGTCTTGTTCCTAATCACCCAGATGATTTTGAAATAGAACTGTCTCGACGATGGATTATCTCTGAATGTTCTAGAATTCGAGGAAGCCCTGGTCCTGCCAATGAAGCGTGGCATCGAGCTTCTCTTTTCAGAATTACCTTCAATTCGACTAGTGAAACAGCATGAAAAACGGCTGATGTACAAAAATGACATTTTTCGCAACCTCCGGTTGACTTTTGCGATGTTTGATTCGCATAAAAATACAACACGTCTACTCGATATATCCAATTGATATTAGCCCGAACGCGTCAATAGCTCAGCCAAACTTGTTCTTTACACTCGACCACGCTTCCTCGATAATGCTCTTTGATATTAACAGTTTAATTAACTTGAATTAACAGCGCAATATTTTTAATACAAACTATTTCGCGATTGTACATCAGTTGTCGGTCGAACTCCGTTAACTCACAAAGTACACAAATATAAAATTATTTTCAGTCCTTCGCTCATTCTCCTGGAATAATTTGTAAATATATTGAACCAAATGTATGCTACTCGCCAAAATGTTTAATAATTAAAATATAAATGTTTTGATAATCATTAATTATATTTAAAATAATATAATTGGCATTGAAAAAAAGATTTTTACCGGTGTATTCAGTCCGGATTCCTTTTTTTGCTACATGCCCGCATGATCCACCGTATTTAAAAAATGATAATCAATGTTTTTAATATATTTTAGTGACAATATAGGAAATGTTTTGTCTCCGGGTAGCTATCGTGCGCTCATTATTCGTTCAACTCTGGTTTGGGAACTACGCCAACGATCCTAGATCATATTTCTCACCTCCCTAATAGTCTTGTATTTATTTTCCGTAAGGACGATTACTATTAATTATTAATCAAATTAAAAAACGTAATGAATATTTATTATAAAATATATTTTAATAAGATAATTTTGTTTACAAGTTCGAAAATATTTCTTAAGCGTGCACTGCGGCATTCAAGCCGGTCGTAATACGAGTAGCAATCTGTATATCTATGTACGACGCTCTAATGAAAAGGCATTCGAGCATTGCACTCCGTATTCGCTCGATATCGATCCGGGTAATGGAAACTATATACACTCTCATGACTTTGCGATCATTGTCCTCTCGCCCATCACTCACACTCGTCTCTCTTACACTCTCGTGTGTAAACTCTCGAGTGTAAATTTAGTAGATATTAATAACTGTCTATTTATAAACCAAGACACCAAAGCCGCGAGGCGTTTTGGATTTCGGCCTTCGTAAAGAATAAATTGTAAGTCCTCGACTCTTGATGGGCCATAGAGGTCAGTCCTTAGGTATTTCATTCATTTCTCTAGAGCTGTTCGATCTGCCATACATATTAAATTAAGATATCTAATGCTTATCTATAATTTAAGGCGATTATCAATGTAGTTATCTGACACAATAAGTCAATGTTTCAAAATTTCGGGAAGAGTGTCGTTAATTTTCTGTAGTCACATTTTGTCATATGAATGCATTGATTCCAGTATTCGGGTTTAATTGATCCCAAGTGATCACGCAGGGTGAATGACGAACGTACGAACAAGACGTTTATCTTTATCAGTTCTGTAGAAACGTTTATCCGGATCAACAATTAATTTGTAAAGTCAGCTACGAGAAGGCCATCCTCTAGACATCGGTAGGACGTGTGGAGTGTGAAGAATATCACACTTCTTTAACGTTTCGTTGAAGGATGCGGGGTCCCTCTACGGAAATTTTTATTTACAATCTAATACACGTATATTTAAAAAAAAATTACCTAAGGAACAAAAACTGTTAATGATATGTTTCAGTAATGAATTAAGAATGCAATTCGGAAAATTCGTACATGCACCAGTCCAAGGAATCTAGAAAATTTTTACGACATCAATACGATACAGAACGTGAACACGAACAAGTGTTGATAAGCACATGTCGTGTTTGTAAAATCGAAGAAATTTCTAACGGTTATAGCATTAAAATGAGACAAATCTAATCTTAGAACTAATAAATATATCAAGAAAGTTATTATGGAATGTATTTCAGTTTAAATTTGTGAAATACAAAAAGCGTGATTTGATCACTAAATAACCTCTGCCAACATCTCGTAGCCTATCTTGGTGCCGACTTTACAAATTCATTATTTTTCTATCATCGTACGTTCATCATACTGACTATCATTATATCTGGATCTCTTAGAAATGCACTTGGATGACGTTCAATCGCGAATCTATTTTTGATCCCTATTTTCGTACCTCAAGCTGCACAGTCCCATCCGTCTTTTCTAAGTAATAAATAATTCAATCGCTAATTACACTGATTTAGAGTCATTGCAAATGTAATAAATGTATATTTATAAATTAATTAGAAATTTTTTGGATTTATTTCAGTTCATGAAATTTGCAAAGGCTGTACTTGGCGAAAAACTCTTCACACTTATGATGAAAGGCACTTTTTACGGTCACTTCGTCGCAGGAGAGGATGAGATGAAGATCAGGCCAACCCTCGACAGATTACGACAATTTGGTGTGAAACCGATTCTTGATTACTCGGTGGAGGAAGATATCACACAGGAAGAAGCTGAACGTCGTGAAGTCAAGTCAGTATTATTAACAATATATAATTATCTTGTAAAATTCTCCGCGAATAAAATTATCTCACACTTTATATAAATAAGTGGAATAAATTGTGATATTTGAAGAAATATATATTTGAGGAAATGAAGTCTCATTGACCTCACTCGGTTTGTTCAGAAAATTAAACCTGCGCAGTTAAAATGTCAATAAATCTAGAAATATGGTTCGGGAAGTCTTACGAGATATTAATACATTTAGTATTATTACAGAGCTTCCGTTTCCGAGGCAGGAGACGAGAAGAAGGAGGGCACGATTAAGAAGTACCACGTTGAAAAATCATTCGCCGATCGACGTTACAAAGTTGCATCTGCGAGAACATATTTCTACTTGAACGAGGCTTCGTGCGAGCGTAACATGGACATCTTCGTCAGGTGTTTGGAGACGGTTGCGGGTAAGATAGAAAAGCCTTTCGGAAACAAAGGGAAGAGTTTCATTTGTGCGTCTTAGGAATTCATCAACCTCACCCTCGTAATTTCTGGCAAGCTGCGTTCAACGACGTACGCGTCATTGCCACTATGCCTATAAATATCCGAATTTAACTGGGTCTTTAAATCTCTACTTCTTGGCCAACCACAGTGACATAATAGCTTCGGCGGAAAATCGTGACATTTAAATTGAAATAATCCGCGAGATTGTACATTTTTTCAGAGGACGAACGAAAAACTTTACAACTTAAATTCCCATCCCATGAAATCACCATTAATTCCCAAGTCGATCCTCAACCTGGTAAGAAATCCACATTCTCGTACTCCTACAATTTTCCATAATTTTTCTACCATTTATTTATAATGCCGCAATTACTGAGTGAAAAATTATAACGTGCAGCCTGATGGCCGTACAACCTGGACAGTATTAAATTGTACGCACTCTATGATCAGTAACTTATCTGGTCAATGATAAAAATGAGTCTTAAATAAATGTAAAACAGAAATGCAGAAAAGTTACACAATTCAAAGAAGTAAAAATGAAGAAAACAAAACTACAAACTAATTTCTAAATTATTAAATTGTGAATTAATCAGTAATATCTACAATCTACTATTATAATGAATTTTACGTACTCGATGATCAGGAATATTTCTTGACACTGATAAGAGAACCTACAAAGTAGTATCTTGCAAATTGCTTCCTCATTATTTTATATCGCTCACAAAGCAACCTCTACATAGAGGAAGCATAAAGGAAGCATCGTGAACGGTGTAAAATAATGAGGAAGCCATTTGTAAGGTTCAACTTTGCTGGCTTGTTCACATACCGTATACATCAAGCTGCACTCGATAATTTGAAATTTCCAAGGGTAAGAACAATCAACAATTGAAAAAAACTAAGGAATACGCAACAACGATGAGCTTAAATGAAAATTCAAAAGCCATGCTCAATATTTCATAAAATCTGTAATAAAGCGATCCTTACTCGTGTGTCAAATTTTAGTTCGATTACTCAAGCGAGTCTCAATCTACACATTTTTTACTTTTAGCAAACAAAATTAATATGAAAATAAGATATTTTATCTGGTGTGACATTCGAACACCTATATAGATTAATATGTGACCGACATCAGATATTATTGTTAGATTATTTATTAGGGGTAGCGGCAATGGTAACGATCGAAGCAGGATACGAATTTGGTGTGATATCGATCGATATTACTGATTGATTCTTGATTTATTTGGCGCCATGCACAAGAAAAACCTTCTGAAACTGAATCAGTTCTCAATTGAAACGTTAAGCAAAGTCAATTTCCTGATTCAACCGTTACCATTGACGCTACCACTCGTTAACGTACCGATTTTATTGATTTTGGCCAAATTTTATACCAAATATTCTTAATTCCTTTGGTGGTAGAATTGCATCTAAGATTATAGCATATCGACTCACCAGTGCGTCAAAACCACTCAAGGGATTAAAGTGTGTTGTTTAAAAATTTTCAGAATTTGGAGCGTTGACAAATTGAAAAATTCAAAATACCCCTAAAATCTGAACCTCTTTAGTGAATTTGACAAAACGCAGTACAAAACACCACTGAATAGTATTCGATTCAGTGATACTTAGTGAATACGTGAAACGTACTTTATTCCATTGTACTCGCAACTATTCCATCCGAACCCACAGAGTCACCCTTTCCCTATACAGTACTTTATTCCTGTAGAGAGTTTTGGCCCGTCAGCTCGACTCTTGTCAAAGTTAATGCAATAGCGTAAATTTTTCGAAGACTTCAACATCTTGTAAAATCCAAACCTCTTTTCCAAATTTGTCCACACTCGATACCAAACAACCTCGAACGTATCTGCAATCGTGAAGAACTATTTGGCTCAATAGCCCAAATTTTACGTAAGTTAAAGCGATCACGCCCTTTTTTTTCTTTCAAGAAATTCAAAACGTCATAAAATCTGAGTCTGCATACACAATGAAAGAGAAATTTTGTACTAAATTTAAGATTAATTGCTTTATTGATTCTCGAGAAACAAACGTTAACATTTTAGAGACAACACACACGCACACACACACACACACACACACATCCTGGATATTTCATCTTAACCACTTTTCTCGATATTTTACACCATTTTAAATATCTTGACATCACTGTAAAAAATGTCTATACTAAATTTAATATATCGGTATCGGAAGTTTTTATGCATAAACCGTATATTAAATTTAAACCCTTCTTCGACTCAATATTAATAGTCACTGTGATTGAAAAAAAATTGCAATTGTCGATAATCTTACAAGTGTAACGTATTTGAATTTACTATTCCTTTGAGTCATTTTTAGGATTGATGTGTATCAAAATTAATGTATAAAGTTTCAGTTTCTATTGTCTTGCGGGTTAAATTCTATGCACATCTCTCATTAATATACAGGTCCATCAATGACCAATTAGGTGTTTTGTAAATTTTGAACGCGTATTGTAAATATGGAGTACTAGTTTTGTATATAAGTTATCCATACTATCGTTTTTAATTTACGATATCTTAATTTCCAATCCAGTATTTGATCATTCTCAACTGATCTTTGATTTTAAAGCACAATCGCGGGCAAAATTTCCAAGACGCCCTTGCTTTATTCTTGAAGTACCATCACTTAATTTTCAACACTTTTGAACACCACTTCAATTACAAAGAACGATATTAAAATCCAATTCGCGTTTTAAGTGTGCGAACCTGTACATTGATTTTCATACACAGATCCATTGATGACCAAAGCAATTACGCGTTTTGTAAATTTGGAATACGTATTGGGTAAATTTATATAATATTATTAAATTTCCAACCCGGCGTATATTAATTCTTCATTTCATACACCTGATTCATAAATTTAATAGACACTTGGATTGTAAATTCATCATCATTTTTTGCAGTGATGAAAATCTCGATTTTTTTTCTCACGAAAACAAAACTTCATCTGCGAAGAAACAAATGAGCCTGCATGCAATACGTGTAAAATAAAAATGCCAATGTAAAATAATAATTTATTAAATTGTGAGTTATTCAGTAATTCATTACAAATAGCTGCATCTTTATGATTACCCAATTAATGTATTTGCGCAGGTGCCTCGATGGGCGTCGGCATAACAGCCGTAAAGTTAACAGCTCTTGGACGACCGCAACTTCTGGTTTGTAGCAATTTCACGATGCCAAAAACATAAAAGAATAATGACAAAAAACCTGTGATTCATCGAACACGAAATTTCAATCGTTGTATATTTTTCCGCAGCTTCAATTATCCGAGGTGATCATGCGAGCTCGCCAATACATGTCCGACGTTGTTGGCGGTGAGGGTGCAGTCTTGGCTCACCACGCGAAACCCGACGACTTCAAGAAGAAGTTCGAAGAGGCTCATATCACGGATGCCGCACCAGTACAGAAGTTCCTCGATAAAATTCAGTCCGACAAAGAGGGGTACGTTGATTTTTCATTATCGAAACCTGTAACGAGCCGACGATGAGAGGCCGGGACACAAAAATTTCCACTGGATCGTCGCGCTTTGACGGCGTTCCCGCGCACAACGCGGGCGCACTCCAATTGGCATATCTTACGATACGAAGCCGTCATCAATTGAGTACATCGACACGAATTATAATCATCGACGACCATTCATATATATCATAAATACTCAATCGTAACTTTTTTATTTCATGATAACGTCCGTTCGCTGCACGCGTTCTTGGATATACAGAAAGTAAGAGAATCACATGGTATCGAAAAATACGTAGTGTTTGTTGCGACGACCAAGCATGCCGCAACTGGTACCAGTCGCATTTTTTCTCTCTAATATATATCGTTCCATATTTAAATACTTGTTTTCTTTTATGGGCATTCTGTCTTTAAGCTTGTAGAGTAGTCTAAACTGATCGACGTACACAAGTCGACAGTCCTTTATCTAGCTACATCAGCATAGAACTCCGACTAGCGAATACGTTGAGCGTGAAGAGATCATAACTGTCCTCTTTTTAATTTCTCACAGTGTGATTCATTTGTTCCCGTGGAGCGGCATACTCGACGAGAACTACGAACTCAGCGAGACCTTCCAAGTACCCGACATTAAGACTGGAAAGATGGTTAGATTGATGACGCAGCTCACGGCCAAGGAGGAGGAGATGTTCAGAAATATGATCAGGCGATTGAACAACATTGTTTCCGTAAGTGTTGCTTCTATTCCGCATTCGTCTTACAAGGAAAGGTACTTTGGTGTCCCCCTCCGATTTTAATGCAACTCACGTATGTTGTAGAGCATCGAAAACTAAAAGACACGTATTTTTTTTTATCGGCGGAAAAACATTTTTAAGGGGTAAAATCGCCCTTCAAAAATAGCATGTCGAGGGGTGATTTTGCAGTTTCACCCAGAAGGCGTCAACCGATTTTAATAAAACAAAAACCAAAATACTCCTCATTGAAGACAATAAAAATTCCACGTGGAGTTGAAGAAAAAAAATTCATTTTTAGGGGTGAAACTGCATAATCACCCCTATTTTTGAAGGGCGATTTCACCCCTTAAAAATGTTGTACCAAAGTACCTTTCCTTGTTAGTGCTGCAATTTCCGAACATACATTTAAAAATCGAAGAATCGACCACTGGTATTCTCGCGTCAAGTTTCTTAAATAAAAATGTTGTTATCTAAAAAAAATGTTCCTTCAGTCAAGACGATAGATCGTTGGAGATTTTTTCCGAAAGTACGTAACAAGTTATTTATGATTATTTCTTGTTGGACAGGTGGCTGCGAAACTGGACGTTCGCATAATGGTCGACGCGGAGCAAACGTACTTCCAGCCAGCCATCTCGCGGTTAACCTTGGAGATGATGCGCAAGTACAATACCAAGAAGGTAATCTTTATGTCGATGACTAGCATTATTTTTACGTATCTATCATTGCAGAATTTAAACCGGTGAGGAAGCTCTCATAGGCTGTACGTGGTCTATTTTATTCCTAGGCTGTGGTGTTTAACACTTACCAGACATACCTCCAGGAAGCATTCAACGAAGTGAAAACCGACCTCGAGCAGGCGGAGCGTCAGAACTTTTACTTCGGCGCAAAGATTGTTCGCGGTGCTTATATCGAGCAGGTATGATCCTCATCATATAAAAAATTAGGCGCAGGGCGGAGGCAAATTTAATTTCGAAAAAAAAACGCGTTTTTATTATTAGTAAAAAAATCTTATCACAAGTCCCATACGATTGACTGTTCGTAATGGCATTCTGATCATGTAAAAAAATTCCAAAATCCGAATACAAACAAATTGTAAAACAGTTGTAAAAAATGGTAGAACAATTTTTTTTAATAGAATATAATATTGAAAAAATGAAACTCCTGCATTTGTTATAGTTTGATCTGGGAATTTTTTCATATGATGCAAATATCGTTAAAAACAATTAATCGCTTGATAGATTTAAACAAATAATTGAATAAACGGTGCATATTCTTTTGTTGCAGGAGCGAGCAAGAGCGGCAGCTATGGGATACGCAGATCCGACAAATCCTACGTACGAGGCAACCACCGAATCTTATCACAAAACTCTCATGGAATGCTTACGTAGAATGAAACAATATAAAGATAAGGGAGAGGATCCTAAAAAAATTGGAATAATGGTTGCCTCCCATAATGAGGACACCGTACGCTTCGCGATCGAGAAGTACGCAAACGATTCTACGCTTTATCCTCGTAGCCTCGAAGCTTCACTTGCCAATTAAGGAGGGTTTTGAATGATAACTCTTGTTTCTATTTTCAGGATGAAGGAAATTGGTATCTCGCCGGAAGACAAGGTCATATGCTTCGGTCAGCTACTGGGAATGTGCGATTATTTGACTTTCCCACTTGGTAAACGCTCTTTTATAAGTTAGCAATTCGAGAATTGACTCTTCATAGAGGAAAATACATCGAAAAATATTTCTATACATAACATTTGATTGAATAGAAACGTAAAAAAAATGTAATTCACCTGCTTGACCACATCGTTGTCGCTACTTCTAGATCTATTAGATCTATGGAGAGTTAAAACTGTTGAATTGATGATATTCTGTAAAATTCGCTAACTAACCGGCAACTCATTAAACAGGTCAATCGGGTTACTCGGCCTACAAATACATCCCCTATGGTCCTGTCAAGGAAGTGTTGCCATACTTGTCACGGCGAGCCCAAGAGAACCGAGGTATCCTCACGAAGATTAAGAAGGAGAAGAGTCTCCTACTGTCCGAGATTACGAGACGTTTGCGACGAGGGCAGTTGTTCTACACACCAAAGGGCAACTACACTCCTGTCTGAGCTGGCAATGTTCCACGTGTGAATCACCTAGAGAAAAAAAACGAGCCGAGTATGAAAATTTAAGTAGTGGTTGTAAATTATTGAAACTTTAAAACCCTAACGCGAAAAAAGACGTCGTATTCGAATGATGAATGAAAGATAGAAAAAAAAACAACAAAAAGAAATCGAAAATAACGAAAAATCAGCGTAAAATTAGCGAACGCGAATGCCAGGCGTAGTGGCGACGATAACTGTAAACTGCGCGCGACACCGTTGTTCGCCAATGTGATGTACGTTATCCAAAATGACGGTACGCCGAACGTCGGGATTCGTCGGGTCACTGCCCGACAGCGCAGCGACCGACGCCATGATTTCTTCGTTCGTGTTCATCCCGCCCGTTGCGGTCGCGAACTATCAGTTACCGTGGTCTGTGTCCGTTCTGAGTATTGTCTCATCGAATATCAAAATAATAATAAGAAGAAGAAGAAGAAGAAGAAGAAAAGAACAGACACATGATACCGCGTGCTATATACATATTCTATGATATGCAAGATCCTAACGATAGCATTACTTTCATCAGTTTGCATAGTTCCATAGCGCAGGCACAACTCGCTACCCTAAAGCTTAATTATCAGTTTGAAACATTGGTCTCTTATCCTCATTGAACTACCGTATACGAGTCTTTATCGTTCAAAGATTTAACCAATTATCTCATACTCAGTGTCGATTGTATAAAAAAAAAATGAAGAAAAAAAGAAAATGATAATTAATATTCGTATAGTTCCGTGGTGATCATGTACCGGTGGTCTTTTCGTCATATCTGACTTTACCTAGTTGTCGTTCGTCAGTTAAATCGTGTTTAAAATGAAAAGAAATCGTATATTCGTGAGCATTCGGTCCTGCTCAATTCTCACATCAAATACGAGCGCGTTGAGCGCGCGGTATCAAGAATCTCGTCGAGCAGAGACTTTCGAACCCATGCAAGCACGGGACGATGAAACGTCACACGGCTAAAGCGTAACCAACTTTAATAATCATCAGTACTTACGTAAATGTATGTCTTTACATACTTTAGTACTGTAGCTGATAGTTACGTGGCCCGCGACGGGTTGTTCTTCACAGAATTATTCATAATGTAAAAACCTATTTGTTCGCTTGCGCAAAACGACACACGGGCGCTCTTGTGTTGTGAACGGCGAGTCGTCAACCGGTCAATCATGATTTTCAGAGACGTCCTTTAAGAAATTGATATGTATAAGAAAAAAAGAAAGAAAAAAAAACAAAAAAACTTTGTTGATACGCGAGTGAATTATAAGGAGAGACGGAAATGTTCGGCAGGATATGAGAGATCAAAACGCTGTGCAAATTTTAGATTTTCTTTCGAACGAAACATCAAAGAAATTCGTTGATAGCTTGTGTGCTATTGTTTTTTTGCTTTGATTGAAAATTCGGAAAAAAAGTAATTGGTAAATTTTACATTTTCATCAGCGATTGAGTACATCGCGTTAGTTTCCAATAATTTGTCTTGGATTTGTGTTATTATTGCAAAAGTTGTTATGAATATTTGAGGAAATCACGTGGGTTCGCATAATTACCAAAGGAACATGTACATTTTATCGAGATCTTTTCTTCACGTTTTACACATCGTTCGGACGAATCTAGAGTATCGAAGACCTCAATCGTAACCGAATGTAAAAGTACGAATTTTCATATCGGTGGTGTCATTTAATCGCACTTTCGATACTCTTAATGCTTTGGCCTAGAGTTCGGTAGATGCGAAATGTATGAAAGTGCGTTGAGGTAGAGCTACACGAAGAGCAGAGATTATAGGTGAAGTGAGATTAGAGTTCATAACGCATCTTGTAGTTTCTGCCTCGTTCCTGCCCTTCGTGCCCCTAATCTTAACGACCCATGCCCTTTACTCTTGGTTGTCGAGAATAACGTATGCTACTTTTTAATTTACGCGTCATAACGTATTTAATGTCTGCGTATATATATATTTATCGATGATACATGTTTACTGAGGATTCATTTTTTATTTCTTGAGCGCACGAAATACGCACGTTTAGCAAAACCGCGAGAATACGTTACAGCGATATATAACAGGTCATTCTGCGAAATCGCGTAGATTCGATCGCGACGTTCTCGTACTGTTAAAGCTTGTTTTTCTGTTTCGATGGAATTAAGTGTGTATAATTACTACGTTGTGTGCATCGATATTGTGATTTTATACGTTGAAGCGCGGTGGTAATGAAAAAAAAAACAACAAAAAAATTAACAAAAAAAATGTAATCACGTGCGGGACTGAAAAAATCGCATTCTGATATTTTTTCACAGTATTCCTCTTACGGTAGAGACTTCGTCGTTACTTTTATTTTTTTTTTATTTTTAGCGAAACCCTACCTCCCAAGTATTTGTCGAGTCTTCGAGTTTCGAACGCGTATGAAACTATCGCGGACTCGAAGAGCGCTCAACAGAGATCTCCATGGATTTGTACTAATGTACCAGAGCTCCGTGAAATCTTGAATATCTCGCGTTTTAAATCGTGTTTAGACA